>CAUYUJ010003991.1:337363-469863 GCA_963575745.1 Prorocentrum cordatum
CTTTCACGCTGTACAGCGCTTCGTGGCCCCATGAGGAGCTCCACCGAAGGCTCCAGTGGCCGCACTCGCACGCGGTGGTCCCATAGGGAGCTCCACCGAAGGCCCCAGTGGGCTCCCCTGCTTGCTTCTGCCCTCACCAGTATGCCCCCCCCCACCTAGTACAGCGCTTCGTGGCCCCATGGGGAGCTCCACCGAAGGCCCGAGTGATGCACTCGCATGCGCGACCCCCGCGCTGGACAGCGCTTCGTGGCCTAATAGAGAGCTCCACCGACTGCCCCAGTGGCTGCAATCGCGTGCGGGGCCCCCACACAGTACAGCGCTTCGTGGCCCCATAGGGGGGGCCAATCGAAAGCCCCTAGGGGGGCTCCACCGAAGGCTCCAGTGGACTCCCCTGCGTGCCTCATCAGTATGCGCTCCCCCGCCCAGTACAGCGCTTCGTGGCCCCATGAGGAGCTCCACCGAAGGCCCGAGTGGCTGCATTCGCATGCGCGACCCCCGCGCTGGACAGCGCTTCGTGGCCCCATAGGGGGCTCCACCGATGGCCCCAGACGTGCTGCACTCGCATGCGGGACTTTCACGCCGTGCAGCGCTTCGTGGCCCCATAAGAAGCTCCACCGAAGGCCCCAGTGGCTGCACTCGCATGCGGGACCTCTGCGCTGTACAGCGCTTCGCGGCCCCATAGGGAGCTCCACCGAAGGCCCCAGTGTCGGTGCCCACATGCGTTCCTCCACCCAGTGCAGCGCTTCGTGGCCCCATGGGGAGCTCCACCGGATGCCACAGTGGCGGTGTCCGCATGTGTATCCCCTGCCCAGTACAGCGTTTTGTGGCCCCACCATGAGCTCCACCGAAAGCACCAGTGGCTGCACTCGCATGCGGTTTCCGCGCCCAGTACAGCGTTCAGTGGCCTCATAAGGAGCTCCACCGAAGGCCCGAGTGGCTGCTCTCGCATGCGCCCCCCCACCCACTACAGCGCTTTGTGGCCCCATGAGGAGCTCCACCGACTGCCCCAGTGGCTGCACTTGCATGTGGGACCCCCGCCCAGTACAGCATTTGGTTGTCCCATAGGGGGTTCCACCGACGGCCTCAGTGGCGTTGTCCGCGTGCGGTTCCCCCACCCAGCATATTTTATCGTGGCCCCATAGGGAGCTCCACCGAAGGCCTCATTGTCTGCACTCGCATGCGGGATCCCCACCCAGTACAGCGCTTCGTTGCCTCATAGAGAGATCCACCGAAGGGCCTAGTGGCGGTGTCCGCATGCGGTCCCCCTTCCCAGTACAACGGTTCGTGGCCCCAAAGGGAGCTCCGCCGAAGGCCCCAGTGGCGGCCCCGCCCCCTTTGCTGCACCCCCCTCACAAGTTTCGCGGCCCAATAGTAGGTTCCGCGTAACGCCCCAGTGGCAGCGCTCACATGGCGGCCCCGCCCCACATCGGCACACCCTTCGCATGCTCCATGGCCCCATGGGGAGGCCCCCCCGAAGGCGGTACCCGCAACGACGGTACTCGCAACTGCTCCGGCAGGATCAGCTCCTCGATTTCGACCCTTGGGCCCGTTTTCGGGCCCCAGGGCCCTCAACAATGGACCCTTCGCGCGGAGCCACCGCCAAGAAGGGATCGGGACCCGTGGGGCCACGGATCGATACAAATCATGATGATGACCATGATGATGCTGCTGCTGCTGCTGCTGCTGATGATGATGATGATGATGATGATGATGATGATGATAATGATGAGGATGATGATAATGCTGCTGATAATGATGATGATGATGATGATGATGATGATGATGATGATGATGATGATGATGATGATGATGATGATGATGATGATGATGACGACGATGATGATGATGATGATGACGATGGTGACGAGGAGGAGGAGGAGGAGGAGCGAGCGAGGAGGATGACGAGGGAATGCGAGGAGGATGACGAGCGAAGACGAGCGACAAGTCGAAGCGAGGATCGCGGAGGAGGAGGAGGAGGAGGAGGAGGAGGAGGAGGGAGAGGAGGAGGAGGAGGAGGAGGCGGAGGAGGGGAAGGAAGAGGAGGAGGAGGATGAGGAGGAGGAGGAAGAGGAGGAAGAGCGAGGATATGGATGGTAGAGATGGACGGGCGAGGAAGAGGAGGAGGAGGAGGAGAAGGAGGAGGAGGAGGAGGGCCAGTGTGAATCCAAGAGCCATCAAAGATTTTGGAATATACCCTCTTCCCTCCATGCTCCTTCTTCATAGACCCCTACAACGGTTCATTCCCATTGAGGGGTCTGCCTCGTTGGAAGACAACCGTTTGAAGACCCGGAAGCATGCCAAACATTGTTCTCGGGATTACAGCGCCACAATTCAACCTGACTGCTGCGCTTTCACGATCCTGGATCGCGCCAGAACGCCATTCTCGGGATTTCACCACCGCGACTCAACGTAACTGTTGCGCCCGCAAGATCCAGAATCCTTCCGAAACACAGTTTCTGGTACGTTCGTTGATCGGGGGAACCCGTGAAACTCTTGCAATTTTTATGAACCCACATTTTGAAAATTGGTTATCCTCAATCCGTGAAGCTCTTGCAAATGTTTAACACGATTGTGCGCGGCGCTACGGCGAGAGCCACAGTTTGAAAAGGGGTGATCCTCAATCTGTGAAGCCCTTGCAATTTGTTTAACGAATGTGCGCGGTGCTAAGGCGAGAGCCACATTTTGAAAACCATCCGCCCTCCATCTGTGAAGCTGTTGCCCATGTTTAAGCTGCGGAGTAATACATGGAAAGGAAGTCTCAGGCGAAACGCCCCGCCCGCCCTAAAAACTGGCTTCGGGGTGCGACAGGGAGAAATTATCTATAAGGAAAAAGGAGGGGAGGAGGAGGAGGAGGAGGAGGAGGAGGAGGAGGAGGAGGAGGAGGAGGAGGTGGAGGAGCAGGTGGAGGAGCAGCGAGGAGGATAAGGAGGAGAAGCGATGAGCGAGAAGCGAGGAGGAGCGAGGAGATTGAGGAGCGGGAGCGAGGAGGAGGAGGAGGAGGAGGAGGAGCGAGGAGCGAGGAGGAGGAGGATGAGGAGCAGGAGCGGGGAGGAGACGAATTATGCTGTTGTTGATGATGATGATGAGGAGGAGGAGCAGGAGTTGGAGCAGGAGCAGGAACAGCAGCACCAGCAGCAGCAGCAGCGAGGAGGAAGAGGACGAGGGGAGAGGGGAACGAAGAGAAATTTCGGGAAAGCCAGCGATCCTTGACGCTCTGAAATTATATGCGCTCTCTGTCTCCGTGCTGAGCAGGTCTAACCCGCTTGTGGTCCGTTGCGCTGGCAAGCTATTCCCCCAAGCAGTGCTTTTGTTTCGGGTTTCGCTCATGGTCTGTGAGCGTTGTGAACAAAGGACGGAACCAAAGGAGTTGGACAAGGAACGACAGGAGGAGGAGTAGCCAGAGGAGAAGAAGGAAAAAGGCGATGAGGTTGAGGACGAGAAGAGAAAATGGAGGATGAGGAGGATCAAGGCGATGGGGAGACCGAACAAGGGCAGAAATTGGTAGACGACGATCCTGTGGAAGAGGAGGATGAGGAGCCGGATGGCGATTGCCTGCAGGTCGCAGGCTGGCAAGGACCCGCCGCTCCGCGAAGTAGCTGCCCGTCGCGTGCGCGACTTCGCCTCTCTTTGCGATGCAGCTTAGGTGAGGATTATGAAGAAGCTCAAGACGCAGCAGGAGGAGGAAGAGGAGGGCGAAGAGGTGCAGGAGGAGGAGGAGGTATATTCATGGCACCGATGGGGGGATACGTAGGCTCAGGGGGGGATGCATCGACCCCGAGTCGATCGCCAGTTGGGGCCTGCTAGCCTGCCCCGTTCAGGAACGTCCGGGTTCGCGATTGGGGGTTTATCGCCGATCTATCGGCGTCGTATCGGCGATTCCCAGTCGATGACCCCCCCCTGAGCCAGTCCCCCCCTTGTCGTTGCCCTATATGAAGAGGAGGAGGAGGATGTGCAGTCCAAGCAGGAGGGGCATGAGGGAGGCGAGGTGGAAGCGGGTGCGGAAATCTGCATTCTGTTCTCCTCCTCCTCCTCCTCCTCCTTCTCCTCCTCCTCGTCATCCTCCGTTTCTTTCGCCTTCTTACCCTCCCGCTCCTCCTGATCCCAATGTTGTGGCTTGTGCTCTTGGGCTTCGCAGCAGGTTTTTTCTCCTGCAGTTGGGTTTCCACAGCTGTAGCTGGAGATGTTGGGCTTCAGTTGCCTCCTCCACGCTACGTGCGCTGAAGACGTTTGGCTCCTGCTCCTTCTCACATCGGCTTCCGTTCCCAGGCGCGCGGTCGTTTCACTGCAACAAGCTGTAGACGTTGGGCTCCAGGTGTTTCCTCCTCACTGTGACGGAGACGATTGGCTCCAGCGTGTTCTCACATTTGCGTCCATTCCCTGATGCGTTGACCGGGCGGGGACAGGTCCAGAATAGGTCGTTCCATGGCGCTCTGGGGCGCCCTCAGAGTTCCCTGGAGCGCTCTGGAACGGCCGCGGCGCCCGGTACAAACCTCCAGAAGCGCCGGATCCCAGAGATCCCCCATTTTGTCCCTGCCTTGGCGTGGCCTGCGCCGATCCCAGGACAGCGCACCCTCCTTCGTCGTCACCGCGGCTGGGCGTGCGCCCGCTACAGCGGACGGCGGGGGCCCTCGCTCCCTCGCGCCGAGCTGCGGCCGCCAGACGGCGAGGTGCCATTGCCTGACCATGCGCTCTGTCCTGCCATCCTTGCGTGGCGCCGCGGCCCGGGAGGGGGGGGGGCCGGCGATCGGGGGTCGAGGCTTCCTGGCGTCCCTGGCCCTCCTGGGGCTCCCGCGTGGCCACAGTTGGATTCTCCTTCACACTCTGGCCAGAACGCATCCCTCGACAGGTTCGAATGTCCACTTTGATTGCCCCCTGGGGAACCCGAGAGAGGCTCGGTGGCCCTCGCTCACTCTTCCTCGTGTTGACGTTGGCTCTCCAAGGCACTGTCGCTCCCAACTTGGCTCGAGTAAACTCGTGTGCTCCAGGGCGCCCGCCTGAAGGCCATCCCTATGGAACCTCCCGGGAGGCTTCTCGTCGCCACGGCTGGACGCGGTTCCGAAAGCTAGTGCTGTTGGAGCCCGGAAGGGGTCTAGAGACAGGTGTTGCACGGATTTGGCCTCGTTCCCCTTTCCTGACCGCCCCGCTGCCTCCAATACCCCCAAACTTTCGCGTTCCCCGTGTGGCCTGCCCGCTTTTCTTCGTCTGCTTCCACCTCCTTCCTGCAGCCATCTGGCTTTGAGCTGGTTGCGTGCTTTGCGCGAAGGGGTACATCCCTGAACTCTGCCATGGCGACGCCCTTGATGGTGGGCGTCGTCCCAGTGGTGGCGGGCCTCATCTTCCTGGGGGAGAGGTGGGCACCCGCCTGGACGCGCCCAGGCCTATGCCCCAGGGAGACTGCGTCGGGGACTGTGGGCCCCACGGAGGCAGGGTACCGAGACCCCGCCAGAGCGAGCAGGGTATCGCCACGCCATGCTAACATATCATCGCGCATACGAGTTGCTTGGACGAAAAATGTACTATCTTCCCCGACCCCCGAGCGTTATTACCCCCGCCCTATGATTATCATGGATATGAGGTATTAAATCAACACCAGTGCGCCGACGAGCGGCGTAGCATTATCCCGTCCTGGACTGCCCGGCCCGCGGCAGGTTGCTGAACGGGAGGGTAGCCTCCAGGCGGTTGACCAGCGGGTTTCCGTTTGTGCGTAGTGTAATCGGGATTGCCCTTCTGGCGGGCGAGTTAAGCAGTAGGTGGTGCCCCGTTGGGTGATCGGCCATGGGGCCCCCTGGTTTTAGTCGGGGCGGCCCTCACGAGGAAGTTACCTACGACCTTATCGCGGGCCCTCCCTGGGAGAATCAGTTGGGGCCGCGCCCGTTCAATTTTTTCCGCGTGACTGCTGACCCTGCAGGCCGCAGGCTCTTTGAAGCAGCGCAGGGGGCCTCCTTTGGCGTTTGGCCGTCGATTTCCCAACCGCGTGTTTAGTAGTAAGCCTGAGGCACGATCTGGGCTCTCTGTATCTTGTTGGTGGGCGGCGGGCTCTTGGTGCCGTCTTGGTTGGGCGGCGCGCCGCGGAACGGCTGAACCCCGCCATTACTTCGTGAAGCAGTGCCGCGCTCCGCGGGGCCCCATAATTCGAGAAATCTCGCGCCGCCGGTTCCCCGCACTTGTGAGCCGGGCCCCGTGGGCTTCCGCGCAGGCGGGCGCGCTCTCAGAGAATCCGGCGTCGCGGGGCCGGGTGGTGGTACGCCTCCTACTGGGACCGAAGCCGGTCCGAACGGACTTTACATGGGTGCCCGCCGGTCCCTCCAACGCTTTGCGCCGCCACCCCAATGACGGCCAATGCTCGCAGCAGGCTGCATCCATCCCCAGGGGGGCAGGGGCGCGGTGGCCGGACCCTGTACCTGGCGTCCTCCCTGAGATCCTCCTCGGCCCGGCTCTGACGGCGTTGCGGTCTGTCAACAGAGGCCGCCACGACCCCCCCCCCCCGCGGCGATCCGCCACTGGGGAGAGGAGGACAGGAGGGCAGAGGGAATGTCCTGAGTGGGGGTGCGACAAGGGGGAGGAAAAGGGCAACCGTGACCCCGGACATCCCCCCAGGACAGGGGGTAGCTCCTCCTCCTCCTCCTCCTCCTCCTCCTCCTCCTCCTCCCCCTCCTCCTCCTCCTCCTCTTCGTCTTCCTCTTCCTCATCCTCATCCTCTTCCTCCACCTCCTCCTCCTCGTTTTCCTCCTCCACCTCTTCTTCCTCCTCATCCTCCTCCTGCTGAGCGCCTGAAGGCTGAAGACAGTTCTATCCTCGAAAGTGCATCCTCCCCATCTTCGCCGAGTTGTCGTCGTCGTGTCCGTGCCTCCTTCGCGACCTCCTCCCTGTCCTTGTGCGGTCCTCGTCGTGCCCAGGCCTGCCTCCGCCTTCTCATTCTCATCGTCCTCGCCTGAGCCTCGTCGTCATCCTTGTGCTCGTCCTCGTTCTCTTCCTCGTCGACGTCCTCCAGGGAAAAGGCAGCCAGGTAAGTTTGAGGGTAATCAGTCGGATGTTCTGCCTCAGGCTGTCGTTCTCTTCTTCACCGCCCTCTCCTGGGCCTCGTCGTCGTCGTCGTCCTCCTCCTCCTCCTCCTCCTCCTCCTCCTCCTCCCCGTTTTCCTCCTCTATTCTTGGCTAAGGTATGCGGCGTGACGCCCGCAGCGTCAGATTCCTCCTCCTCCTCCTCATCCACGTTCTCCTCGTGCCTTCTTTCGGCTCGAGCCCCTCTCCGAGGGGGCAGGCGCCTGCGGGGCGCGAGCCGCGCTGGACCCCGCCGAAGGACGGCGGGTTCGCCTCGGTCTCCATTGTCGATCGCCTCAATGGGAGTGGGGAGCGGGGTGTGGGAAGGCGCGGGGGCGGGGTCGGGGGATGCAAGGAAGAGGGGCCCTCGAGGCGGAGGAGGACCAGAAGGATGAGGCGGCTTCAATCGCCCCGAAATGGGGAGGAGGAGGAGGAGGAGGAGGAGGAGGAGGAGGAGGAGGAGGAGGAGCAGGAGGAGGAGGAGGAGGTGGAGGAGGAGGAGCAGGAGCAGGAGCAGGAGCAGGAGCAGGAGCAGGAGTAGGCGGAGGAGGAGGCGGAGGAGGAGGAGGAGGAGGAGGAAACGTGGGAGCGGAGGAGTAAGAAGAGGGACGAGGAGTAGAAGGAGGATGAGGGATGATTTCTCGGACGCTTCGGGATGGGGGAGGGGATGGGGATGAGGTGTCGGGGATCAGAAGAGGGAGCGGAGAAGAGGAGGGCGGGGAGGAGGGAGCCAGGGAGGAAGAGAAGGAATGCGGAGCATAAGTTGGAACCCCGCTCATGAGGGAGGAGGATGAGGAGGAGAAAGAACTGGAAACCCTGGACCCATCAAGGATGATGCAGTGCAACCTTCCGTACCAAGTCCCTTCCTCATTAGCCCATACCGCTTCTACACGCCAAGTAGCGTTCCTTCGAAAGATGCACACCCGATGGGACCGCCGTTCCAGCGAGAGTCCCGTCTTGAGATGGAGACGCAAGGCTTCTAGCGAGTGGTGAGACATCCGATTAGCTAGGGATCCGGAAGGCGAACGGTGTGGCCAGCGAGAGCCCGGTTTGGAAGCGGGGCCGCCCCTCCCAGGTTCGGGCAGTTGGCGCACAAGTTCACGGTTATGGTAATTGAGTTTGTAGAGGTTTCAAGCGATAGACCCAGTTCGAAAAGACACCACTCTCCATCCGTCCAGTCGGTACATGTGTCCTTCCATGTGTTCAGCCATTTGGCCATTAAGCGTAGGGGGGTTGATGCTGCAGCAGCATGTCGAAAAAGAGCAGTCCTCCATCCTTGTAGTGTCTACGAACGTTCGAGACGGTCATGTGTGGCGCGAAGGCGATGTCTGATTTTGAGAAGGGGCCGCCCTCCATCCTCATAGTTGCTATGTGCTGTTGAGACCCATACGCGCGGCGCTCACGCCATAATTCTATGTTGGCAAGGAGCCGCCCTCCATCCTTGTAGCTGTCGCAAGCTCATAAAGCGAATGTGCGCGGCGCTGAGGCGAGAGCCCCATGTCGAAGAGGATGGCGTCACCGAGCCCTGTGATCATGTTCCTCGGAGGGCTCCACGCCCCCGGCTACAGGGAAGCTGTAAAGAAGTGGCGAGGGCCAGCCCTTCCACACTTCTCAGCCTTGGCCAGTCCCCCTTCTAGCTTTTGCAGCCCAGTCGATCCCTTTTCGACTTCCATCCAGCTTCTGCCAGCACTTCCATTATCAGGTAGTTTCCAACTTGCAAGTTGTCCAGCTTCTCCGTACCGATCTCCGTCTCCCAGCCACCACGCCGCCATGTGGACCGTCATCTCTTGCGTCAAGGCGCGTGGAGTGAGGTCTTGACCTGACGCTCGTCGCAAGTAAGATGTCCCGCCGAGGGTGTGAACCCTCGGTATTTTACAACATGTTGGCCACACCCAAATAATGACCGACCGTCATGCGACCGTCTCGCCTTTGTTGCCGCAGAGCGAAGCTTCTCGCAGCACCGAGAATCCAGCCATCGCAGCGTCTCGCCAGCCTGCCTTTCTGATGGGTCCTCGCTTCGGCATGTCGACCAGAGCCTAGCAAAGCTTGAGAACTACGCATGCCAGCGGCCATGTCGTCCCCAGAGGCCCTCTGCGTGAGAGAGACCGGCGCCCCGAGCAGCTGCCATGGCCAAAAGACGAGGTCCCCGATCTTCTGAGATAGACCAGCGAGCTACATTTTCCCCGAAGGGGGCTTGCCGAAGAGGGCCCATCTTGCCGAGCTGCTCCGCGCCCTTCGCCGTGCCTCACCTCATCTGCTTGAAGCCGTCCTGCAGGAGCTCCTCCGAGAATGTCTCGAATGGGCTCGCCTGCGCATGCTCTCGGGCTTGCCCCAGGAGAGGGGGGACCCGCTCGACGGGCAGCTAGAGGTCGTGCAAGCGGCCACCTTGGCGGCCATCGCAGTTAACGGGTCGGTCGAAGGCGCCTTCTGGCGAAGACCTTTCACCCTCGGATTGGGAGGGCTACTGCTGAGCCTGAACGTCTTGCTTGGTGAGGACGCGGACTGCTCTGCGGCCCGATTCCACGTCGTTGTCTCCTCCTGCCCCTCCTCCACTCATGCTCCTGTGCCTGTCAGAGATGGTCGACGTTGGTTCGAGACGGCCTCCTCTCATACTCCAGCTTAGGCGGTGGGGGCGAGGTCAAGCCTGGGCAGTTATTTGCTTCCTACGTGAGGGAAACGAAAACCGATCTTGGGGGGCAGCCTCCGTGACAGGCTCGACAGCACCTCCTTCTTAGCTTCGGGGGGAGGACAATGAGGAACGAGAGCAGGAGCAGGAGGTGGAGGAGGAGTAGGAGGCGGAGGAGGCGGGGGAGCAGGAGGAGCAAGAGGGAAGAGGGGGGCGACGAGGAGGAGGAGAGGGAGGAGGAGGAGGAGGAAGAGGAGGAGGAGGAGGACGGCGAGCTTGACATCCCTCCCTCACCCCCTCCGGCAACGACGATGACCAGGATGTGCCTGGGCAGCGTGCTGTCAGACCCGCGACAGCACCTCGACGGGCGCACACCAGAGCGGGGCGCGGCTTTGGCTGCATGCTCGAGGCGCGGGGGCCTCGTCGTCAACGTCATCGTCGTCGCCGTCATCCCGTCGTCCCTCTCAGGGAAGGCGGGGGGAGGTGCGCAGCTAGTCGTATAGGCCGTCCTCCTCCTCCTCCTCCTCCTCCTCCTCCTCCTCGTCTTCCTCCTCCTTCGAGGGAGGGAGGGAGGAGCGCACGGGCTCAGACACCTCCTCCTCCCCCTCGTCCTTCTTCTCCTCCTCCTGCTCCCTCTGCTCCTCCTTGCCCTGTCGTCGTCATCTTCGGCGCCCTTGCCCTCCTCTTGCTGTTCCTTGTCCTCCTCGTCCTCCCTCTTTTTATCCTCCCCTGCCCCTCCGAGGCAATTTCGGCTGAAACGCCAGCTCAGATCGCTCCTTCTAGGAGGTGCGAGTTGGCGCAAGCCAGGCGGTCTCCGTCCGCTGCCCTCGCCGACCATGACCCCTCTGTCATGGGCCACCGCTGGTCGGCCGCGGCTCAAGGCAGCTGAGCGCCGTGCACTGTCCCTGCGCTCGCAGGCACGCGCCGTACAGCAGCTGCTGCCCGGCATAGGCGCCCTTCTGTCGCATATGGAGTGCCAGCCGTCCAGGCTGGGCGCTGCTCGTGCCAGGTTGCTTCGTTCTCTTGCGCTTCCTGCTCGCGTATCTGCTGGCACTGGCAATGACATGAAGGAGGGTCTCGCTGTCGAGGTTGCAGCCCGCCGTTCGGCTGGCGACCCGTGGGCTGCAGGAGCAGGCTCGTGGGCATTTCCTGCTGCTTCCTCGTCGACAACTTGCCGCGCTACTGTCAAGGACAAGGGCAAGAGCAATAACAACTTCTGGAGAGTGCGATCTAGAAGTGATCTCGTCTCTGAGTGCAGCGCTTGTGAGCATTCGCCTCTTCGCCACGCAGGGCGGGGCGGTGCTCCACCACGGTTGCGGGTAACTGGCCGTTGTCGTTCGTCGCGTCGCCGCCGCCGTCGCCGTCGTCGTCCGAGGTCGCTGCGGTTTGTCAGTCGTCCTCGTCCTCGCCTTTCGTCGTCGCCGTCGTTTCGGTGGCTGCCGCTCTTCTCTCTGCCTGGACCTCGCGCCCTTTCGGGGCGCGCGCGAGGCCAACCTAGAATCCTAGAGTTCTGCGCCCTCTCCCCGTCCCACTTGTGGCTCCGTTGAGAGAAGCTTTTGTGGCCGCCAGGTGAGGCGCAGGACGAGGCTGCCCCCTCAGCTTCCCCGTCGTCGCCGCCCTCCACCTCCTCCTCCTCCTCCTTCTTCATCTCCTCCTCCTTCTCCTTTCTCTCCTCCTCCTCCCCCTCCTCCTCCTCCTCCTCCTCCTGTTCCTCCTCCTCCTGCCCCCCTCCAATACCACCTCCATTCCTCCTCATCTTCCTCCTCCTCCACCCCCCTCCTCCTCCTTCTCCTCCTCCCGTTGTTTTCCCCTTCCTCGATTTCGTCGTCCTATCCGTTGTTTTCTTCCTCCTCCCTCTTCCCGCAGCGTCCTCCATCCCCCTCCCATCTCCCTGGCCTGCTGGCCTCTTCGTCCTCATGACGTCCTGGCCGCCTCCTCCCCCCCGGGCCCCCGTTGGTCAGGCCACGCCGGCGAACGTCGAGAACGCACATCACGACGACTTCCGCGTTGTGGTCGGGGAGGAGGCGCGCCACGGCATGCCCCGTCAGGAGGGAGTGAACGATCGGGCATCGATGACGGGGAGGAGAGGGAGGAGGACCAGTGTAAACCCAGGACTCACCAACGATGTTGAAATACGCCCTCCCTCCAAGGTCGTTCTCCATGGGCCCCTACAAGGGGCCATCTCCACTTGGGAAGTGCCCCGTTGGGGGAGAACCGTGTGAACATCTCGAAGCGTGCCAAAACACGATTCGCAGGATTCCAACGCCACGAGTGAACCTGACTGTTACGTCTTGGCGATCCGGAATCGTGCCAGAACGCCGTTCCTGGGACTCTAGCACCGCGAGTCAACGTAACCGCTGCGCCCTACCAATCATGACTCGCTCCAAAACCTCATTTCTGGGACGCTAACCATGATAATCATTGAACCTCTGGCAAATGTTTAAAGCGAATGTGCGCGGCGCTCAGGCGAGAGCCTCATTCTGAAAAGCAGCCGCCCTCAATCCGTGAAGCTCTCCCAGCTGTTCATACAAGCGAAAGTGCGCGGGGCTAAAACGAGAGCCACATGTTTTAAACCAGCCGCCTTCAATTTGTGAAGTTGTCGTCAATGTGTTTTAGCATCAGGGTCATACGTGACCAGGAAGTCTCAGTCGCGAAACGCCTGGCCCGCCCTTTCCTTTCGACCAGCCTCGGGGTGCGATATGGAGGAGTTATTTATAAGGAAAAGGAATGGAGGAGGATGAGGAGGAGGAGGAGCAGGAGGAGGAGGCCCTGAGGAGTCCGAGGCCCCAGGGGCAGGGTGCAGTGTCGGGGAGGCCAGGGAGGATGGACTGTCAAATGGACTGTCGAAGTGCAGGAGGGCCCCTCGGAGCTTTGATCGCCCCGCCGCGAGTGCCGCCACCCCGGAGGGCCTGTGTGCCAGCGCGGCGGGGGCAGCGGGCTTGGGCCCACCAGGGATGCGCCTGTTTCAAATCGGGGGCTCCGGGTCCCCCAGTCATCCCGGAGGGGCCGGGACGGGACGGGCAGGCGCAGCGAGCGTCGCGCTCCCTTCGGGGCCGGCCCTAGCGCTGGGCGAGCCTCGCCGCCCGCCCACTGCGCAGGGGCCGATCCCCCTGCAGGTGGGACAGGGCGCCGGGCGGTCGGGCGGGCATAACAGGCTCGGCCAGCGAGGCTGCGAGGGAGGGCGGGGAGGCGTGGGGTGGGGAGGAGGAGGAGGAGGAGGGGAGAGGGGCATGGGGCGGCGAGAGAGGCAAGGGGAGGAGGGGGAGGGCAGCAGCGGCGGCACGGGGGGGGGGGAAGGAAGGGCCATGTGAAGGTAGCCACGTCGGGCGACAATCTTCACGCCCCAGACGGGGCAGGGCAGAGGGGAACGAACCAAACCCCAGCAGCGTGCACCAGCAGCGAGGCGGAAACGCGAGTATCAACGCACATCTGTACCAGAAGGATGAGCCCACACGGCGAGGCCAAACCTTGCACTTCGAAGCAGCCTGCCCGCCCTGCCAGTGCCAGCGAGGCGAGAACTGTGGTGCGACGATACTCGGCGGAGGATCAGCACGCCACGAGGAGGGCAACAGCTTCTGATGCGACAAATACAACAGAAAACATGGACCTCCTATCAGCAAGATGCCGACGGCCAGGCGGCAACCCAGGGGACGATTTCGGCACCCCGACATTCTCGCGGCAAAGCCCAGCACGAGGGACGACCCCCCTGGGCCGTGCGGCGGCAGGGATGTACCACTGGAACTCCTAATGCGACACGTGGTGGCGTCGACCTGGCCAGAGTTCGGTCGTCGGAGATCAACGGCCAGATATGGTGACGTTAGCCCGGCCGGTAAGAAAGGGCCAGGTTAACGTCACCACGTTCAGGCAGTGTGATTTCTGAAGATTCCTGGAGGACTTGCCCTGGGAGTCTAGGATGTTGCAAGTAACGAACATGCGTGTATGCAGCGCCGGCGCTTGGGCTCGAGCAATGAAGGCGGCTTCCCTCCCCCACAGCAGCAGCAGCGGGGTAGAGGAGCCATCGAGGTTTCGGCAGAGCGAACAGAGTTCGAGCTGGGACTAACCTCGCCGACGCGGAGGATCGAGCGAGGGAGAGCTCCAGTCAGAACCTCGCGAGTGGTTGGCCCCACTGCTCCAGACATAGAGGACATTGGGATTAGCCATCCCAGGGAGTACGAACACGGAGACTACGTGCGACATGGCCGAGTATAACAGCGCGGTCGACCCGAAGTTACCGGTGCTGAAGGGCGAGACGTTGAAGGACTTCACCAGATACAAGAGGGCAGTTCAGGCGGCAGAGCTGAGCTGCGAGAACAAGGAGTCGAAGCAGGCGCTCGGTCCGAAGCTGTGCAAGAACCTGCTGGGCGCGGACAACTCCCTAAGCGTGCTGATCGAGCAGACGAATCCCAAGGACTACGCGACGGAGGACGGCGCCCAGATATTATTACGATTCCTCGAGGAGCAGCGCTTCGCCAAGCGCAGTTTCAGGGAGCTTCCGAAGGCGTTCGACGCCTTCTTCGACCAGACTCACTTCGAGAAGAAGGGCGAAGAGCCGATGGCGGCGTTTTGCACAGCGATGGAGGTGGCGAGGCGCAACCTCGAGGAAGTGGGCCCTGACACGAAGATCAGTGCGAACGAGCTAGGGTACCGCACGCTCAAGAGAAGTGGACTCGACAAGGACGAGCGCAACTTAGTGATAACACCAGCAGATGAGGTTTTCAATTTCCAGAAGATTAGCACGACGCTGAAGAACCTCTTCCCGCGAGGCGGAGGTCGGCACAGTGATCGACAGGGAGCGAGAACGAGCTGGCGATGGGCAAGATACAACGACGGCGAGCGCGACCCGGAGGATGAGGACCAGAACGTCGAGCACGACGGGCACTGGGTCCAGGACGACGACGGCTGCTGGCACGAGCGGGGCGAAGAGCACGGTGTCTACGCGTTCGCGGAGGACGACGACAACTGGGACAGCAGTGACATGTTCTACATCGAGGACGACACCGACGTCTACCTCGCGAGCGAGGATGACGTGTACCAGCAGGCCCTCGCCATGCTGCGCGAGAGCAGGCTGGAGATGAACAAGATCCGGGCGGCTCGAGGTTTCTTGAAGGGACGAATCGATGGAGTAGTGGACGAGAGCGCGGCGGCCGGTGGCAAGGCAGCCGGGAGAGGAAGCAAAGGCGGCAAGGGCAAGGACTGCGGCAAAGGTAAGTCCAAAGACAAGAGGTGCACCAACTGCGGAAGAATGGACCGCGCTACGCCAGACTGCCCGACGCCGCGACCTCCGCGGCCGGCAGGCAAGGGCTTCAAGGGCCGCGGCAAGACCTCGAAGGCTCAATCACGTCCACGACGGCTAGGTTTCTGGGCGATGACCACACTGGTGCGCGTCATGCCGGACATGTTCCACCAGAGGGACGTCCAGGACCCGGAGCCTTCGACGGAGAAGTTCCAGGAGCCAGCCGAGCACGACATCATGCTGGTCAAAGTGTAGAGCGACCCGATCCTACCTGAAGTACCAGAAGTGGACGCGATGATCTCGAGCACGATCGTGCCGGCCACCCTGGTGGACAGCGGCGCCTCCGTGGCGGTGGCAGGGCGCGGATGGCTGGATAAGATCGCCGCGGAGCTCGAGAAGTGCGGTCTGAGGCCCATCATCGTCGAGGCGAGCCAGAAGTTCAAGGGACTTGGCGGCGCGCGACGTGAGGCGAAGCAGAAGTGGATCATCCCGATCGGTATTGGCAAGAAGCACGTCCTGCAAGAGTATTTCGAGATCCCAGGCGACATGATCGGCCTGACGAGCAAGAAGAACCTGGCGGACTGGAAGACGAAACTGCGCCTGCGCGAGGACGGCCAGTGGGCCGACTTACAGGAGCTCGGGGTGCACGACAAGGAGCTCGTGAAGCTTCCCGGCGGCCGCGCGGGCATCGACATCTTCTACTGCGACTTGGAGTCGTGCGAGGCGGAGCCCCTCTTCGAGAAGTTCCGCATCCACGTCGAGAAAGTCGAGCCGGAGGTTTTCTTGGTCGCGGAGACGCTGCAGGTGACCAAGCCAGACTTCAGGGTCCAGGACGACGCCGATCGGTGGGTCCAGAATGCAACGAAAAACGGTAGCAAGGGGATCTTCAAGAAGGGTGCGCTCAAGCGGATCGACAAGCTTATGATGGAGTATGCGGTTATATTCGATGTACTGCGGGACAACAACGAGACGTTTCTCTGGGAGTTGTTCGCGAAGGAGGCTCGCTTTACTCACGTAGCTTCGAAAGGGTGGTCACGCGAATGCGACCCCCTCGGACCTATCAGTTGGCGTGAACTTTAACGACCCTCGGACACGATCAGATTTTCTGTTTCTGATTAGGACCTTCAAGCCCTGGATGGTTTCGGTCGCATTCCCGTGCACCGCTCGCGCGAACATGCAAGAGTTGCAGCGTGCCCAGGGCATGGGCGACAGGGTGGACGACCTCATCCAGGACTGTCGGCCACTGATCGACTTTTCGGCGGAGGTGCTCAAGATTCAGGCTCAGGGGGGACGGATCGGCATCGGCGAGAACCCCAGCCGGGCGTGGCGTGAAGCCTCGATCGTAGACTTGCTGAGCTGGCGCGGGAACCAGCCGCCACTCTACGAGACGGTCACGCTACACCAGTGCATGTACGGGCTCGTGGACAACTACGGCGACCCGATTCGCAAGCCGACGTGCATGGGTGGTGCCCAACGGCTCGTGCTTCTCTGGGCGGCTCGAGCGCAGGTGCGACGGGGGCCACCAGCGCGCCGACATGGTCGGGCGGAGTACGGCGCTGGCACAAGCGGGCGCCTGGCCGGACGACCTGGGCAAGGCTCTGGCGGGCGCCGGCACGCACGAGCTGGTACGACGGACAAGCCCGAAGGAGATGGGCATCGGCAGCGGCGCGGCGAGGCCCCCGAGCAAGCAGATCGCGAATGCAGTGGCCAAGGCGTTCAAGCTAAGGAAAGATCTGATCGACGTGCGCGCGTTGGCGGGTGACGAGGAGGTTCCGCCCCCTCGCGGGGCAGCGCGGCGACTCTGCGCGATGTACTCCAGCGAGGGCGCACTGGCGGACTACAGCGACGCCTACGCGGGCGACCCGGGCTTCGGGGCGATCAAGCTGGTCAAGCGGTTCCCCACCGACACGGTGATCGCAGCTTACGTGAAGGAGCCGAAGGTGCAGACGTCCTTCCCTGCGACGGTGCGCATCTACGGGAGCAAGCCCAAGACCTTTGCTCCAGATGATCGTGAAGCTGACACGGCACATCGAGACCTACAACATGAGGGCGAGAGTTTCGGGGATAAGCCTTCGGACATCGCCGCGGCCCAGTGGGGCGCTCTCAAGAAGCCCCACCTCAACCTGAGCCACCCCTCCGCTCACGCACTGAAGCGTCGGCTGAAGTCCTACGGAGCGTCGCAGCAAGTGCTGGATGCGGTTGACAAGCTGGACTGCGGCGTGTGCAAGGAGCTCGGCAGGCCGACTACGGTGAGAAGCTCTAACCTGAAGCTCTCGACGGAATTCAATGAGAACGTGTTTCTAGACGAAGCCGAGGTGATTCTAGCAGACGGGACCCGACTGATGGTTAAGGTGATTCTGGACGACGCGTCGGATTTCCGGGTGATCATCCCTACTACTGCAGCGAGGTCCATCACAGGTGAAGAGAGCCTGCGATGCTTTTCGCAAGGCTGGCTATCGTGGGCTGAACCACCCAAGGTGCTGTACTACGACGCGGCCAAGGGTCACATCGCGAAGCGGTTCGCAGAGATCGGAGAGAAGTACACTATCCTGATGAGGCCGGCCCCAGCAGAGGCGCCCCAGCTCAAGGGTCGAGTGGAGCGCGCGATCGACTTCTTCAAGGACCACTTCCAGCGCCTGAACCGCGACGTGCAGCTCACCAAGGACGACGATCCGCATGTGTGGACATCGGTGATAGCGAGCACGTGCAACAACCACATTCGGAGGAACGGCTTCACCCCCTACCAATACGTGCTGGGCAGGTCGCCTGGCATCCCGGCCTCGCTGACCGAGGCGATGGAGGGCGACCAGAGGCAGCTGGCATCACAGAGCGCAGCTCTCTTCGAGGAGGGCCCGAGGAGAGCAGAGCAGATACGTGCGGCGGCGAACCGGGCGTTCTTCGAGCTGGGCAGCGATGACGTCGTCAGGAGGGCCATGGTTGGCCGAGTTCGTCCACCGCGTGGACCATTCGTGCCGGGCCAGCTGGTGTTCTACTTGCGCGAGGTGAAGCACGTGAAGTCGAAGAGGCTCCAGGGCGAGCACGGTTGGCGTGGGCCAGCGATCGTGTTGGTGACCGAAGGCCACGCGAGGCTGCACCTCAGCTACCGAGGGGTGCCGGTGCTCGCGACGCCAGAGCAGGTGCGACACGCCTCCCGCAGCGAGGCGGAGATGGTGGAGAACGAGGACTTGGTCAGGCAGCTCTCTCACTGGCGTGGTGGACCTACGCCACAGAAGGGGTTCATCGATCAGCGTGGACCTGGGCCAGATGGGAGCGACAAGACGGGCGTGCGCCGCGAGAGGGGCGAGAAGGACCCGGACCACGAGGACGGCGTGATCGACACACCTACGGCTAAGGCACCGCGTGCCGAGCCTGCTCCACCACCGCCACGGCCAGTGGTCGAGGCGACACCGAAGAAGGAGCGTGAGGAGGAGAACGTACCTGCACTTGGAGACCTACCTGAAGTACCACCACTACCGGGAGGAGGACCGTCTCCTCCAGAGCAAGCTACAGACCCACCTGCTGCGGCAGCTGGGCAGGGGCACTCCATGGACCTGGACGCGGTGGCTGCGCCAGGTATTCCGCATCAACAGCAACCAGAGCGAGCTGAGCAACCAGAACCTGCACCGCGACTCAGTTACAAGCGAACGCTTCCCGACGACCAGGAGGCAGATCGCGAACGCCTACGACTACGACGCGAGGCTCTCAAGGGCAGCTCCATGCGACTGCCGAAGGTACCAGACACCCAATGGATCAGGAGGCACTATTCGTCAAGGTCAAGAATCGCCAGAGGGACGCGTTTCTGTCCCGGAGGACCGAGACGACGAAGAAGCAGGTCACTCCCAAGAAGGGTCGGGAGATCCGCAGCATTCCCCAGGAGTGGAAGGCGGCTTTCGACGCGAGCGACCTGGAGGAGTGGCGCAAGTGGGTCGAGTACGACGCAGTGGACTGGCCGACCGAGGAGGAGCTCGCGGGGGTGGACAAGACGGCGATCCTGCCCATGAGGCGCGTTCGCACGTACAAGAACGCAGCGACGAGGGGCAACCTGTCGTGCGAGCAGCACCCGCTCAAGGCGAAGTCTCGGAACATCGTTCCAGGATACAAGGGCAAGCAGCTGCTTGCTGGCGAGTTGCAGACCAACGCCCCCGCTCTGACGGACACGGCCACGGCGGTGATCCTGCAGGAGGCCGCTAGCCAGTTGGGCTGGAGGCTGGAACAGGGCGGCGTCGACTCGGCATTTCTGAACGGGAAGTACCTCGACAGCTCTCGACGCGTATACTTCCGCGCGCCGAAGGGTGGCCTGCCAGCTGTACCGGAGTTGGGCTGGCCAGCCATTCCAGAAGGTACGGTGCTGAGAGCGAAGAAGGGGATCTACGGGCTGAATGATGCACCTCTGTTGTGGTACGAGGAGCATCGCGACACAATGCTGTCGTTTCTAGGAGCGTCGAGATCGAAGTTGTGCCCGGCTGTCTTCATCTTCCAAGACGAGAATGAGAAGCTGATCGGCCTGATCGGGGCGCGCGTGGACGACGATTTGGTAGCGGGCTCGCCCGAGTTCTTCGCTAACCAGGTGACCAAGCTGAGGAAGATGCACTGCTACGGCAAGTGGCAGACGACGAAGACCGGCTTCCACCACTGCGGGAGATTCCCCAAGCAGAGAGATGACGGCACCATCACCTGCAGCCAGAGGGAGTACACCGAGAGCATCGAGAATATTCCGATCTCCAACGAGCGTCGCAAGGACAAGGAAGCGCAGGCTACACCCGAGGAGAGGGCGATGCTCCACAGCGGCAACGGCCAGATCCAGTGGCTGGTGCGATCTACCCGTATGGACTTGGCATTCCGACTGGTGGAGAGTCAAGCGAGGGCCCACGACAGCGACCTGAAGGTTCAGGATCTGTTGGACTTCAACAAGCTGGTGAGCGATGCCAAGACGGACCACGTGGACATCACTTTCCAGAAGATCAACATAGACGACGCGATCGTGGTTGCGGTTGGAGACTCGAGCCACGGCAACGTGGGCAAGACGAAGACCGCGAGTCAGGCGGGCCTGGTCATCCTGCTAGCAGACAAGGACGATCAGTTCCTCCGCGGGATGCCTGCCAAGGTCACTCCCATGTTGTGGCGGTCGCACCGTATCAAGCGGGTGGTGCGCAGTACCCTGGCGGCCGAGACGATGGCGGCGCTGGAGGCGGTCGAGAGTGGCGACATGCTGAGGCAGCACCTGGTGGAGCTGCACTATGGACTCGGCTACCGGACCCAAATGGACGACGTGACGGCGATCAAGATGGTGGAAGTCACGGACTGTAAGTCACTGTGCGACCTGCTCCAGAAGCGAGGGACGGTGCCCTCCGAGAAGCGGCTACTGATCGATATCGAATCGCTCAGGAACGACCTGGAGTTCAACAACGTGGTGAGCAAGTGGGTGAGCACGAAGCAGATGCTCGCCGACTGCCTAACCAAGCACGACGTCCGCGCTGGCGACTACATGAGGTATGTGCTCCAGACCGGCGAGTGCCGGCTGACGGAGGATCTCATGGCGGACCAGGTCATCGCCAAGCAGAGGATGGAGCTCAAGGGGCACCTTTGCGCGGTACTTCTGGCCAGCAGGTGTGTTCGGCACCAGTGCTCGGCCCCGAGGCTCGGATCCGTGCTTGGTACCTCCGCCAACGGCTGTGCTCGGCACCTGTGCTCGGCACCTGGGCTCTGCCCTGGGGCTCGGCGCCTGTGCTCGGCACCACCGGCCCAGGGAGGGGGGGGGGCGGGGAGGGCTGTACTATAGTCACCTGCGCTCGGCCTGGGCGCTCGGCACCTTGCTCGGCACCAACCGCCTGGGGGGGGGGAAGAGGGGAAGGGGGAGGGTGGGGGCAGTATCGGAGAGGTTCGCAGAGATCGGAGAGAAGTACACTATCCTGATGAGGCCGGCCCCAGCAGAGGCGCCCCAGCTCAAGGGTCGAGTGGAGCGCGCGATCGACTTCTTCAAGGACCACTTCCAGCGCCTGAACCGCGACGTGCAGCTCACCAAGGACGACGATCCGCATGCGTGGACATCGGTGATAGCGAGCACGTGCAACAACCACATTCGGAGGAACGGCTTCACCCCCTACCAATACGTGCTGGGCAGGTCGCCTGGCATCCCGGCCTCGCTGACCGAGGCGATGGAGGGCGACCAGAGGCAGCTGGCATCACAGAGCGCAGCTCTCTTCGAGGAGGGCCCGAGGAGAGCAGAGCAGATACGTGCGGCGGCGAACCGGGCGTTCTTCGAGCTGGGCAGCGATGACGTCGTCAGGAGGGCCATGGTTGGCCGAGTTCGTCCACCGCGTGGACCATTCGTGCCGGGCCAGCTGGTGTTCTACTGGCGCGAGGTGAAGCACGTGAAGTCGAAGAGGCTCCAGGGCGAGCACGGTTGGCGTGGGCCAGCGATCGTGTTGGTGACCGAAGGCCACACGAGGCTGCACCTCAGCTACCGAGGGGTGCCGGTGCTCGCGACGCCAGAGCAGGTGCGACACGCCTCCCGCAGCGAGGCGGAGATGGTGGAGAACGAGGACTTGGTCAGGCAGCTCTCTCACTGGCGTGGTGGACCTACGCCACAGAAGGGGTTCATCGATCAGCGTGGACCTGGGCCAGATGGGAGCGACAAGACGGGCGTGCGCCGCGAGAGGGACGAGAAGGACCCGGACCACGAGGACGGCGTGATCGACACACCTACGGCTAAGGCACCGCGTGCCGAGCCTGCTCCACCACCGCCACGGCCAGTGGTCGAGGCGACACCGAAGAAGGAGCGTGAGGAGGAGAACGTACCTGCACTTGGAGACCTACCTGAAGTACCACCACTACCGGGAGGAGGACCGTCTCCTCCAGAGCAAGCTACAGACCCACCTGCTGCGGCAGCTGGGCAGGGGCACTCCATGGACCTGGACGCGGTGGCTGCGCCAGGTATTCCGCATCAACAGCAACCAGAGCGAGCTGAGCAACCAGAACCTGCACCGCGACTCAGTTACAAGCGAACGCTTCCCGACGACCAGGAGGCAGATCGCGAACGCCTACGACTACGACGCGAGGCTCTCAAGGGCAGCTCCATGCGACTGCCGAAGGTACCAGACACCCAATGGATCAGGAGGCACTATTCGTCAAGGTCAAGAATCGCCAGAGGGACGCGTTTCTGTCCCGGAGGACCGAGACGACGAAGAAGCAGGTCACTCCCAAGAAGGGTCGGGAGATCCGCAGCATTCCCCAGGAGTGGAAGGCGGCTTTCGACGCGAGCGACCTGGAGGAGTGGCGCAAGTGGGTCGAGTACGACGCAGTGGACTGGCCGACCGAGGAGGAGCTCGCGGGGGTGGACAAGACGGCGATCCTGCCCATGAGGCGCGTTCGCACGTACAAGAACGCAGCGACGAGGGGCAACCTGTCGTGCGAGCAGCACCCGCTCAAGGCGAAGTCTCGGAACATCGTTCCAGGATACAAGGGCAAGCAGCTGCTTGCTGGCGAGTTGCAGACCAACGCCCCCGCTCTGACGGACACGGCCACGGCGGTGATCCTGCAGGAGGCCGCAAGCCAGTTGGGCTGGAGGCTGGAACAGGGCGGCGTCGACTCGGCATTTCTGAACGGGAAGTACCTCGACAGCTCTCGACGCGTATACTTCCGCGCGCCGAAGGGTGGCCTGCCAGCTGTACCGGAGTTGGGCTGGCCAGCCATTCCAGAAGGTACGGTGCTGAGAGCGAAGACGGGGATCTACGGGCTGAATGATGCACCTCTGTTGTGGTACGAGGAGCATCGCGACACAATGCTGTCGTTTCTAGGAGCGTCGAGATCGAAGTTGTGCCCGGCTGTCTTCATCTTCCAAGACGAGAATGAGAAGCTGATCGGCCTGATCGGGGCGCGCGTGGACGACGATTTGGTAGCGGGCTCGCCCGAGTTCTTCGCTAACCAGGTGACCAAGCTGAGGAAGATGCACTGCTACGGCAAGTGGCAGACGACGAAGACCGGCTTCCACCACTGCGGGAGATTCCCCAAGCAGAGAGATGACGGCACCATCACCTGCAGCCAGAGGGAGTACACCGAGAGCATCGAGAATATTCCGATCTCCAACGAGCGTCGCAAGGACAAGGAAGCGCAGGCTACACCCGAGGAGAGGGCGATGCTCCACAGCGGCAACGGCCAGATCCAGTGGCTGGTGCGATCTACCCGTATGGACTTGGCATTCCGACTGGTGGAGAGTCAAGCGAGGGCCCACGACAGCGACCTGAAGGTTCAGGATCTGTTGGACTTCAACAAGCTGGTGAGCGATGCCAAGACGGACCACGTGGACATCACTTTCCAGAAGATCAACATAGACGACGCGATCGTGGTTGCGGTTGGAGACTCGAGCCACGGCAACGTGGGCAAGACGAAGACCGCGAGTCAGGCGGGCCTGGTCATCCTGCTAGCAGACAAGGACGATCAGTTCCTCCGCGGGATGCCTGCCAAGGTCACTCCCATGTTGTGGCGGTCGCACCGTATCAAGCGGGTGGTGCGCAGTACCCTGGCGGCCGAGACGATGGCGGCGCTGGAGGCGGTCGAGAGTGGCGACATGCTGAGGCAGCACCTGGTGGAGCTGCACTATGGACTCGGCTACCGGACCCAAATGGACGACGTGACGGCGATCAAGATGGTGGAAGTCACGGACTGTAAGTCACTGTGCGACCTGCTCCAGAAGCGAGGGACGGTGCCCTCCGAGAAGCGGCTACTGATCGATATCGAATCGCTCAGGAACGACCTGGAGTTCAACAACGTGGTGAGCAAGTGGGTGAGCACGAAGCAGATGCTCGCCGACTGCCTAACCAAGCACGACGTCCGCGCTGGCGACTACATGAGGTATGTGCTCCAGACCGGCGAGTGCCGGCTGACGGAGGATCTCATGGCGGACCAGGTCATCGCCAAGCAGAGGATGGAGCTCAAGGGACGCAGGGGTGAATTTTACCGCTCGAAGTATCCCGAGAGGCAGCGGCCTGCTGACCAGCTCTTCGTTCACGAAGGCTACACCTACTTCGAGGAGTGCATTGCGGATGTGAGGTGCAATGCGCGCGTGGCTCAGCCTGCTCCGAAGCCGTACCTCCGTTGGCGGATGATGCTTGGACAGCGCGAGGACGACATCTACTACGAGAAGCTCGAGGACATGGTTGACTGGTCTGGATGAGACCAGGTGTCAAAACGTCGGAGGATCCCGACCCAGGTGCGGAAACTGCTGACGATCTACGCACCGACCAAGGCGGCGCTCGAGAGCTACGAGAAGGACTTCACGGAGAAGCACACCATCAAGAAGCCGAAGGTGACGATCGATGAAGACCCCAAGGAGGAGCCAGGTGACACTGAGGAGTTGAGTGCGTACGTTGAGTCGAACGGGAACGTGAAGGAGGATAACACCGACGTTGCGGAGATCTACATGATGGACGCTGCGGGTGCCGAGTCCGAGGAGATCAAGTCAGGCGCCGCTGCAGCGGCAGCGGTGACGGTATGTGCGTTGTGTCGGATGACGCTGGGCCAGTGCGAGTGCGGACCGGGGGCACGCAAGAAGCCCCATCGGGCGTCTACCTCGACGCGTGCCGACGACCTGCCTGCTGTACCGGGTGACGAAGATGATGGCGATGAGGAGGCAGGGGCCTGGCAGAAGGTGCCGCGCCAACGCAAGGAGTCTACGACCCCGACGAAGAAAGAGACGCTGAAGGCTCGCGCGCTACACGAGAGAACCGGACACTCATCGTACGAGACGATCGCGGACGAGTTCGGCGACGTGATCGAGGAAGGTGTTCTCGAGGCGTACGAGCTGGTGGTCAAGAACTGCGACGAGTGTCGTCGAGGAAAGAAGACCTACGCCTCCGTGCAGCGGGGAGCCAAGAGCAGCGAGTTCGAGACGCACGAATCCACGAGCAAGGCCAAGGGCAAGCCCAAGGGCAAGCAGACGGCACGAGAACGCATAGGCGACTGCGAGCACAATGTGACGACTACACAAGGAAGCAACCAGTCCAAAAACAAGCTCCGGTGCCTGCAGTGCGGCATGCTGCTGGTGGGCACGGACACGACGTGGTGGAAGCGAGAGAAGGAGTACCGCGAGATCGAGAAGACCTTGCGGACCAGCAAGGAGAAGGATATCAAAGTCGAGATGAAGGCCATCCGCCTCCGTGACATGTACGAGAGGATGGAGGCCAGTGAGTCGAGCAAGGGTGCGAGCTCGACGGATACGTGAGGGACCACTACGCCGTGTGCGACGAAGACGCCATTTTGGCGACTGGCACGGTCTTGCGCTGTTTGACGCGACGCCTGCCTCTATTTGCCGTTGAACTGGGTGCTAGGCCCAGCGCACGCTGCTGCGTGTCACGCTTAGTTAGAGAAAATAATATGAGTGTGATTTCTGAAAATTCCTGGAGGACTTGCCCTGGGAGTCTAGGATGTTGCAAGTAACTAACATGAGTGTATGCAGCGCCGGCGCTTGGGCTCGAACGATAAAGGCGGCTTCCCTCCCCCACAGCAGCAGCAGCGGGGTAGAGGAGCCATCGAGGTTTCGGCAGAGCGAACAAAGTTCGAGCTGGGACTAACCTCGCCGACACGGAGGATCGAGCGAGGGGGAGCTCCAGCCAGAACGAGGGCGGCGACCTTTCGGAGCCCTCCGGAGGCCGTCGGAGGTCACTGGCACGGGGTTCCCACAGCTAGCGTTCCCGCTCCGGGACAGGAGGGCAGGGGGGCAGCACGGAAGGGAGGAATGGGGAGAAAGGGAAGAGGGGCCCGTGCGCATGCTCGGCACTTGCGCTCGGCCCGGAAGCTCGGCACTTGCGCTTGGCATCTCTGTTCCTGGGGGGGAGGGGAGTAGGGGCAGGGGGAGAGGGGGATTGCCCGTACCGCATGGCGCGGGGAAAGAAGCACACAAGGTAACCGGTGAGGCCCCGAAATGGAAGATCCTGCGGGCGGGGCCGAAGAAGACGACGACGACGGCGACGACGACGACGACCACGACGGCGTTGGCGGCGGCGGCGGCGACGAAAACGACGACGACGACGACGACGACGATGACCACGACGACGACGACTGACGACGACGACGGCTGCGGCGGCCGAAACCAGCGGGCAGGGAGCGACCCGACCCAAGCCAGGGCTCGACAATAGATCCGGCTCGACGGCCGCGGCGGAGCGGACGCCCAAAGGCGCCGCCGACAGCGCTGGGCCCCAGGGACAACGCGGGGACTCCCAGAGGCCACCGAGGATGGACGAGGGAAGGGGAGGAAAATGCGCGCCGGCTTCAGTGGCCAAACCTGGCGACGCTGGGCCGCGGGTACCTTCACGGGACCCCAGGAAACGACGGGGAGAGGGAGGCAGGAGGCGACGACCGACCAGGGAAGCAGGGGAGAGGGGGGGTGGTAGGAGGGCAGGAGGGCAGGAGGGGGGAGCAGCAGCACTAGCACAGCGGCAGCACGATCGGGGCGTGGAAAGTAATTCTCTCGCGCGTGGCGGGGCGCATGCCGTCGCTTATCCAAGAGTCCTGTAGAGGAGGGGAGAAGAGCGAGAGAGCGAGAGAGAGAGGCCACAGCGGCCTCAAGCCACAGCGGGCGGTGCCAGAAGCAGTCAGCGCAAAAATGTGCGGAACGCCCCCTCCTCTACGCCTCCGGGGGCCTCAGGGGCGCGAGGAAGGCGTGCATGGAGCCAGGTGTTGTACGTCGTGATCGGCGAGCTGACCCGGGCCACGGCGCCGAAGGCGGCGATCCAGTTGTCCGCGTACGCTTCAAAATTGGCACGAATACCACTCGCGACCAGGACGCCAGTCGAGACATCGGCCTGGATGCTCACCTTGGTGATGATTCACTTCGTCGCCCTGGACAGGATGCGCAGGCGCAAGACCCACTTCCGCATGTCGCCGCCCTCGCTCGCCGTCCACTCCCCGGGCTGGGCCTTGTGGAAGATCCTGCCGGCCTGGCGCTCGACCGTCTCGACGCGGACCTGGACGGTGCCGGAGCGCTCCAGGCGCAGCGCCATCTCCAGGAGGGACCGGACCTTCGCCTCGAACTCGACCTCTAAAGAGGGCTGGAGCCCGGCGCATGGCGGCGTCGCCGTCGAGCTGACCTGGGCCAGCTTGGCCTTGAAGGCCTTCACCTCCGCCGAAGGCCGCGGGTCCCCTGCTGTCTTCCGGGCCCCGGCCTCGGAGCCCGTTCCATGCAGCGCACCGTTTTCGATGGCGGCGGTCGCCCTCCGGACGATCGCAGCGACCGCCTCCACTGCGTCCCGCGGGTCGGCCCCGTCAGCCTCGACGCGGTCGAGAGTCTCCTGGACGGCGTCCGCGAAGCCCTCCGCGGCGCCGCCGCCTGGCGCCGCCGCCTGCCAGGCGGCAGCGGCTGCGGCGGCGGGGACCTGCGCCCAGCTCCTGCCCCACGCCCCGCACGCTGCGCGGTCGAGCCCACAAGCGCAGGCGGGGCCCTTCGGAGCCCCATCCGCGGCTGCTGTGGGCCGGCTTTGCTGCTGCGACGTGCGCCCCTGCGGCAAGCCCTGCCCAGGGCGCTCCTGTAGCTGCGGGCGTCGTGCCCGGCCGTGCGGCGGCCGCCGCGGCCGCCGTGGCGCGCCCAGGCTTTGGCGGCGGTGCCGGCCCCCCTCCTGGCGAGGGCGCAGTTGGCCCGGCGGCGGCGCAAGGCTTCCCAGGCAGCGTTCCCGCAGCAAGCCGTGCCGAGGGCGTCGGTGCTGTCGGCGCCGTCGCTCGCCAGTCGGTGGCGACAGCGGCTGAGGCGGGTGGCGGTGCCAGACCCGTCGCCCAGCGAGGGCGCAATTGGCCCGCCGGCAGCGCCGTCCCCTTTCGTTCTGGCCGCAGGCGGCGCCAGCGCCTGCAAACCCGTCGCCGTCCAGCAGGGCCCTCGTGGTGGCGCAGCTAGCTCCGCTGCGAGCGCCGCTTGGTGGAGCGCCTGGTGCTGTTACTTCAGCAGCAGGCGCGCTTGTTATTGGAGCCAGGCCTGCACCTGCTGCTGGAGGAATAGTTGCTCTTAAGGGGGCGGGGGCGGCAGGCGGCGCCGCGCCAACGGGTCCGGCGGCCGCGTCGGTGGCCGGCCCCTCGGAGCCAGTCTTCGGTTTAGTCTGGCCTCTGCCTTGGTCAGCAGCGGAGGGAGGGGCGCCGAACCCACGGCCAGAGAGCGGGCCTGAGCGGCCGTAGACTTCCGACGCGGTGGTGTGCTTGGACCTGTCTTAGCGGCCTCCACGGGCGCCACGGCGGCTGCGGTTGCGCCCGCGCCACGGGGCGCCATTGCTGGCTGACTTGCGCCGTCGGCCGTGGCTGCGGCTCTGGGAGCGCTCACGCGCAGGTGGCATCGCGAGAAGTTCTGAACACAAGCGGCTGTGCAGGGGGGAGGGGGAAGAGCAGGGTGGAGGTCACCACACCGCGCAAGTACCTTCACGCCCCAGGACGGGGGAGGGCAGAGGGGGAAACCACAGCAGCAGCAAGCACGGTCACCTTCACGCTCACGCCCTCCATGCAGAGGTGGTTTGCACTGCACGTGATCAAGCGCTCCACGTGGGCCCAACCTTCAGCCCGCAGGCTGTGCCACGTCAGCGCAACAACTCAGTCGGCCTCCCAGGCCATCCGAGCCAAAGAGTGCCGTGTGCGACAACACCCGCGCCCATGAATCGCCCATGAAACCTCACGGCGAGGCGCAGCAAAGGAACGCGTCCCGGAGCCCGGTCGAAACAAAGGGTAAGCTTGGCCTCGGCATCTCGTTGGCCTCACTTGAATCATGAAAAACGCAAGTATGAAAGAGGGGGAAAGGACGGGAGAGGACGGGCAGAGGGGGGCAGGAAAGGAATGAACGACGGAGGGTCAGGGGGGGCCGTGCTCGGCACCTGTGCTCGGCCCAGAGGCTCGGCACCTTTGCGCGGTACTTCTGGCCAGCAGGTGTGTTCGGCACCAGTGCTCGGCCCCGAGGCTCGGATCCGTGCTTGGTACCTCCGCCAACGGCTGTGCTCGGCACCTGTGCTCGGCACCTGTGCTCTGCCCTGGGGCTCGGCGCCTGTGCTCGGCACCACCGGCCCAGGGAGGGGAGGGGGCGGGGAGGGCTGTACTATAGTCACCTGCGCTCGGCCTGGGCGCTCGGCACCTTGCTCGGCACCAACCGCCTGGGGGGGGGGAAGAGGGGAAGGGGGAGGGTGGGGGCAGTGCTCGGCACCTGTGCTCGGCCCAGATGCTCGGCACATGTGCTCGGCCACCGCGGCCACCGACAGTGCTCCGCACATGTGCTCGGCCCAGGGGCCGGCACCTGTGCTCGGCACCACCCGCCCGGGAGGGGGGGGTGAGATGGTAAGGAAAGGTGGGGGGCCTGTGCTCGGTCCGGAGGCTCGGCACCTGTGCTCGACACCCAGAGGTGAGGAGGAGGAGGAGTTAGGAGTAGGAGTAGGAGTAGGAGTCAAGCTAGCCAGCTCGAGCGAGTCAAGCATGGCATGCCCAGTCCCACCCGCCCTCCCACAACATAAGAAGCAAAGCTGGCACAACTGGGGGCCGAAGTCACACCGGCCAGCCGGTTTGGTACAGCTGATGCGGCCGCGATGGCGGTTGCCGACGGGAACTGGCGAGCGCGTGTTGAATGCCGCGCACGCATTGCCAGACGAGTCGAGAATGGCCCGGTACACCGCAGGAAGCCAGAGGTGGCCGGAGGAAGCCCGACGGTCTGACAGGACACCCCAAAGCATTTTTGTGAAAAAGCATTGGGTTTTTGATGTTTTTATGTTGAAATGCTTGCAAACACACGGTGTTCGGTAGGATTCTGACATGAACGCGCGAGTGTGCTCTTTGTGGTATTTTTTGCACAGGATTCGCGGCCTGGGTGCATGACAGAGCATCGCGAGTGCACCGCGCGATGACGTGAAATCGCTGGATTTGACCGAATTCTTAAGATTCCTATGGTTTTCCTATGATTTCAGCAAGAGAGCCCGGGCGGGAAATTTGTACAATTTTTGTGAAAAAGCATTGGGTTTTTGATGTTTTTATGTTGAAATGCTTGCAAACACACGGTGTTCGGTAGGATTCTGACATGAACGCGCGCGTGTGCTCTTTGTGGTATTTTTTGCAATGGATTATCGCCGTGGACGACAGGACGTCCATGTCGAGAGGAAAAAATAAGAAAAATGTTGATTTTGTATTGTTTTTTACAGGTTAGGATGGGACCACCCGGATGCGGCCCCTATCTGCCGGCCTGAGGGGGGAGTAGGAGTATATTCTAATAAGGAATAAGGATAGGAGTAGGAGTAGGAGTCAAGCTAGCCAGCTCGAGCGAGTCAAGCATGGCATGCCCAGTCCCACCCGCCCTCCCACAACATAAGAAGCAAAGCTGGCACAACTGGGGGCCGAAGTCACACCGGCCAGCCGGTTTGGTACAGCTGATGCGGCCGCGATGGCGGTTGCCGACGGGAACTGGCGAGCGCGTGTTGAATGCCGCGCGCGCATTGCCAGACGAGTCGAGAATGGCCCGGTACACCGCAGGAAGCCAGAGGTGGCCGGAGGAAGCCCGACGGTCTGACAGGACACCCCAAAACATTTTTGTGAAAAAGCATTGGGTTTTTGATGTTTTTATGTTGAAATGCTTGCAGAAACACGGTGTTCGGTAGGATTCTGACATGAACGCGCGAGTGTGCTCTTTGTAATTTTTTTTGCACAGGATTCGCGGCCTGGGTGCATGACAGAGCATCGCGAGTGCACCGCGCGATGACGTGAAATCGCTGGATTTGACAGAATTCTTAAGATTCCTATGGTTTTCCTATGATTTCAGCAAGAGAGCCCGGGCGGGAAATTTGTACATTTTTTTGTGAAAAAGCATTGGGTTTTTGATGTTTTTATGTTGAAATGCTTGCAAACACACGGTGTTCGGTAGGATTCTGACATGAACGCGCGCGTGTGCTCTTTGTGGTATTTTTTCCAATGGATTATCGCCGTGGACGACAGGACGTCCATGTCGAGAGGAAAAAATAAGAAACATATTGATTTTGTATTGTTTTTTACAGGTTAGGATGGGACCACCCGGATGCGGCCGCTATCTGCCGGCCTGAGGGGGGAGTAGGAGTATATTCTAATAGAGACTAAGGATAGGAGAAGGAGGAGGAGGAGGAGGAGGAGGAGGAGGAGGAGGAGGAAGAGGAGGAGGAGGAGGAGCCTGTAGCCATTTTGGCTCAAGTCCCCAGCGTTGGCTCAGGACGAGAGTATTGTGGCAAGGGGATTTCGCGGCCCCAAGAGCTTTGGTGGTATTGTACTGCAGCTTGCCGCGCTGTGTTTATCACTACTGCACTTCGTTCTCTAGCACCAATCACGGCGAGTCGATGGCCCCTTCTCTGTCTCATTCTCCTGCGCGCGTGTGGGAATGTGGCGGATGCGGTTGTTACCGAAACAATTGTCACTGGGAATGGTGCAAACATTATGGCAAGTTTTGGAAAGATAGCGCGATCTCGTACCAGGAGTGGCCTCCCCCTTCCAAGATGACCCAAGTTGGGCAAAGGCAAATGTGACGGTGAAGTGTTCGGAAGTGGGCGAGGCCTGTCTAAGTCACCGTTCGCGAGCCTGGTGTCGGATGAGAATGCGCAACAGTCCATGCCGATCACGGAAATTGAGCAGCACCCCGGCCTCCACCGTAAGTCTGGGAATGAGGGTTTGGCCCGTAAGTGTGAAAGGAATTTTTGTCAACAAAGAAGGCCGTTGCACCACGACATGTCTCTTCCCGGATGAAAGTTGGCAAGGCTTTCAAGCAGGCTCAGCATGTGGAGCTCCTTTCGTTTCAGCAGGTGGCAGCACATGACACGGTTTCGCAACAGCTGGCCTACCATGTGGGCCAGATTTCTAAGCACCACGAAGAATGGCAGTCACAAGAGGGTGACTACAAGCAGGCGATCGAGTAGCTCCACATGGGATTACGAGGGCCTGAACCAGCTGCTGTATCTGCCCCAGCGGTATGTGTATATAAAGACATATAGCAATGACGTGCTTTCAGGGAAATGACAGTTTGCTGACCTCAACCCAGATGAAGTTTTCGCTTTGTCAGAGTCTGTGGAACTATCCCAACAGGAAAAATGGAGCAACAGTTCGCACAGTAGCTCAACACCATGTTCGAGGAGACCGCACATAATCTCTTTGGTTCTGTTAATGGACGCGCAAAGCAACTACGTGCCGAGCGTGACGAATAAACGACAAGGCTGGAAGGAACACAAATATGGGTGGGAAAAGATGGAAGAGCACAGCCTTGGGGAGGTAACAAGGACGAGGAAAAGGATGGAGGAGCTGGAGACCAAACACCAGGATCAGCAGCAGCGGAACCTGAAGCAGCAGCGGGAGCCTCGCCATCAGGGTCGTCCCAAACGCAGGTTCATGAATCATTGCGAAAAGAGATCGGTGAACCTGCCTTCAGATCCACAGCCCCGGAGATCCTAAGGAACAGTCCTAAGCCGCCCCACCCGTTTGACAAGAGCGGGGGCGCATGCAAGTCGGGGCTTGATGTTCCTCTGGAAGGCCAAGGTGTCCCCCTGAAGATCCCAGAGGCCAACGTGTGAAAAGAAGTCAAAGGAGAAGGTTCGGTGGTCATCACAGTCAATGGTCCGCCTTGGAATATCGCGGAGTGTGTGTTGCCGCAACTTTCTGCTTCCATCATTCTGGTTCAAGGGCGCAGGTTGATGCCGAGCCGTTTTTTGCAGGTGAAGAGGGCCACTTCGCAAGAAAGCTTGGCAGCTGTTCGGTGGACCAGCCGGCAGAACTGAGCATGGCAGGGCGTCGGCAGGTGCACTAAGACTTGCCAGATGCCACATGGCAGCATGGGCTCCTGACGCTGGGTTGTTCTTCCCCGGGCGTAGGAGCCAGGGCAGCGCGCTGGTTTGCGTGTGCTCGCGACCTAGGTGTCTTCATGGTGGCGACTTGCTACCCGCATGTGGGAGTCGGCATGACACCTCGCAACTTCCAGATTATCCGTCTGTTGGGGGATTCAGCGCAACTTGACCAAGCCCCCCCCCCCCCCCCCTCTTTAAGTTCAGGACATTGGAACAACTTTCCCGCGGCCATCGATGCAGTGTTCCCCCTGGGACTCTGACTAGGCGTCGCGCGTGGTGAACCCGATGCGCCATCGCATGCCGCTGGCGGCTGCGAATCCACGCTTGGCTTCTCTTTGACCCACAAGAGGTTAGAGAGGATAGTGGCAGATACACATGTTCTAGTGAATGTGCCAAGTGGCCCGCGTAGGCCAGTGCTTCTGCGGTTCCAACGCTCGTCTGGTGCCGAGTGCCTGGGAGTGCCCAAGCAATGCCAGCCGCCGCCAGGGAAGCGCATTCTTGGACTTCTGCCAGAGCTTGTAGGCGGAAGATATGCCGACATGAACGGGAGATTTGGCAGTCTTTTTTCCACGTTGGGCACAGCACCTCACGAGCAGCAACTTGCCCTACGCGGGGAGCTACGTCAGGAAGTAGCAAATGTTTTGAATGAGGTATGCGACCAATGGAATGACCTCGCTTGGAAGGGCGTCTTGGCGCTCGCAGGATATGATGCACCTGAGCTGACAGGTAGTACTGAGCCTGAGTGGGGGATGAATGCCCTCAGGGAAGTCTCACTCGCGCGCTCGCGCCGCAAGCTCGATCCACAGCGCGCGCTCTCATGGACTACTCGCCGACTTGGAGAGACCAGGACGCTTCATTTGGAGGGCAAGACTACGACGCGCTGGTATAAACTAATGAAGGACCCGGTGATGCTGCCCAACAGGAAAAAATCCATGTTGGCGTTGTTGGGGGGATGTGGCCACGCTTTGGAACTCGATCCTCCACATTTGGCAGCCTGACCAAAACCCATCATGATGTTGGGCTTGTCTGATTGCAGGGGGCGCCGGACTTCGCGCGGCGCACCCATGACTCGATTCCCGCACCCACCCCGAAGATTCGTTCTCGTGCATGGAAGCAGTGGTTTGACGAGGCCATGCCAGAGTTGCGCATGGATATCTACTGGGCCAGCTGATACCCCGCATTCCGAAGTTTGAGGGCCACGCGGAGGACTGTTTTGCGCGTGCGCGTCGTTGGGTGCGAGACTACAAGCAGAACGCGGCAGGTGGGGCAAGGCGTGGAGATGTGGCCCGGGTGTGCGCGAGCCCGCGTCGGATACTTGGCTTTGCGCGGCTATGGGGATTACTTTGCCAGATGGCATCATTTACCATAGCAAAAGGCTTAAATGGCGCACGTGCCGGCCCGGCTGGTGGCACCCCAGGCATTATTTTGTAGTGGATGAGCATGCCCTCGTCATCTTCGGCGAGGTGCTTCTTCTCATGGGAATGGTTGGTGCGGCCCAAATTTCACGTCAACGTCTCATCATTCAACTCATGCATGCGCCAGCGGGTGGGCGTCGTACCCTTGGCTTCTATCCAGCGCCGATTTGAATGTGTGGGAGATTTGGCAAGAGGAGACTCGAGCAATGAGAGGTCAAACGTGGTCTTGGCCCAGCTTGTCCTGTGGGGCATCATCGAGGCCCAGGAGATACAGAGCGGCGGCAAGCTCTGCCGGCAGAGGGCAGTGCTAACGCGGACTTGCATTACATGTCAGTGATATGGGAGTTGTTGCAGTTCTACATGCATTTGCAATGGGACCATATCATTGCGAATGTGACCCTGGCAGATTGCCCGATTGCGGCGGGGCGGCATTCGTTATCTACTTATGCGTGGCAGAGACGACCGAAGTATGGGTAGGTTCTCATGGTCCTCATGCGCCCGGGGCGTGGCATTGTCGCAGGGGTTTCTGGCGCGACTTTCGAGGCGAAGTTGGCGTTGCTACCTATGATTGGGGAAGAGATGCGCGGCGGGCCAGGGGGCGGATCCATGTTATCGCTACGCGCCGGCGACCTGTCGCAACGCAAATGGGGGCCAGGCATCCTGGAGGTGCTTCAGTTGATGAACTAAGGCGCGCGCAGAGTAAGACGCATGCCACAGGAAGAACTGCCCCCCCCCCCCCCCCCCGGCCACGCACAAGCTGAGCATGACGGCGCTGAGTGGCAGGGCGATGTTGTTGGCGAGAAACAGCTCTTGGCATTATGGGTGGTCCTAGAGAGTGCGTCATCAGGAATCTAGGCATCGACTGCGCTGGCGGGAAGCACAAGGCCCACCCGAAGGCTCACAGCACGCGAGCTCCAAGGTGGATGAAGATGGCGGCCGCGCGCAGGAAGCTCGAAAACGTGAAGATGACCAACAAGGGCCACAAGTCGAGACTTGCAGTTGTCAGCGCAGCTCCAAATGTGGTGTATGGCGCGGAGGTCAACGCGTTCAGCCCAGCTCAGATGCCCCGACTCAGGTCTCATATGTCAACGTCTCGTGGGCAAAGTATGCGCGGATTGAACATGGAGTTTGGCTGGGCATCGTCTAAGGTTAAGGACCAAGTGCATGTGGCGCCCGCTAGAATCGAGAGATATTGCGCTGAATGGTGGATGTCCACTGCGACGAGGGGAGATCTGCGACCTATGCGCGCTGATGCACTGGGAGTTGAACGGCTGGCCAAGTTGCGCAGAACAGCCATGGCCAGGTTGCATCCAAACACCGCTAATACATTTCGGCTTGACGAGAGTCGGAGCCCAATAAGTGACCTTCTCCTGTGGTGTCGCGAGGTTGGTCGGCCCCTGGAGGGCCCATCTGAGTTTCGGGGTCGCAGAGGTCATTTGCTGGGTGCCACCACCCCAGCCCCGCTTATTTTTGTTAAAACCTAAGCAGTTTGAGCAGCAATATAGGGACGTTCGAATCCAGAATGTCGTGAGAGCGGCTTGCGAAGCCCACCCCAACCCTGGCCCAGAGGCGTTCTTGAGTCAGGGCGCGTGGTCGGAGCTTTGCTTGAAAACGCTGAACAGCAACCGCCACCTCGCCCACGACCGGGCCCATTGCTGCAGGCAGATTTTTGGCGGGCGTGTCCCCTCAGCGTCTGACTTCAAAAAGTGGGGTTACAGCGTGGACCCTCTGTGCCCTCATGGATGCGGGGAGGAAGTCACGGTCTCCCACCGGTGTTTTGAATGCAATTTTGACAGGGAAGCCAAAGCTTACATTTTTCCGGATGGCGTCTTGCAGGAAGCTTTCGCAGCAGGCCCCACCAGTCTTCTGGTGTCCAGGTGCAGGTTGGCTCGGATTGATGTGCCTGCCCCGTCCGAGACCTGCGCCATTTGCTACATCAAGGATGGTGTGCAGGTAGAGCTGTTGGAGTTCGACCCCGATGATCGGTTGTGTGAAGATGGCTCCTTCCTCAGACCTAATGGGGCTAGGGCGGGTTGGGGCGTTGCGCGCTCGTCCGTGGCAGGAGACCAGATCCGAAGAATATATGGGGGTGAGCCAGACGCGCCAGGGCAGAGCCCTGCCGTTGGCGAGCGCAGCGCTATTATGCAAGCGCATGTGCACATCGAGCAGACGTCTGGAGCCATGAGGCCCTGAGGCGTGGATTTGAAGGCCCTGCTTAGGGCCCCGTCTTCCCTGTTTTTTGCCCTGGGCCCAAACAACGACTGCGGTCACTTTCGGAGGCAGGTTGCGCGAGAGTTGGGCCCCTCGAGCTGTGCCAGTTACCACAAAGTGCCATGGTGCCAACATCGCAGGGCGAATTTCGTGGGGGAAAAGATTGGGTGGGCCCAGGACGTCCTGGAGAATTTCGTTCCGGATTTCGAGGTGAATTTTGTGCGGGCTTCATTTTGGCCACGTATGAATACCAAAAAGAACCCACGCGAAAGTAACTTCGTTTGTCGCTCGCCGTTTCGGGCAACATTCCATGCAGAAATCGACGCAGAAATCCGCTGCAGCACGTATGCAAGGCCGGCACAATGAAACGTGATGGTCCACTGGGAGGAGAGCGAGGCTGCCGACGCGGCCGACCTGCGGGACATCCGCGGGAACAAGGCCGCGGACTGGCTGGCAGGACCAGGCTCCCGCAGGCAAGAGTTTGACCAGGCAGCCATCGATGTGCTCAGCGCAGCGCAGAAATCATTCAGGGCCTTGTTTTTTGGCATGGATAAAATCCTCGCCCTGTCCCCCCCCGCCCTCCGAATTTTATTCAGATCAGCAAGGGATTTGTACGTCCTCGCCGAGGTAGGCCCATGAACCCACATGTCCCTCGCGGGCGCGTGGATCATTGGATTTGGTTGTGCTGTTCAAGGAAGGCCTCTGCACTCACTAAGACCCCTGCCGAGCCTTGACCCCGTCCCTTCTCACTGTCGTGAGGGATCCCGATAAGTTCGGGCACCGCCTGCACGCGTCTTGGGTTGTGGGCTCGGGCTTCCCTGCGGTGTGGTGCACTCGATGTGGACATTGTGCGACGTCAAATTCTCTTTCTGTGGGGGGGAATTGTGTAGAGAACCTCAAGTGTGAAAACAGAAGGCAGCTTATGAACGGTAGGCTTCCGATGTCACCATGTCTGCTGCACGGGACCTTTCAGTCAATCACCGTGTGTTGGGCATGTGCAAGTGTTTTGCGTCTTTGTCCCCTGATCTGGGCTAGTGCCCAAGTGATGTGTTGCGCATGCATGACTCACCGCTGCTGCTTTCTCTGGGTCTTTATAGTAGTAGGAGGAGGAGGGGGGGAGGAGGAGGCAAAGGAGGAGGAGGAGGAGGAGAAGGAGTAGGAGGACGATAACAATGAGGATGAGGGGGAACAGCGCAATAAGGAAAACGATGATAGTAACCATAAGAAGAATACTAGTAATAATAATAATAATAATACCAATAATAATACTAATACTAATAATAATAATAATCATAATAATAATAGCAATAATAATAATATTACTAATACTACTACTACTACTACTACTAATAATAATAATAATAAGGTAATCATCGTAGTAACACTAATGCTCGTATTCGTAATTCGTAAAACGAGGAAGAAAAGGAGGAAGAGGAGGAAAAGGAGGGAGGCAGAAGGCAGGGAGGGAGGACAATGGAGGCATGCTGCGAGGAGCAGGGCGACGGAAGGACGCGTCGGGGAAGAGGATCAGGAGAATACGGAGAAAGAAGAGGAGGAGGAGGAGGAGGAGCCTGCGTTCCTGTGCCACAGCACTGGAAACCGAAGGTGTTCCGCAGCCTCGCGGGCCCGGCGGGGGAGCCTGCGGACTTGAGCCGCGCGCTGGCCAGCGAGGCAGGGCGGCGTGAGCCTTGCTGTCGTCGTCGTGGTTGGTCGCGGTCGCGGTCCTGGTCGCGGTCGCGGTCCTCGTCGCTTTCCTGCTCGTGCTGATCATTCCTTGCTGCTCCTGCTGATATCCCTTCTTCCCCTCACTCCTTGTCATTCTTCTGCTCCTTCCCTGCTTCCCTTTCTTGTTCACTCTTTCTGCTCCTCATTTGCCTCCTCCTCCCCCTCATCATCAGTCATAAGATTCGGGAGGCTTGCGCCATCCGACCGGCCGCCATACAGTGGCTTCCGGATTCTGGTGTGTTGGCTGGCACGTCCCGTCGTGTTGCTCGCGCGGAGTCGTTTCTGATTCGTCCTCCTCCTCTTCCGCGTTTGCTGCGAGGCGTGTTGGGGGCCTCTGGTTATCTTGTGGGGGAGGGCTGCCGGGGTCCCTGTGGGTCCCCCCTCTTGGGCCTCTCTTGGGCCCCCCTTGGGGCCCTCTTGAGGTTTTGTTTGCCGCCTTGGGGCCTCTTGGGCCTGCCTTGTCCCACTCGTCCGTCGAGTCCTCTCATCTTCCCCTCATGTCATGCTTCCCCTGTTCGTCCTCACTGCTTCTCTCACGCTGCTGCCGCCTCTCCTCGCCCGTCATTCCTTTCCCTCCTCCCCCTCCTCACGCCTCGACCTCATCAGAGACCCTCCGTATCCTCATCATTCCTCCCCTTCTTCCGTTTCCTCTTAGTTCTCCGTTCTTTCCCTCTCCTCGTCGTTCTCCTTAGCTTCTCGCTGAGGGTCCTCCTCCGTCCTCTTCCTCGTCCACGTCTCTGTCCTCATCGTTGTGGTTGTTGGTCCTTGCAGTCGTTCGTCGTGGTCGTCGTCTCGGGTGTCCTCCTCCTCCTCCTCCTCCTCCTCATCCTCCTCACCGTGCATCCGTAGCCATTTTGGCTCAAGGCCAAATGGCGTTCCATTCGCTGCCTCAGCGGGGTAGGCTCCCGAGCGATCCAGCATCCAGTCGTATGCCGCCACAACCTCGGGTTAGCGGCCGCCCTTCCATATTGGCGCCCTCGCTGGGCAAGCTGTTGGCCTTCGCCGCGCTGTGCTGCACGGGGATCTTCCTTACAGTGGCTCGCGAGCCAAGCTGCCACGCTCAGCTACCTCCTCTTGGGCCTGTGCCACAACCGCCACGTTCTGGACAAAAATCTCTGCAGGTGCTTGGCTTCCAGCTCCCGCTCCCGCCACGACCTGCTACTTCGACATCATGTCGGCTGCCTCATCTGACCGAAGCCAATCCGCATCAAACGGACCCACGTTTCGCAGCAGACGCGAAGACCGCCAACATCGTCGCGACGAGCCTCGCCGCCCTGAACGTTTTGACGACCGCCAACCACGCCGTGAAGAGCCTCGCCGGGATGGGCGACGTGCAGCTCGAGAGCATCTCGGACACCCCGGCCACACGGGCTTCAGCAGCCAAGGCCACGCAGGTGTTCCCTCACGTGCTTCTGGTCGGAACGCCGCGAGACCGCCGCCCACCTCAGCGCGATCCTCAGAAAGATCAGGAGGCCGTGCCGCTGCCGAAGCCACCCCCGTGGCCATGGAAGATGAAGATATGCCACCGCATGATCTTCCGCATGCTGACCCGATCCTGGGCGCCGCCGACCCCTGGGCCAACGGCTCCTGGGCGCCGCCGACCCCTGGGCCAACTGGAACTTCAGCTCACAGCTTGCGCGCGACATCGAGCTGGCTCCGACATTCCTATCTCAAGAAGTCGCCGCCGCAGCCGCTGCACAAGCCGCGCCAGTTCATGGGCGCGCCGCACCTCCTCAAGAGCAGCAACCCACCCCTCCTGAGCGACATGAACCGCTTCCTGGAAGACCTGAAGAGCTTGACGTCGCCCTTCGTGAACTCATGCAACGTCAAGTCGCCGCAGCCGTTACTCGTTTTCAAGGCCAAGCCGACCAGTTACTCGCCGAATCTCGTGAAAGTTTCAGACATCCCGTGCAACAGCAGCTATCGCTACTGAATGAAGAGTTGACGCTCTACACGACGAAGTTGCCCGCACCCGCAGAGAACAAGGCCGCCAAGCTGCTGAACACCAACGCATGTGGCAACATATCGACCAGATGCGCGACACGCTCGCCCTCGCCGAAGCCCAGGCGCCGATCGCTGACCTCCGCCGCCTTGCCGAGTGGGACCGACAGCCCGACCCGACGCTCTCCACGATCGGCAGCCAGCGTCTCATCGCGGCAAACCTGCTGCTCAACGACCTCCAGGAGTGGATCGCCGCTGGCAACCTGCAGCCAAGCCATGCCGAACTTCTCGGTGACTCACCTGCTCGCCGCTTCATTCTACAAGCCAAAGAAGATAAAGCTGTTGCAGTGCCTCGCGCCCTTGCCTTACCACGTGCCCTCCGAAACGCCGCTGGAAAGCGGAAAGGGTTTTCATCGACAGGTATCACTGGGCAGCATTGCGACATACACTTCAATCCCGACGCGTCTCCCAAGCAGATCCGTACCGAAGTTCAAACACAGAAACCACTCCAGCTTATGCAGCAACGATACCCTGGCACGAGATGGTGAGCGTTCAGGAACGAATGCGAAATGCACGCTGGCTCAATGCCCATTGTCAAAATCTTGGTCAGGGGTCAGGCCGATCCGCCCATTACCCAGTGGAGCGACCAGGCCGCCGACCACCCGCAGTTCCAGCACATCGATCGCGGCAACATCACCACTTCCAGCCATGCGCCCTTCTGCCGACACGGAGTCGCCCACGTGGCGCCCCTAACCATCATTGGGCTCCGCGGAGGGTTACGACGCCACCGAGTCGACCACTATCGCCACGTGGAACGCCAGAGCCTTCGTGTGCTACAAGAGCAAGCGCCGCCGTCGCAAGCAGGCCGCCCTTGCGGAGCACATGAAGCGCAAGTGCGTCATCACGCTGCAGGAGGTCCACGGCTCGGAGGCCATGCTCCGCACCTGGGTCGACACGCAGCCGTGCCCCTACAAGCTCTTCTTCTCTGAGTTCCCGCGCGCCGACGGCGACGACCCGACTGCCGCGGGCGGCGTCGCTGCGCTCACCCCCTGGTTCACTCCGATGGAGATGGGGGCAGCTGCGGCCGAGCCATATCCCGCTATTCGCTCATGAAGAACTCGTTCTTGGTCGAGTCCAGTTGGCGGCCGGCGCGCGCGCCGTCGCGCTCGCCACCTTGGTCCTTAGGAATGTGCATAATCACGAGATCGCCGATGCCGACCGCCGCAAGGTCCAGCTGGCTTGGGAGCTGCGTCGCACCTGCATCGCATGCGCACCTTCATCGCGATCGGGGACTTCAATGTAGCTAGCCGCCCGCCGCCGAGCTTCCTGCAGCCGCAGCCGCGGCGCGCCAGGCTGGCGCTGGGCAACGGCATGCGTCAGCAGCAGTCCTTCTGGAAGTCCCTCTTCGACTCCATGCTTGAAATCTAGACCGAGCCCCCCGCGCGCCTCAGCCGCTCGGACATCGCAGCCGCGACCATCGACCGCATCTTCGCCAGCCCGCCCTCGCGCGCCACCCAGGAGCTCTCGATCCACGCGAGCGTGGTGCACGACGCCGCGTTGCTCTCGGGCCATCGCCTTAGCGACCGCGCTATCGTCACTTTCTTGATCGGCATCAGGCCGCGCACCCCGCAGGACGAGCAGGCCATCCACCCTTCGATCTCTCGCGATCCGAATTGCGCCATTTACCTCCAGAAGCCCCTGGAAGCCACCAACTTCAAATGCGCCTCGTTGGACAGCGGATGGCGCGCCCAAAAGCGCCTCATGACGGAGGCCGCCCAGCTGGTTCGCGATGATTGGGCCCGCCGTTCTACTGGGGGCCCCAACGAGACAGGCCCCCCGGCTGGCATGGTCTACGCGATGCGCCCCCCCTCTCCCGAGCTGTGTGGCGCCGAGACTTTCAGCTGGCCCGCAGAGTTGCCTCCGCGACCGAGCTCGGCGCCAAGTTCGTCAACGTTTCCGAAGGCATCATCGCGATCAACGAGCCTGCTGTCTTCGCCGCACTCGCTTCGCAGCTCAACCGCGACTTCGAGGCGCGGCAACTCTCTCTTGCGCAGCCGCACAGCGCCCCCCTGGGCACGCTGGCGCCCGGGCCCCAGAGGAGCTCCGTCAGGTCCTTCGGACCGCCCGGCGTCGGGCTCTCCCATGGGCACCCTGGAAGCGCCGTCTCGCCCTGCAGGGAATCATGGTCACGGGCCCAGACGGCCCCAAGATAGCGAGAGAGAGAGAGAGAGAGAGAGAGAGATAGAGAGAGAGAGAGAGAGAGAGAGAGAGAGAGAGAGAGCGGCTCGATGGTCACCGCCCTGCGCGACCACTGGCAGCCCGTCTTCGCCGCCAAGCCTGTCGACGAGACCAAGGTCACCAACTGCATCCACACGCGCATGCCGAAGGGCGAGATCCTGGACATTGGGGCACCCGCGAAGCCGCAGATCAAGGCCTTCCTGCAGCGCACTTCGCCGTCAGCACCAGGCCCCGACTGCTTGCCGTGCTCCGCTTGGCTCGCGCATGATGCCTCGCTTACCCTCCTGGAGGACGCGTCCTTCTTCCTCTGCTCTGGCCAGTGCTACATTCGCGATTTGAATGATTCCGACTTCGCCTTCCCGCCGAAGGACGACAACGTTGTTGGCGAAGTCGCGACAGACAGAGCCCCTGGATATACTCGACCGCTCTCGCGAAATAGCACTGACATAAAGGCCATCGCTGGGGCAGCCAACTACCTCATCAATGGGCGCCCTGGCAGAGCGCACCCACGTAGCACAACAGGGCTTCGTGTAGAAGCGCAACCTCACCAAGCACATTGTTCGCTTCGGCTCTGAGATGCGGCGAGCAGGACTACTCCCGGGAGCTCTTCAATCCAAGCCTGTTTTCGCGAGCCTTCGACTTCTCTGCCACCTTCCCGTCTCTGGGACGGGTTTGGCTCTTCGTCGCGTTGGAGCAATTCGGGATCCCGTCTGGCCTCATGAACCTCTTCCGCGCGCTGTACTTTGCCCCGGACAGCTACGTCAAAATCGACGGCATCAGGCACTCCATGTTCGCCATGGAGTCTGGAGTTGCGCAGGGCTGTCCGGCTTCGGGCTCGGCCTGGGCCATCGCCATGGACCCGCTCATCCGCCACCTCGCCACGTTTGTGGAGCACCGCGACGGCGCGCCAGATCTGGGCGCTGGCTACCTCGGCGCGCGCGCGGACGACATCGGGCTGCTGACGTACTCCTTCGACGCGCTGCGCCGCGCATCCGAGCCCTTTGCCACGGCCGAGGAGCTTGCGGTCCTTTCGCTCAAGCCACCTGTCCCGCAGTCCGCTCAGGCCACATCTGTGGCTGCCGCTGCCCGCTCTGCCGCTGTCACTCTCGCGGGAGACCGGGGGCCGTTTGCCGATCGCCTCGCCGACACTTCTTGGGAGGAAGCCCCCCTTCTGAACGCGCCCCGCTGGCAGGCTGGCGCGCGGTCGCCCGCCTTCTGGTCGTCCCAGCAGTCCGTTGCGCAGTACTATCGCTCCCTCATCGGTGCCCAGCCTCAGAAGCCATTCGTCCGCCAAGCCGTCTCAGCTGCTATGTACGCCGCCCGCCTCGAACTGCGCGAGGCCGCAGCTGCGGCCCCGCCGCGTCGCCCGGAATGCCAGCGCACATTTGCGCGCAAGCTTGCAGAGCAAGCTTTCGATTCGCCGTTTACATCCACCTTGCTCAAGCGCATCTCGGCCTGGGGCCTCCAGGCGCCGTCGCCACCAGGAGAGCTACAAACGCGCTGGTCTGCACTCACTGAATCATTCAAAACGGTGCGCCCCAGCTGGCGCGGGGCCACATTTAAGACGCTCAGCGGTGGATGGGTTACCAGTGGCCGCATGCGCGTGCTCGCCCCAAAACTGTGCGTTTTCGGGTGCGGGAGCCAACCAAAATAATTTCCCCACTACCTCACCTGCCCTTCGCTTTCGTGCCTCCCCTGGTCCCCTGATCCTCGCCCCCTTCGGTCGACGCTCGCTGCCTGGGGCCTTGGGCCTGCAGCTGCGCACCCGCCCGAGAATCATAATCCGCTGTCGTTGCGCTCGACAATCGGGCGCATCACGTTAGCACTTCACCTCTACAACAACATGGAGCATCACGCTGACCCGCGCTCACGCCCTTCGGTGATGTCCGCAGCGAGCCGAGCTGCCAAGACACTACTCTATAGGTGAGAGAGCTCGCGACGGGCGCGGCGGACGTCACTATTTTCCCTCGTCTCGCCTCGTGCCCGCTTGCCTTCTTCTCGTCTCTTTCAGGGTACCTTAACTCCTCCTCATCGTGCCACCGCGCCTTCTTGCAACCTCGGCCTCCGATCACGCTGCTGCCCCCCGCCGTCCTGTCCATCCTGCTCCTCGGCCCGCTCCCGATCTTCGCTCGCTCGCTGGGGCTCCCCCGCAACGGCAGACAATGGAGGATCGCAGAGACGCGCAAGCAGTTCACCCAGGAGGAGGGGAGGGAGGCAGCCGGGCCGACGCAGCCTCGGGGTCCGCTCTAGCAGCCCAGGCCGCCTCCCTGGGAAACGGCATTCCCCCGCGGCGGAGATCGGACGTGGAGTGCTCCCCGGCACAACAGGCCAAGCGCCCCCCGCCCCCCCCCCCCGCTCCCCCCTCCCGGCAATGAGAGAGCAACGCGCTTCGCACGGACCCGTTGTGGTGGAACGACGCCCCGCCCTCCCGTAGAAAAACGCCTGCAGTCTCCACTTGGGCCCCGTCTTGTGGGAGTACAGCCGATGTGGGGCGCCCAGCGGATAAACGGGTACGCTCGACGTCGTGCAAACCCCTTGCCGTGGGACGGTATCTTGCTATTCCTCTTGTTCGTCATCCGTTTTCCCAGCCTCTTTCTTATCCTGTCATGTCGCCCTGCCTCCTGCTCCTCAACCTCTTTCCTTCCCCCTCTTCCTTTTTATTCCTCATGTGTCGTCCCTTCTTGCCCTCCGCGTCATCCTGGGTTTGTCGGATCCACCGACGCATCTGCAACCAATAGACGGGTTGCGTCTGAATGTGAACCTGAAGCGTGCTCTGTATGAACTACTTGTTTTCACGTGTACATCGATTGTATGTTGTTCCAGATGTGTGCGAGCAAGGTGCGCATGTGCGCGCGCATGCCATGTGCACAAGCATGCAGACACTGTTTGTTGTGCGTATATACACGTCGAAGGTGATTGTGTGCTTGAACATGTGTAGACATCTAGGTGTACCCACATCGGTGTACGCATATATATGTATACATTTTTATATATACATATATATATATATACACATATATATATATATAGTTGCGCGTATGTGTAAATCGAGGCCGCATGCGACGAGCCACTGTTGTCCCTTACCTTTTGGAAGCGTCTATGTGGCCAAATGATGGGCCAACGTCTGGCCAAACAATCGAGTTATGTGTTCTCTTAGCTGTTGCGCAAACCCTTGGAGGAACGCTTGGGGTAGGAACACAAAGGCGGGAAGGAGGGGGAGGAGGAGGGGGAGGAGGAGGAGGAGGAGGAGGAGGAGGAGGAGGAGGAGGAGGAGGAGGAGGAGGAGGAGGAGCGGGAGGAGACTGATGACGGGGGCCTCTTTGGCCTCCGACAGCTTTTTGGTGCCGCTTGGGGGCCTCTGGGGTCTCTTGGAGGCGTATTGCGCCGTCCTAGGGCTCCCGTGGCCCGTCTGCCGCCTTTCAGGGCCTCTCTGGGCAGTTTTCGTGGCCTCATGGGGCGTTGTAAAGGGGCCATCTTGGAGGTCTCTCGGCCGTCTTGGGGCCCTCTCGGGGCCGTCCAGAGGGGACAATAGGAGGATCAGGAGGAGGAGTAGCATCAGCAGGGATCTGGAGCACGGTAAGGGAGCCTCGAACTAAGCATGTGCAAGAGCAGCATGACCAGGACGAAGAACAGGAGGAACAGGAAGATGAGCATCTGGAGAAGGAGGCGAATTAACAGAGGAGTCGAATCCTCGGGAGGAGATGGTACCATTTTGTCTTCAGTCGCGCCCCGAGTTAGCGGAACCGGATCAGCAGCAGAAGCACACAGATGAGGCTTAGGATGATGTTGAAATTTGTGGTGTTGGTGAGGAGGAGGAGAAGGAGGAGGAACCCAAATAGGAGGTGGATAACGAGGATGAGGTGGAGGCCAGGGAGGAGGTTGCGGCGGCGATCGCATCAGGAGCACGGGTCCTCATCCTCTGGCAGGCAGGATAACTAGAAGGAGCAGGAGGAGGTTGAGGAACAGATGAGCAGGAGTAGGGAGGCAAGGGAGCAGGAGGAGGAACACGACGAGGAGCACGAGGAGGTATCGGAGAAATTCATCCGCCCCCTCCCCCCTTCTTCCTGCTGCCTCCAAGGGCTTCGGTGACGATGGCCATTGTTCCTTCTCCTCTTCTTCCTCCTCCTCCTCTTCCTCCTCCTCCGCAGCGGTGTGCGAGCGGCTGGTCGCGATCTAACGGGATACGTCCGAATACGTTCCGACCGTGCGTGCGACGGCCGCGCTCAAACCAGAGGCGGGGCTCTCTCCCCCGGGTCAGGGGCAAGCCGAAGCGAGCAGCAGCGCAGTCGGGGGAAAGCAGTGGACGAGTCATGTGCAATGGGCCGCGCGCAGGGAGAGGCGGCAGACGCCGACGCATCGCATCCTTCGGACTGGGAGGCGAAGGCGGGAGGGGTGCTGGCGCGTGCGCGAGGACAGCCAGAGCCCACAGTTAGCAAGAGAGGGAGGCGAGAGACGACAACAAGAGACGACGACGCTGACACGACGAGAGACGACGAGCCCGACGACGAGCCCGACGAGAGCCCACGACGAGCCCGACGAGATCACACACGACGACGAGCACGACGAGAGACGACGAGCCCGACAAGACCCCCAGCCAGAGCCGACACGACGAGAGTCGACGATGCCGATGGCGACATGACGACGGCGATGCCACGCAGGCGCCGCGCCTGTGGCTCGGCGACGCCGGCCGGGCCGGCGCGAGCAGCGACCTGGGGCCGGGCACGCCCTTGGGAGCGAGGCCGGCGCTGGGCGGCTGTGGCCCGAACGTGAAGGTTTGCGGCTGCTGCTGCTGCTGCTGCTGCTGCTGCGGCTGCTGCTGCTGCTGCTGCTGCTGGTCGTCGTCGTCATCGTCGTCGTCATCGTCAGGCTCGTTCGAGGAGCAGAAAACGGCATGCACATGCAACTTTGGAGCTCCGGGCGTTTTTTTTGTCGGATGCGCGCTAGGTTGTCTCGCTCTCCAAGTCCCTGGAGTGCGAGGCCTTCGGCTTCACGAACATCCCTGACTCGACCTCCGACGGCACCTCGGGGCTTGAAGCAGCCCCTCCTCTTCCCTCCCCCCTCCTCCTCTCTTACTCCTTGTCCGTTCCCTCGGATTTCCTCCTCCTCGACCTTCTCTTGCTGCTCTTCTCTCCTCGCACTGATGTCCTCTCTCTGCCCTCCCCTATCTTCTCCCTCGTCCCTCTCCCAATCCCTCCTCCTCCCTCCTCCTTCACCTCGACATCCTTGCAGCGCATCTACCTCGTAACCCCTCCCGGATCTCCTCGCCTCCTGCTCCTCCTGGTCCTCCTCCTCTTACCTCTCTGTGGCCCCCAGGCAGGGCGTGTCTCCGCATCACCGAGGTGCTCCCGGAGGGTCTCCTGGCGGCGTGGAACTCCGCGCGCCCGCAGCAGAGGCGAACCTCATCGTCGTCGTTCGTTGTCCACGTCCTTCTCCTCCGAGGTCCTCACCCTCCTCCTCCCGTTCTCCTCATCCTCTCCTTCCAACGCCACCATGACGGGTAGTAGCACGCCGCGTAGTGAAGGCCATGACGTGCGTTGCGCAGGACGACATTCGCAAGGGCATCGTCTCCGAGCGCCAGAAAGCGGGTAACGGCTGGACAGGTGTGCGAACCAAGATGAGGCCACGCTGCCAGCCCATGCCGCGTATGCGCCTGGGCCTCAGCGAGATGACGGACGACCTGGCGCTGGAACTCCCGACGTAGCTGGGGGCCGCCATGCTGGACGGGGACCCCCTCCTCAGGTCTGCCGCGGCGATGAGGGCCCTGGGCTCGAGGCGATCCGATGTGCACGACGGCTAGGCTGTCCGCCACGCCCTCGCGCCCCTTGTGGAGGCCGCGGCGCCCCATGCGCCACCGAGGCGCGCGACGGGCGCGGTGCCGCGCTGGACTTTGAGGGCGACGTGCGCTGGAGATGCCAGGCTTGCGCCCCCCTCGGCGTGCTGCGGGCCCTGGAGACCAGGCCCTCTCCAAATCCAGCTGGCGAGAACGAAGAGTTTGGGACGTCTCGACCCGCGGCTAGAGAGGCCTCGGGTTGCGGACAGACAGCCACCCCAGCTGGCTGGCCTCAATTGGTCTCCCGAATAGGTCCGAAGGCGGCGGTCTCAACACCCCCATGGCGCGCCGCCCAAGGCGGCGCCAGGGTGATGAGACCGCCCTGGGCTGCTCGGGGGGCCTGCTGAGGCCAGCCAGGCTACCTGGTGGGGCTGTCTGTGCGCAGCCCGAAGCCCTACCACCCGCGACTGCAGTTCTCCCGGTTTCGCCAACGTCTTGGTTTACCAAAAGTCCCCGCTCACGGGGCCCCGACGAGCCTCGGGCCGGAGGCTGGGCCCGGGGCCGGGTCATCCGAGCAGTGGCGACCGAAGTGGTCGCCGCGGCCGCCGGCGCGGCGCCGGCATCCTGGCCTCTGGGGTCGGCGAGCGGGGCGAGCCTGCGCCGGCATGCGATCGGAGGCACCCGAACGATGCGATGACCACACCGACGATTGCAGATTCGGGGAGGACCGCACGGTACTGCGGCATGGGTCGGACTGGGGCCTCCAAGGTTCAAAAGCCGTGCGGTGAGGTCCTTTGGGATTCTGAGGTCACCGCACGGTCTGTCTCCGCACCGAGATGAGGGTTTCGCTGGTGCACCCTCGGATCCAACGTTGGGCGGAGGAATCGGGTGACAACCTGGCTGTATTTGGGGTCTTCTGGCAACCTGCCCGCTCGTTCCCCATGCCGTTGGTGGAAGGGGGGCATCCAGATCGAAGGGGCCGGGCCGCAGCAGGATTCCCTGGGAGGCGCACCGCCGCCTCTGTTGGAACCGGGAGGGGAAGGAGAGTGTCAACGCTTCGTCGACGTTGGGAGCCCGTCAGCGTGCTACGCAGATGGGCTCCCCACGGCGGCGTGTCATTGCTGTTGTCTTTGCTCCTCCATAGCAGGCCACGGGCAGCAGTTGCTCGTTGACCCGCGCGGACTTCTCGGGTCGGCGCTGGGCTCCCCTCCCCGCGCCCCGCGCGTCGCCTCCTGCGCTCCTGCGCTGCCCCGGGAGCGCTCCGCGCGCAGGGGCGGGGTGCGGAAAAGGGGGTCCATCAGGGGCAACGGCAGGGGGGGATCGGCTCAGGGATGGAACATCGGCCCCCAATCGCCCATTTCTGGGCCTGGGTGCTCCACCCTGTCCGGCAACGTGCGGTTCCACCATCGGGGACCCATCGCCGATCTACGGGCAGGTTCTAGGTCGATGTTTTTCCCCCTGAGCCGATCCCCCCTATGCCCCATCGTTCCCCTTCAGTCCAGCGCGGTGATCCGAGAAATCCGTGCGGACCTCCGAGTATCCTATGTCTATGCAGTTCTTTGTGCAGTCTTACGGTCACTGGAGTGCCTCGCTGCGCAAAGAGTGTGGACTGCCGAGAAGGGAGCGCGACTTTGCTAAGGGGTGGCTCCATTAAACTTGTTCGGCCGAAGTTGCGAAAACAGAACGAAACGCATTCTTACGGTTGAAGACCAGAGCTCACCAGTCGCACCTTTCTGATGATGGTGAGCAGCGCGCGAGAGTTCTTTTGCAGCGCTTGCGGATCCAGGGCGCTGTTGGCCCGCGCCACGAGCATCGGAGCGGGTTGCCAGGGCGGACGACACAGAGCTCAGGCGCAGGGCTAGCGCAGGCTGTGGAAGGAGCTTTCCCCCGATCGCCTCTGGAGTCTTTCGGCGACAGGAGCATGGCCAGGAAACCATGTTCGCAGCCGCCACCGCGCACAGCATAGTGGGCATGCTCCAAGGTAGGATCGCGAGCATTCGACGTTAAGCCTAACATGTAGATTATGATTCGGGCAGAGGCCCGCAAATCTTAGTGTGTGAGGCTTGCTTTCGGCTCCGCCCGCTGCTGCCGGGGCCATGGGCGGCCGAGGGGCAGTTGATGCCCTTGCCCCCATTGGCATCGTGACCATCAGCTCCATCGCCATCGTCATCGCCTTCGCCGACCTCCCATCGTACCTCCCATCGTCCACCGTCCTCCCTCTCCTCATCTCCACTTGCCCCTCGCCACCCTCGCCAGCCTCGCCATCCTCACCACCCTCACCATCCCTCCTGCCTCCGCCCTCCGCCTCCGCCCTTTATCCCGCCCTCCGTCTCCGCCTTTCTCCTTCCACGTCCCAATCCCCAATCCCCCTCTTTTCTCCCCTCCTCCTACGCGCACGACGAAACGAAGACGAAGACGGCCCCCTGAGGCTTGGCCCCGGCGACCGCATCTTCTCGGTGAACGGCGTGGAGGTCGGCCGACCCAAGCGCCCCGCAGGCAGCCAGGCAGGCAGTCAGGGTGGGCGGAGGGTGGCAGGGGCACACGGTGCCAGGCGGGCCAAGGCGGGGCAGGCAGGGCCAGAGGCCAGGGGCCAGGGGCGAGGAGGCAGGATGTGGGGAGGGGAGGGGGGAAATGAAAGAGGTGTCCTCCTCCGCCTCCTCCTCCTCCTCATCTTCCTTTTCTCTCCCTTCCTCCCTCCCCCTCTTCCTCCCTCCATTCCTCCCTCCCGCTCTCCCTCCCTCCCTCTCTCCCTCCTTCTCCTCGGACATCGGTTTGGCCCCATTGGGCCTGCGTGCGCGTTTTTTTTGTTCTGCGGACAGGGGTTCGAAGCTGATTTCGCGCCATTGCGCTCGCGGAGACCTTGGTGGCCTTTGTAGATATCCTGGAATATACTGCGCCGCGCCAGCCCGCGCACGCCTTGTGCGTGCCTCTCTATCCCCCTCTCTCTCTCTCCCTTCCTTTCTGTCTCTCGGAGGACGAGGTGGAAGAGGAGAATGCATCGTCGAGCGCGCAAGATGGAGGCACGGATTGAATGGAGGAGGAGGAGGAGGCGAGGAGACGGAGCAGGAAATCATCAGATGGAGGCTGGCCGCTCCTGCCGCGGCAAGCGCAGTGGCGTGCGCCCTCTGCCTCCCCATCCGATGCGGCCAAGCGCTCTTGCAGCTCCTGCGCCGTCTCCCGTCGGGCGCTTTGACACAGGGCCCGTTCGGGCGGATTTGCCAGAACCGCTATCGCAAGACACGGGGCCCGTCCAGGCGGACCGCAACTGCACGAGGGGTGGCCGGTCGAGGGGTGCGGAACTGTGGGCCGAAAGGGGCCACAAGCGGCCCCTAAACTGCAACCGCGGGCCAGTGAGGTGCGAGAGCGGCGCACGCTTGTCCACCCCATGCCTGTTGCCCTCCATCAATGAACACCCGGACTGTGGGGGCTCCTCTTCCACGTTCACATGCCGCACGGGTGTGCGTCCGAGCCCTTTTCTTCCTCGCACTGCCCCCCCTCCCCCTTTCCCCTGCCCCTCCCCTTTTTGTCCTCCCGCCCCCTCCTCTCCTCCCCTCCCCCCTTGCCCCATGCCTTCCCCCTCCTCCTCTCCCTCCTCCGCTCGGCGCCTAGGGTTGCGCACCCGCGGGAGCCCACTCTCTACTCCTCTCCCTCCTTCCCCTCCGCCTCTCCCCCTGCCCCCCTATCCCCCCGCTTCTCCCCTCCCCTCGCCCCTCTCCCCTCCACTCCCCCTCCCCTCCTCACCTCCCTCCCCCCCTTTCGATTTGCAGCGGCGCCGCAGGAGGACCTGGTGGGGATGAGGGACCTCCTCTGCGGACCCACCGTCACGCTCCTGGCGGAGACGGCCGGCGGCGGCCCGTTGCTAGCCGCTGCGTCGCCCGCTCCAGGCGAGGAAGCCCTCTGCCCATTGGCCCATAGGCCCATTCCTAGGCACTGGACCCCTTCCCCTCGTGAACAGAACACGACGGACGCTCTTGTTCATCGTTTCGGCCTCTGGGGTCCCTCGACAGGCCCCAGGACCGCCCAATGTCGACTCAGGATGAAGCACCCGGCCCCGAGGAATGGGTCCAGACCTTCAGGGGTCCACGTGAGGCATTCAATCATGACGTCGCGGGGGTCTGGGTTTGTCCATGTGTCCATCTCGATTCGATCGAGCCGATCCGGTATTTGAGTCTGGCCGGTTTTTTCGAGCGTTTTCGTCCGGTCCTGGAGGTGTTCTTGCCTCGGGATGCGTTCCAGAGGCTGCGCCTCGCCGAGGGCGTTCCAGGAATGGCCAGATCGTCCCGAACGGCCACCGGAATCCCGAGTTATGGCCTGAAAGCCGAGTGCCTTTTCCAGGGTCCATCTCGATTTGATCGATCCGATTCCAGATTGTTCTGGCCCGATCCGATTCGATTCCGGATTTCGAGCGATCCGATGTGGCCTGGTGCCTGCATGGCCCTTTTGTATTTTGGCGCAGCCGATCTGCGTCGAGTTCGACTCCGTGCCGAAACGGTCCAGTCCGACGCACGCTCCGATTCGAATCGATTTCCCGTTTTGATGCTGATTGATTCTGCCCTCGTCGACCCTCGCCTTTCCCCACTCAGTGCCTGCACTGATGAGGGTCCTCGCAGAGGCTGTGAAGGCATTTGGCGGAGCTTCTAACCAGAGTCGGTGGGCTCTGGGCGCCGAGATTCCCAAGATGGTGAGGATTGGCGGACGTGTCGGACCGAGTTTGGATGGGCGGGGTTTCCTGGTAGGCAGGAGTGCGCCACAGATTCTGTGGGTGGCTGAGTTCTCAGGTTTACGGTTCAGTTCGGTGCCTTGGGTTCCCAGTACTGCAGCGATTTTGTCAAATGATGCCGCCGACTCCGGTGAGCGGCCATGTTCCAGCGTTCTTAGTCCGCGGTCTTAGTGAAAGTTCCCCGCCGGTTCTGCTGGTGGTCGGCCAGGTTGCAGAGTCCCCAGAGCAGAAAATAACTATGAGAGAGAGAGAGAGAGAACGAGAGAGAGAGAGAGAAAAAACATAGAGAGAGATCAGGGCAAGTATAGTGCGCATGTACATCTCACATATCTAGACATTGGCGTTGAGGGGTCATGGGGCATATCGCGAAGTGCAGAGTACTGAACGCATATACCGTGTAACAAGAGAATATAGGAGATGGGGCGAGTAGAGCCTACGAGTTAGTAAGCTGATAGTGCCGGGTAGAGTGCTGGTGTAGGGGGAGGACCGTGAGTATAGCTCAGGAAATGGAAAGCGGTCATTCCACATATATATATATATATGTACGCACACATATAGATATGTATATCGGAGGTTGGGGGTGAGATCGCAGTGAAACGGAGACCCCCCACTGGGTAATCGGTTTCGGTTTCGTGTTTGTGTCGAGCGTGCGGGCGAGGCGAAGCTACGCGTGATCCTCCTGTAGCTAGGCCGAAGTAGGAGCGAAAGTCCGTTCCCGTCCGCCGGTGGCTGGGAGGTGTCCCAGTTGGGCGGGGCGGTGTCCCGAGTGTCCTGGGTGTCCCGGGTGTCCCGGGCGTCCCGGCGCTAACGCATGTCGCTAATTTCATAATTCATTTTTTTCGGCGCTTGCGGCGGGCTTTCTTTTCCAATCCAGCTTATCTTATCCAATCCATCTTGTCCTATCCAATCCATCTTATCTTATCCAACCCATCTTGTCCCATCGTATCTCATCCCACCCAATCCAATCCACCCAACCCAGTCCATCAAATCATTTGTTTCTGCGCCTGCGGCGGGCCAATCCAATCAATCTTATCTTATTCAATCCATTTCTTCCATTCCAACCCATCTTATCGTATCCAATCTATCTTATCCCATCCAATCCAATCCACCCAACCCAATCCATCAATTCATTTTTGTCGGCGCCTGCGGCGGGCTTCCTTATCCAATCCAGCTTATCATATCCAATCCATGGTTGTGCCGATGGTTGTCTTGTGGTTGTCCGACAACAGATAGTTTCTTTTGTTCGCGCTTGCGGCGGGCTTTCTCATTTTGTTTTCGAGGTCGATGGTGAGATCGACAGTGAGATTCACCGATAGGTCGGTCGACGGATAGGTAGATAGTGGGGATTCATCGTCATCGCGGTCATCATTGTGGTGGACGGAGACTCCGATAGAGAGGGAGGGAGAGAGAGAGAGAGGGCGAGAGAGAGAGAGAGAGAGCCACAGAGAGAGAGAGAGAGAGACACAGAGAAAGAGAAAAATGATATAAAGGTGACAGGCTGGAGGCCAGTCAGGGTGGGCATTTGATTTCAATCCCTCCCAAACCTCCTTATCGCCCGCAGGGTGGTCGTATAGGTATATATATATATAGAGAGAGAGAGAGAGAAAGAGAGAGAGAGAGAGACAAGCAAAAAAAGAGAACGCCGATGGTGCATAGCCGAGAGCACAGATCGTGACAACCACATATGTCATTCCTAAGGCCCGCAAGCAGCGCAGCGCCGGCAACATCCAAAGCGCGAGTAGCTGTTTGGCGCTCACTCCAGACTTGCATCCCTCTTGCTCAGCGCCCAACCAGTGCGTGAGTTGCAGGGAGCTCTCGCGCATCGCTGTATGCACCTCGTTGAAATTGGCTGTCGGTTTCGGTGAGCGGCCAAGTTCCTGGGTTCCGGACTGAAGAAAGGGGTTCGTGCGGAGCTTGCAATTTGCATAAGGACCCACCCCGTGCCACCCTGCCTGACGGCCCGTTCCGCCACCCCCACGCCTGACGGCCTGTTCCGCCACCCCCCCGCCCAAGTAATTCAACCACTCACACCACACGACCCGCGAAGGACAGCCCTACACCCCCACGTGGTCTTCCCCCCATGCTCATTGCACAACCTGGAGCATGGTGCAAAAGTGGGCCGCCAGTTCTTGGTAGGCGGCTGGGTGCCCGGACTCGCGGGGCCCCGGCTCCCCAGGTTCCCCGTTTCGGACTCTTGGGCGCGAGGGCTCCCTGCTGCAGCCAGGCTCCGGGGCCTCGAGAGCATAATTAGTCAGGGAGAGAGAGAGAGAGAGAGAGAGAGAGTGGTAAGTAGAAAGCAGAAGGTTGATCATACACCCCCTCGGCCTCCAGAGCACCCCGTCACGAGGCCCAGAAGGGGGTCCCAGGCGCTTTCGCGTGGAGCGAAGAGCTGGGGGCACCTTGGGCAATGGGGCGCCTCTGACAGCCCCCGATTCGGCCCTCGAAGGCGAGGCCATTTCCGGAACGCTTCAATGTGGTGCCAGAAGACGCGGCCGGTGGGGCCCTGGTGCTTCACCCAGCCTTCCCTGTCCAGGTCGGGCGCCCGCACCACGGGGGCGCCCTCGGCGGGGAGCGTGCAGCGTAGAGTGTGAGAACAGTGGAAAAATTAAAAGGAGGGTGGTCCAGTTTCAACATGTGGTTCCCGCATGAGTGCCGCACGCATTATTGGCTGGAAAAACATGAAACAGTTACAGGGATGGGGGCGGGCGGTGGGCCGTTTTCAAAAACTGCATTCTCGCCTCAGCTCAGCGAGCATTCGTCTGACAATGTTTCACACGTTGCCTAGGTAGAGGAACACGTGTTTTTAAAATGTTTGCCAGCGTGGGCCCGGTGGTCTTGTACTGTGGATGTGTTCATGAGCCATGTGTTGCAAGCTAGAGTGTGAAAGCAATGTGGTGTAAGCTATGCGGTCCAGCATACGTGGTGCAAGCTAGAGGCGGCAATGAATCGGCACCGGGCCACAATGTGGCGAAACCCCGAAACCTCGCCGAACCCACCCAGCGCGCGAGGCGGCCTCGGCGGTAACGTGGCGAAATCTCGCCGGACCCAACCAATTCCTTGGTGAGAGAAGAAAAATCCGTAAGTGCGAGCACTTTTTAAGGGAATGTGGACATCGTTTGGGAACTCCGCAGGCTGTACGCAACAACACTTGCCTCTGCTGGCAAAACGGGGCTCCCGCTGAGGACATTTGGCATGTGTCTGGCCAGGACTGTCAGGTGTCCTGCAGCTATGCGAAGGGCAGTTCTTTTTCAAAGCGGAGCTCGCTGTGAAATTCCCGTGAGCCACATGATCGAACAGATCGGCTTCTTCACTGACTAAAGGGATGGAGGGCAGTTCTGCTTCAAAGCGGTGACCTCGCCTGAATCACATGTCAATGGGGCGCTCGTCTAGTAAGGGGTTGTCCCCCGTAGTTGAGTTAGACTTGGCATGCGTTTTGCAGGAGGCGGCTTGGGACAGGAGCACGTGCTGCAGCATCGCAGATGAATCATATGCTCATTATGGTCTCTCCTCTTTCTCTCGCACGTCCGTCGGGACCCCCCCACACACCCGGCCCGCGCCCGGGCGCTCGAGGCCCCCGCCCAGGCCGCCGCGTTCCGCTCCCTGCCTCCCGCTCCACTGCCAGAGAAGTTGGCACGCGCTGGTCAGCTGCAGCAGTCCCTGCCTCCAGCTCGCTCTGGGCAGCAGTTACTGTAGATCACAGGTTGTGCAAATTTCACAGCTCTTCTCACACCACACCACCACCGTTACACTACGCACCTGGTAGATGACGTCCCTTTGCGCCAGAACGCGTCCGAGCCCGAATCCTCCGGTTCTTGCGCTCGGTTTCGTCCAGGGTGGTTGTAGCTTTCTTGGCCTCCGTTTCTGTGGAAAGACTGACCTGGCCGTATCCGTACGATCTGCTGTAGTAGACGGTCCCGTCCTCTGTGGGCACTCTGCAGGATTCGACGCTGCCCGCTTGCTTCATGTGGCTCTTTAGGTCGCGCCAGTCGACGTCGTAAGACACTTTTCCTACGTAGACTTGGTTTGTAGTTGATGACGTCGGCTCGTCTACGGCTTGCCCCTTCTGCTGCCATTGTCCCTTCTCGCACTCCCTGCCCGCACCGCGGCTGGCTTGCGACGTGCCGCTGTGGTTGTTTAGTGTGTATTTGTCCCCCCACATCCTCGCTGTCAGACATCTCCTGCTCCTTCTCCTCCCACGGCTGTGTATATATATATATATGTATATATATATATATATATTGTATAGACAGAACTATAGATGCCTGTGTTCCTCCTTCAGGTGCTCGTAGCATTTCCCGTCCGTGAGGCAGGTAGCGATGTTGTCGTGCAGGTGCTGGCTACCAGGATGCCGCATGGCGTGTGGAAGGGCGTTGCAAGTCTTTTGAAGTGTCCTGAGTGCCACTTCGGGCCGTCGCGGTCTGAATATTTGGTACCCCGTGTCGATCAGCGCGTGGATCCGAACGTCCCTCGTGCCGTTGTCAGACATCTCCTGCTCCTTTTCCTCCTCGGTTTTTCTTCTGCTCCTCGTGATGTCCGCGTTGCCTATACGACCGAGTACATATGCATAGCAGCCAGTGCACAAGCTTGCAAGAACACCGAACATGTCACGGATACGACCTTCCGCGTGCCATGTTGTAGTTGATAGCGTCTTGTATCCAACCCCTGCCGCCCTTGCCCCACCTGCCGGCACTTCTCGCACCATCGCTGGCTCTTCTCGCATCATTGCTGGCCTGTCTTGCACCGTTGCCTCCACTTCTCGCTCCACTGCCGGCACGTCACGCACCATTGCCGGCCCTTCTCACACCAGTGCGCGCCATTCTCGCACCACTGCCTGCCCTTCGCGCACCATTGCTGGCCCTTCTCGCGCCCCTGCTGGGCCTTATTGCATGAGTGGACTGGCCCCGACCCTGTAGCTGATGACGTCGGGCTCGTGCTTCTCAGCCACACCACCGTCGTAGCTGATGGCATCGGACTCGCGCTTCGTTATACTATCCGCGGAGCTGATGGCATCGGGTTCTGTGACCACCCTTGGAGCTGACGGCTGACGACGTTTGGCTCGTGCTTCACCCCACTTCCCCCGCTTCCTCCTCCACCTCCACCACCACCTCCACCTCCTAAATCAACCTTTGCCGCCACGGACCCACCTGCTGGCACTTCTAGCACTGCTCCGGGTCCTTCTCGTACCACCGCCAGCCCGTCTCGCAGTACTTCCGCCCCTTCTCGAATTTCTGCTGGCCAGTCACGCACCCTTGCCGCCACTCCCCGACCTGCGGGCCCTTCTGGCGCGGTTGCCGGCCCTCATTGCGCCACTGCTGGCCCTTCACGCACCACTGCTGGCCCATCTGCAGCACTGCTTGTCCTTCTCGCACCACTGCCAGTCCTTCTGGCACCACTGCTTGTCCTTCGCGCACTATTGCTGGCCCTTCTTATTGTGACTGGCCCCGACCCTGTAGCTGATGACGTCGGGCTCGTGCTTCTCAGCCACACCACCGTCGTAGCTGATGGCATCGGACTCGTCGTGCTTCGTTGTGCCACCCTCGTAGCTGACGATTTTGGCCTCGTGTTTCGCCACCTCCCTCTCGTAGCAGTCGCCGTCGGATTCGCGCCTCTCGACACCACCCTCGTAGCGGATGGCGTGGGTTTCGTGTTTCGCAGTGCCAATTCTGTAGTTGATTGTATCGGGTTCGTTCTTGTCAGCGCCACCCTGACGCTTGCTCCCTTCTTGATGCATAATTTATTGAGCCACTTGTTTATGTGCCACTACGTCTCCCCGTGTACACGACAAGAAAGTGAGGGGCTGCTGCGTCGTCTGTACATCTGCTGTCTGCAGTGTTGTCTTCAAGCCTGTCTGTGCGCCTGCTGTCTGCTGCCTGCCTTTGGCTTGTCTCGCAGCTATTATCGTAGCTGATGACGTCTGGCGCCAGGCTGGCTTCCGTCCAACACTGCAGTAGATCAGGGACGACCTCCGGAGCATTCCTATTGAATCCTGGGCCTGTTGATTGTTGTGTCGTCTGTACGTCAGATTCGATCTGGCGTAAGGCTGCCACTAACTCTCGGAGTAAAGGCATCGGAGGTTCTGGATCAGCCCCATGGGTCGGGTGCAGGTGTTGTTGCAGGTCAATGTGTGTACATTGGTCGGTCTTGTCGCACAGCCACTCGCTTCGTTCTCAACTGTTTTGTCTTGGCCCACGATGCGGGCTCCTCGGTCACCGCCGCCACACAAGGGTTCCAGTTTCTGGACTCGCGAGATGGGGCCGTATTCGGCGAGACTGGAAAAGTCATGGTTGGTCTTCCCGCTTGACTGCTGTCAACCCGCGGGCTGGAGACCGCCGTCCACGCGACGGTTCCCCAGCGGGTGGAACGCGGTTCGGGCCCTCGATGGCTTTGTCTCTCCTCTTCCTCCTCCTCCCCCTCCCCCTCCTCCCCCACCTCCTCCTCCTCCAGCTGCCCTTTTCGATCGAGCGATATCAGGCAGCTTCAGCGGCAGCACCCCCATCGGTCCCCTCCAGCCATTATGCTTTGATAGGATGAGCGGGCCCAGGGATGGGAGCGGCGGCGGTTGGCGGAGCTTGCAGACGATGGTGTACAGTCCGTTGACTCTCGCCGCCCCGCTCAGGCTCAACGACATCTCGATGGAGTACAAGTCTGTCGACTTCATCTTCCTCCAGGGGACGACGGTCAGGAGTCGAGGGGAACCGTCGAGGCAGGTTACAGCAGAGCATTTGGTCGTGCGTTCGGGCTACGGCAGAAACAGTAATCATGCGCGTGGTGTTGCAGTAGCGCTTCACAGACACAGGTATGCTGAGACACACATCGCGCGCATAATCGAAGGCCAGAAGAAGCTACAGGGCAGAGCACTCATGGTCAGATACAAAAGGGGTCGCCAGGACCTCGCGCTGTTTGCCCTGCACTACCCACCCAGAGGCAAAGGGAAAGGCGCGGTGGCGGAGCAGAAGGCCATATCGTCTGAGCTCACGAAGTGCTTGCACGATCAGCTCAATTCTCTTCCAGCACGGTGCCTCCCGCTGATTGGAATGGATCTTAATTCAGAATGCGGTTTGGACGAGACGGCTTCACAAGTGACGGGTACGATCATGCCAGCCGCTGAAGGACCTAACTTTCGCAGCATCAAGCCGACGTTGCAGGCGCATGCCCTGGTGTTGGCCAACACGTACTTTGACGCGGGCGCCACATACTACGGCATCTCACCAAAAGTTGTGAGACGTATTGTTTTTTCTTGGCGTGCCCGCGCAGTATGATTCATAATGTAGATGAGTGCTTCGTCTCCGTCAACAAGGGTAGGCGATTGCAGCACATCAGGTGTAATACGCCAAAGGATGACTTCCCACTCTACACGGCGATGCGGCGCACGTTCGAGTACCAGACGAAGCCCATGATGCTGAGATACAACCAGGAAGCGTGCAACGCGGTCTTGCTGTACGGCACGGGTAGACGACAGTTCGTGGCACAAGTTGAAGAGCGGTTGTCGGAACACAAGCAGCAGTTCGAGGAGTGGGGGATGGCAGGAGATGTGGATCAACTTAACGCGGGCATCATGCAGATTGTACAAGAGGTAGCAGCAGAGAAGTTGCAGGAGCCCCCAGGGCACGTCGAAAAACGGGAAGCAGCATTGGCACAGCGCTCTCAGCTGAAAGATCTACTCAAGGCGAGACGTCAGGCCAAGGAGAACGAGACACAGTACCCAGATGAATGCAATATCGAAGTAGCCAGATTAAGTCGACAGTTGAAGAAGTTTAAGAAGCAATTTATTCAATCCCTTATGGAAAAAAAACGCATTGAGGGTCTTTGGGACGCGTGGAGAGCCAGGAGATTCTACGACGCTCACGAGATAGCGAGGTTGTTGGCTGGAACCTGCCGTGGGCCGCGCGGCCGACGGTACAACAGAGCGCCTACCTCAAGGGCATCGGCAGCAGAATGGATCGACAAGTTCCAGCTGGCAGGAGAAGAAGGCGGGGCACGAGCGCAACCGCTAGAGCGAGGTGAAGACCCTGAAGTTTGTTCTGGATTCTGGAGATTACCTTTTGGGCAGCCGGCTGTGGAATCGGGTTTCTGTGGCATAGATAATAGCAGAGACGAAGGACATCGAAGTGAAATGACTCGTGGCAGAGAAGTAACTACTGGAACGAAGGCTTCACGCAGTGCACATCACAAGCCTTCGTATCTGGAATGGACCAATCCTAACGAGACCGATGAGATGCTGGACTTCACTGCTATTCATGAGGACGCTTTGTTCATTGTGGAGCGCCTCAGGAAATCCCTGAAGCGACTGACGCCATGGAGAGCGAAGCCCAGCTGGTCGGCACCAGGTGACGTACTTAGAGTTTTAGCAATGCCAAATTGGCATTATCGACCTCAACGCGGCGGTGGGCTGGGACTGCAGCCCGAGGACGAGCAGATTGAGGCGCCAGAGTTTGAGCGGGCCCTTTACTTGCTTTGCAGATGTATCAGAACGGTTGGGAGAGCACCTGCAGCTTGGCATCAGGCCTCGTGTTGTCGGCTAGCGAAACACAATGGCAAGCTGGGCACGGCGGCGGAGAGACCAATCGTGTTTTTTTGGGGCTTGGTAGATCGTTCTATCGTTCTTTGATGAAGAAGGATCACCACTGCGAGTATTGGGCTCATGGGGGCATATCTCACAGACGTCGAGAAGATGCAATGTTGGTTCAACAATGTGGATCAGCGAGGCTTCGAAGAGCAGGGGTGGCACATATCGCGCGGTACCATGATGCCAGCAATGCCTTTTATTGCGTGCACAAGGATGTAGTAGAACGTGCTGTATCGGAATTGGCGCAGGAGGGCAAGGAGGATTTCTTTCTCCAGAGGATCTACACCAGTACGTTTGTGTTCGCTGATGGACGCACCAGTGCACACATGGCTCATGGGTCGGGAGTACTTCCAGGTGATCATGCTGCCACCAAGCTGTTTGTGATCACGTGCGGATACGGCGTCGAGTCCATGACGTCGTTTCTAGATCAAGGTCCATGGCAGAGAGCCCTGCACATGACAATGCCAGATGCCATCCAGTCGCCGCGCGACCAGAGGACCGTCGACCGTGCCACCAGCACCTTCGTCGACGATGTCGTTCGGAAAATCATGGGAGCGGATCAACATCATCCAGAGAGTTGCTTCATGGGAAAATCGAGTTTTTGATCACGGGCTCGAGGCAGTTGGAGGAGCACAAAATCGGGACAAACATGTTAAACTCGTCCAGGGAGCGGGCCCCGCAGCGTCGAAGTTCAATCGAGCTTTTCACCTGAGACGTTTGGGACTTGAAGACAAAACAGTTTCGGCGGCCCGATATCTTGGGGGGGAACAGCACTACAATAATGGATTTTCTGCTGAGAAAAATGTTCGACTTCAGGCAGTAAAAACGGCTTGGTTCAAAATGGGGGCGTTTTGAACTACGGCGCAAGTGAGTATGCGTTTCAAGGGTATTGTGTTTGTGGGGGCGGTCATCAATGCGGAGTTTCGGGGCTGGGAGCTTACGTCCTCAACATGAGGACGCCCGTCGCCCGGCAATCCCTGGAGCCCCTGCAGCAGCAGATCTTTAAATATGCACGCGTGGTCCTACAGGGGAAGCGCGCACATCGTTCTGAACGCAAAGTACGTGCACCGGGTAATCTTGAAGTACAGCGCCTGATGAAGTTCGGCAGCCTTTTCGTCGAGTTCAGGGTCAGACGTCTGAAGTGGTTGCATGATACCGTTGCGAAACAGCGTGATCATCGTCAGGTCGTCGCAGCTCTTGTCGGACAGGCACAGTGTGAGGCTGCGAACTTTGAAGTCTCGAGTGATGGCGAGATCCCCCCCACGGCCCATGCGTGGACTAAACATTTCTGGGCTGATGCGCAAGCGTTCTTTGAAATTGAGGAAGGGGGGGGGGGGGGGGGGGGGGCTCGAATCAGAACATGAGGGCAAGGTTCTAAAGCTTTTTTCGGGTAAAGCCCGAGATGTTGTTGTTTTGTTGCTTCTTTTTTTTTTTTTTTTTCTGAAAACCGATGTCACGCAGCTCAGGTCTAAGGAGCTTGCGGTTTCGATCCCTCCTCCAGGGCCAGAACCGTGTGAAGTTACCCAACCTGCCACCCCGACAGGGGGGGGGGTCTGTAGAGTTTGAGCGTCCAGTTTGCCAGGGTAGGTTTATCTCTCAGAGGGCTCTAGTGGCCCACATGAACCGTGCATGCGCACGAGTAGGAACAGATAGAGGTCCCCTGCTAGAAGCCAAGTGTAAGACGAATAGAGTGCCACATGCCGTTACACTTTCAAACAATTGCCTGCTCTGCCAAAGCACATTCGCGGACAGGGAAACGGCACAGTGGCACTTTGCAGCAGCACTCAAGCACAAGAGATGCATGACATATTTTAGTTCCAGAAATCCTGAGCGAGTGGCGCACAAGTGTACGCGGTGCACTCGTTGTAGCTTTTCTGCTCCAACACCAGAGCAACTTGATCGACATTCTGTTGATGCACACTTGGCGCAGTATCTTGACACGCACATCCTTTCTCTAGATGTCGAAGTGGCTGGCGGCAGTGCAGGCACAGGAGCCATCGGAGGGCGAGAATCAGAGAGCGAAGAAGGTGAAGTCGGAGACGGGCAGCCTGGAGAAGAAATTTGTACTTCAGCTCGAGGCTCGCACGAGAGAACGCGGTGCCAACGACGCCCACTTCAGGTCTCCAGCGGGCCATCCTGCGCCTATGAGCATGAAAAAGGCTACCGCAAACTACGTCTCCCAGGTCAAGCAGCAAGGAAGCGGGCACCAGCTGGGCAGTCCGCACCTCCACGCGTTCGCCAGTCTTCTCGAGTGCCTCAAGGACACCAACACCGAGGGAAAGCCAGACGAAATCAAAGCGTTGTTCATGGCAATCGGAAGGCTGCACAAGGCGGCAGTAGACAAAGGGCAACCCTCGGACATGGAAGATTTCGTTCACTCGTGCAGGGTCATCGACTATCACGTCAAGACGGGGGGCCAGCCGCTGTGCAGGATCAACTTCTCGGTGGAGGGTCACTGGCCCGTGGGTCGCACGATGGCGGAGGAGCAGGAGTTAGTCGGCATAGAATCGCATCCGCTCGAGCTCGACGCCAACCTGAAGTACATCCACGTCACCGTCTCCAGGCTACTGTCTCTCGCAATGAGGGCGGCAGGGATGACAACACTTCCAGGGAAAGCTCCAGTAGGGGGCCTTGCGCACAGCATTAGAGGCAAGCAGTAGCAGCGATGTTGATTCAAGCAGCCACGCGTCAGATACCAGCAGCCAGTAGCAGCAGTTTCTCTGAAAGTAGGTCTAGCAGGGGACCCGTCCTCCCTCCTTCCCCGCCTCTTGAGCCTCCTCCTCCTCCTTCCGTTCCCTCCTCAGAGACCTCGTGGGAGCAGCGTTTAGCAGCACTTCATTGGAGAGTTTTGCAGAAGGACACCAGGGGCCGCAAATGATTTAACGTGCACCCCCGTGCCTTGTCCGCCCCACTGTGCCACGTCGGCACATTCGTGGGGTTGACGTGGCCTTGCGTTCCCGTGAGTGCTAAATGGCCCCCTGGTGGACTGCCTATCTTCAAGGTAGTGTGATATTTTACCAGGCTCTGCGGTGCATGTGAGTTTGAGAGGGATTTGGACTCAGCATCGATGCAGATTCAGTCAGTCTCCTCCTCCTCCTCCTCCTCCTCTTTCTCGCTCTCTCTTCCATCGGCTCACTCTTCATCCTCCTCATCCTCCTCCCCTCCCCCTGCTCCTCTCGTGTTCTTACCATTGTCCTCCGTTCCCTGCCCACTGCCTTGCTTTCTCCTTGCCCCATCCTCCTGCTCTTCTCCCTTCTCCCCTCGCGCCCCTCCGCCCTCCCCTCCCCGTCAAAAAAGCATGCTTCGCAAGTGGCCTGCCACCATCCACTGTGACGAATCCATTAGATTACGACCATGACTTGATGGCGACCATGCTTCTACAGCTGTAAGCGGAGACGGAGGCCAGCTACTTAGTTTGACCTCTGCCTCCCAGCCCCCCATCCCCAGTGCAATCTACAATTGGGAATGTCACCAAATACTGGCATGGTATCGCTGGAGACACAGCTACTTAACACTTGGGGTAACGAATTCCCCGTCCACGCGCACTTCTGGAAGGGGCTCCGGCCCACCCGCACCGCCCTCGAGGGCCCCGCGGGCAGGCAGGTTCGTGCGTCGTGCGTCCTGCGTCCTACGCCCCCCCCCCCCCCCTCGTCGGCAGGGGTGGCCGCGCCCGCCGCCGCCTGGCCGCTGGCGCACGGCGGCCAGCCCGTCGCGTCGCCTCACGGCGAGCCCACCTCCCGGGAGGAGGAGGCGAGCACGAGGGGAGAGGCCCTCGTGCTCGCCCCCCCTCCCGGGTTTGGTTCAAGGGTCCCTGCTCCTCATGGCGGGGAGTCAGGGGCCCTTAAGCCAGTACGTTGTCAACCAGGGAGTTGATACTTCTACCTGGGGGGAGCGAATGATGAATGTTGCGGCCCAAGCCCCCCGCTTGCTCGGGCGCGCCCATGTCAGGGTTTGTCGACGTCCCTATTTATGGGGCCCAGAAAGGAGGGCGAGGAACTCGAGGAGGATCCCGCGGCCACTCGGCCGCGGGCTCCTCGCCAGGAGGCCTCGACCCTCGACCTCCTCGAGGAGCCCGGGCCCGCGACAGGGCTCGACAGCCCCCTCGAGGCCAGCCCGCCGCGCCTCCGCCGGCCAGCCCGCCGCCCCTCCGCCCACGGCCGCCCCGCCAGCTCGCCGGCCAGTCCGCGGGCGGCCAGGCCGCCGCCGTGTCGCCAGGCAGCCCCCCGGCGGCCGCGCCGCCGCCGGGGTCGGCGCCGCTGGGCGCGGAGGCCAAGGCGAGGAGGAGGGAAGGAGATGGGAGCGGGAGGAGGAGGAGAAGGTACCGATACCGCTGCTCGTCCTGGAGGGCCCTCGTCGCCACGGCTGGATTCTTCTTGAAGGTCTGGTCAGAACGCGCCCCGAGAGACGTCCAGGGAGTTTTTCGTTCCCTCAGATCAGGGGGCGGAGCAGGAGGAGCGAAGAGGGGGGAGGAGCTGGAGGAGGAGGGGGAGGGAGGAATGAGGACTGGGGGGAGGGAGGGGGGATAAATACAACGCTGACTGGAGCGGCCGCGCAGTCTGAGCGCTAGGCCGACACAGGAGGAAGGAGGGCCTCCTGAGGAGCCCCCCCGTGCCTGAAAGCGCCCCCCCCCCGAAGATCACGGGGCGTGTGGCCTGGCAGACACGAGAGCATGAAAGGCGGGCCGGTCCTGCGTGAAGCGGTTGCCCAGCGGGGGCTCGCGCGGGCGCGCGCGCGCGCCTCTCTCCACGGAGCTGAGACCCACCCCAAACAGTAAGCATATGGACAGCATTCGGAGGTGCTAATTAAGCCGCACCCAGGACACCTCGGGATCCCCAACCTCCATTGGCCTCGCAGCGAGAAATCGCGTGTCGGGTTTCCCCTCTCCCCCTGGGCGCTTGCCTTCTAGAAGTAATTTGAACTAACTTCAGACTCCTGGTGGCACACGCTGACAACTCATCGGGCACTGCATAATCTAGCAACAGCAGGCCAGCCTGTCCTGTGTTGTAGTATCCATACTGAGTGCACATCAGGACCTGACCAGATGACATGGATAAGCGGTGGCCGTGATCATGGATGAAAAGCACGAGACCACGGGCAGGCAGCGGAGCTCCAGGGAGGGTCGCCTGGCTTGGAGTCGGTCTGCCTCGGATGCCAGCTCCAGCGCGCCGCCGCTTGACGCGTGGAACAGCTTGCGAACATTCTTGAACGGCGAGCTGCAGCTGGCTGGCCGCCCGCGAAAGTCCCCTGGAGACTGGAGCGACTGTAACCCTCGAGCGAACCGAGCGAAAATCCTACGAGGAGGAGGCGGCGGCAGCAGGACCAGTACCAGCGCCTCGCTTGCGCTGGCTGGCCTCTATCCCAAACGGACCAACGTCCTGGGCCACGCCCGCCGACCCTGTCGAGGGTCCTCGCTCGTCTTCGGCCTCGTAGGCGGACGAGGCAGAGGGCTGCACAGGAACATCCACGAGGGCCGAGTAGGCGAGGTCCACGGCCGCCCCCCCCTCAAGGGGGCCCCCGGACCACGGTGCGTCTCCCAGGTCGGCGCGCCAGAGGAAGGCCGACGAAGAGGTCCGTTGGAGGTCTTCAGGGGTCAGTAGCATGGCCCCTGCAGGCCCAGCAACGAAATTCCAAGTCTTGCCAGTACGACGCTTACCTTCTTAATTTGAGGTTTCCAGGCGAGGTCCAGGCAACCATCAGACAAACTCCGACCTCGCCACAGCAGTGCCTGTTGGAAAAGCTGCGCGACCCAGGCTTCCACCGGGGGGTCGGTGTACATACTCCCTTGAAGGCAGGCCGTGATTCACGAGCGGGTCGACGCGCCAGTTGAGTGCCATGCGTGCCGAAGAATTGCCCACATCTGAGATTCGAGCCGAGGTGGAACTCCGTGAACTCTGGTACCGTGATTCATTGTTGACGGTAAGGCTTGCTTAACAAACTTGCTCACGATGGGGCCAGCTCGCCGAATCATCCTGAAATTGGGAGTCCTGCAGGACGCGCCGCGCTTGGCCAGGGCCCGAATCTTAGCGAATCTGAGAGCGCTGCCAGAGCCCACCTCAATTCCCAAGACCTCCAGAGCGCTGCAATACACGTAGCCCAGGGCCCCCAACTAAACACACACACACGTCTACCTAGTTTTTGGGAGCTGCTGGAACTTGCATGATCAGTCTAGCTGCTGGTGGTCCAAGTTCATAAAAAAGTATGTAGACCACAAGCTGAAGTGCCCTAATTGCCCGCGAACTTGCATTAGCAACTGTACCCGTGATCGAGACAGCGAGATCGGCATCATCAAGGTCAATAGTACGCGGTATTTGTGTGGCATGCTTGTGCAGAGCAGAACGGGCCGAGCGTGACACATTATCGGGCGAATGTGGCAAAGTCACGCCCGTGTGTACACCACGCGTTGTCCAAACGTCGGCAGAGACATTGCTATCCCAGGCAAGCCGCCGTGCGCCTATGTACATACGAATGGCGAGAACCACGAGCTGGCCAGGGAACCCGAACACGCTGGCACTTCGAAGTAATCTAACTCAGGGTACTTTGTCCAACCACTCCCTAATGTCCACAATGGCGTGTATAGAGGCTGAGGGGTCAGGGCCTTCACAGCCTCCCCCCTCTCTAGCAGCAGCGTCGGTGATTGCCTTCTAAACTACCATGGCGATTTAGGGTCGACGCAGGTTCGAAGCTCACTTGCGCGCCCGAGAGACCCGACTTTGGGCCTGAATGCGATATTTGGAGGAAAGTCGGGCAACAGGTCGATAGCCCCCAGCAGGTTTGGCGAGAAGGACAATCTGAGCATGGGCCAGTAGTGAGAGCCAGGACCCAAAGACTTCGCACACGTGCAAGAAGTAGCCGAGCACAGACAAGGCTGCGTGAGATGCGAGCGCCCAATGGCGCGGTCTGAAACGGCTGTGCGGGCTGCAACTGGTGCAGGGAGCACCAACTTCATCCTACAGCCCGGTGGCCCCACAAGGGGGCCGGCGGAGTTTCGAAAAGCGGCCGCTCTCCATTCGAGTAAGTTGCCAGAAGGTTGTCAGGTGAACGTGCGCGGCACTAAGGCCAGAGCCAGATTTTGGAAACGACCCGCGATCCATCTGCGCAGCTGTTTGAAGCAGTGTTTCAGATGAGCGCGCGCGGCGCTAATGCGAGAGCCAGTGACCCGCCCTCCATACGTGCAACGGTTTGAATTTGCACGCTTCAGGGTCGTAGGCGATGAGAAGGGTTCAGGCGAATCTCCCGTCCCGCCTCCATACCGGCACGTCTCGTGGTGCGACGAGCATGTTTAGGATTAGGAGGGAGAGGGAGGGGGGTGGGGAAGAGGGGGAGAGGGACGAGAAGGATGGGGAAGGGTTCAGGAAGGAACGAGGAGAGGGGAAGATGTGGGCGGGACGGAGGGGAGGGCACATCGAGGGGAGGAAATAATGAGGCAGGAGGGCTGGCAGGCAGGAGAGAGCGAGGGGGGCTGGAAGGAAGGAGGGAAGGCGATGAATAGAGGGATGCGGGAGGGAGGACACGTAGGAGGGAGGTCTGCGGAGAGAGGGGGGCGACAGTCGGTTCCTCCAACCTCCACGCGGGCTGCTTTCCAATAGCGCTTCCTGCCACCCCCGCTTCGCTCTTCGCCCCCTTTTCATCTTGTTACTCTTCGCGTTACTATTCAACGTCCCTCTTCCCCTCCTCGTACTTATCCGTAAGTACTTTGCCCCCTGCCGCCGGCCCCCTCTCTATCATAATTGGCTATGTCAGAGCTTAGCTGGAATTCCTTTGCGCAGTTGCGAAGCAATGTCGGAACCTCCTGCGAGGGCGATTGGTAAGTGGCAGACTCAGGTTCAGAACGTAGTGTTGAAGTCCATATTGTTATTCTCGAGGTCCCTTTCGTGCCATGTATGGGAGCAGCGATTCTGGGCTGCTTGAGGCTACGTTGGGCAACATCGCGTGGCTTTGGCTGCCATCTTGGGATGCCTCTTGGGAGCCTGTTGGGGCGGCTTGGAAGCCACTTGGAGCCCTTTTTCACCCTCGCGGGGCTGAAAGCTCAAATCTTTGGTTCGTGGTCCCGCTTTGGACCTCTCTTGGCGCCATCTTCAGGAGTGCTTGGGCGGTCTTGGGTGCCTCCTGAGCTGGCCTGCTGCCCTCTGGGGCCGTCTTGGGGCTCTCCTCGAGGCTTCTTGGGCCGTCGTGGGGCGCTCTTGGCCTCAACGGCGCGAATACCGTGTAGTTTATTTTCAAATCATGGCCTCGCAGGCGAGAGTCTGCAGTAGCGCACGAGGGATCGTAGCGTCGAAGGCGAGACTGCGGTGTAACTTAAAATGGTTTATGGTCCCGGGGACGCGAATGTTGTATAATGTTCGAGGGTGTCTGGTTGGGGGCGCGAATATTTAGTAATTCACACAGGTATATGGCTTCGGAGGCGCGAGTATTGCGTACTGTGCGAGTGTTTATGGCTTCGAGAACGCACTTGTTGCGTTTTTTTGACGAGCGAGGTTGTATGGCTTCGGGGACGCGAATATGGTAGAATTTACGAAAAGTGATGGTCTCGAGGGCACGACTACTGTGGGACTTACGAGCTAATATGGCTTCGGGGACGCGAGCATGGTTTACGAGAGTCTGTGGCTTCGGATACGCGGGTATCGAATCATTTACAACAGGTTTGTGGCTTTGGAGGCGCGAATCTTATGAAATTGTCATGGGTGTATGGTCTTGGGGACACGAAAATCGCATACTTTACTAAGGATTATGGCTTCGGGGACGCGACTATTGCGTAAGTTTTGCAGGCTTATGGCCTCGGGGACTCGAATACGATCTGATTTGCTAGGGTTTCTGGCATCGGGACGCTTACATTGTGTAATTCACTCGGGTTTGTGGTTTCAGGGGCACGAGCCTCATGTATTTTTACGTGTCGCACGGCCCCCCGGGAAGTCTGCGAACCCCGGAGGGGCGTGGTACATTGATGTTGTTCGGTTCCCCCCCTCGCGCATTCAGTAGCAATTAATAGCAGGAAGCAGAAAGTCACGCCATCGCATTGGAAATGGGAAACTGCAACTGGCGCAGAGAGCAGCAAACCTTCGCCCTACAGCCTGGTGGCCCCACAAGGGGGGCGGCGGATATCTTCCTCCGCATCCTCTTCCTCCGTATCCTCCTCCCATCTCCCCCGCTTCCCAGTCTGGTCTTTCCCTCCCCATCCCTTGCCCTCCTCGTCCTCCTGGTCCACTCCTCATCCCCCTCATCCGACTGTCCCTCCTACTCTCCCCCCCACCCCATGCTGTGCTGGTGTGCAAACCGTGCACGGTATCCCACCGCATACCGTTCATGCGGCTGTCTCCCCTCGCCGCGTTTGAAGAATGCCGCGACCTCTGCGGCGTCAACTCGTTCTGCAAGATGGCGGGTGAGCTTTCGTGTGCAACCCTGTCGCGCTCCTGGTCGGGTGGGCTTGGCTCCCAGTGGTCGTGTGGTCTTTGCTCCTGGCTTTACGGTCTTCGCCATTGGCGGTTGTGCGCATCTCCGCGACGATCGGTTGTGCGTTTTGTACTTGGGCCTTTGCGGCAGCTTCTTGTGCATCCAGCCTGTGCCGCATCGTCGGCAGATTGCTTCTGTATCATTGAACGGTTGTTCTGCGCCACGCTGCAGTATCGAACGTTGGTCGGATCGAGCAGGTTCCTGGCCGCCTCCCGTGGCGACCCTACTCCTCTCCTCTCCTCCCCCTCCCTTTCTTCCCATTCCTCTGCCTCCTCGCCCCTCCCTTTCCATTCCTTGCACGCCTTACCCTCCTACATCCTACACCTTTCTTACTCTTCTCCCTTCTCCCCATCCTCCTCCACCACCTCCTTCTTCGCCTCTGCCAATTCTCCGCATCCTCCCCCTCCTCCTCCTCCTCCTACTACTACTACTACTACTATTATTATTACTACTACTACTACTACTACACCTACTACACCTACTACGACTACTACTACTACTACTACTACTACTACTACTACTACTACTACTAGTACTACTACTACTACTACTACTACTACTACTACTACTACTACTACTACTACTACTACTACTACTACTACTACTACTACTACTACTACTACTACTACTACTACTACTACTACTACTACTACTACTACTACTACTACTACTACTACTACTACTACTACTACTACTACTACTACTACTACTACTACTACTACTACTACTACTACTACTACTACTACTACTACTACTACTACTACTACTACTACTACTACTACTACTACTACTACTACTACTTACTACTACTACTTCTACTCTCCGTAAGGGCTTCGCCCCCTGCCGCCGGCCCCCTCTCTCGGCGAATGGGCCATGGAAGAGCTAAGTCATGAGGCTTTGGCGCTGTCGTGCAGCAGTATCGGAACTTCATGCGAGGCCGATTCGCAATCGGCAAAACCAACTGATCACAAGAGGGGTTACCACACAGGGCGATTGGTAAGACGTATATGGTTTACGAGCTTGGTTACCACACCTTGGGATTAAAGGGCCGAGGGAGTACTCGCAGTTTGGGTTACCACGCCTTGCGATGGATGTGCGTGAGGGGTGGCACCGAATTTCAGAAATGTGGCAAATCCCCTGTGTTTTTGGACCCTGACCCCGCGGATCTGCGTGAGGGGTGGCACCGAATTTCAGAAATGTGGCAAATCCCATGTGTTTTTGGACCCTGACCCCGCGGATCTGCGTGAGGGGTGGCACCGAATTTCAGAAATGTGGCAAATCCCATGTGTTTTTGGACCCTGACCCCGCGGATCTGCGTGAGGGGTGGCACCGAATTTCAGAAATGTGGCAAATCCCATGTGTTTTTGGACCCTGACCCCGCGGATCTGCGTGAGGGGTGGCACCGAATTTCAGAAATGTGGCAAATCCCATGTGTTTTTGGACCCTGACCCCGCGGATCTGCGTGAGGGGTGGCACCGAATTTCAGAAATGTGGCAAATCCCATATGTTTTTTGACCCTGACCCCGCGGATTTGCGTGAGGGGTGACACCGAATTTCAGAAATGTGGCAAATCCTATGTGTTTTTGACCCTGACCCCGCGGATCTGCGCGAGGGGTGGCACCGAATTTCAGAAATGTGGCAAATCCTATGTGTTTTTGGACCCTGACCCCGCGGATCTGCGTGAGGGGTGGCACCGAATTTCAGAAATGTGGCACATCCTATGTGTTTTTGGACCCTGACTCCGCGGATCTGCGTGAGGGGTGTCGATTTCCCCCAGCAATTCAGACAACGCGCCCAGGGGGTGCTAAAAATCCTGTTTGGGCCTCCCCCCTCTCGCGCGGTCAATCAACTAGTTACAGTAACCAGCAAGAAGCAGAACTGTAACACTGGAAACTACAAGCTACAACTGGTACTGGAAACTGCGAACCCGCGCCTCGCAGCCTGGTGGCCCCACAAGGGGGCCGGCGGCTACTTACTGCTACTGCTACTGCTACTGCTACTGCTACTGCTACTGCTACTGCTACTGCTACTGCTGCTACTGCTACTGCTACTGCTACTGCTACTACTACTTACTACTACTAACTACTACTACTACTACTACTACTACTACTACTAACTACTACTACTACGACTACGGACTACGAACGACTACGACTACGACTACTACTACTACTACTACTACTACTACTACTACTACTACTACTACTACTACTACTACTACTACTACTACTACTACTAACTACTACTACTACTACTACTACTACTACTATTACTACTACTACTACTACTACTACTACTACTACTACTACTACTACTACTTTTACTACTACTACTACTACTACTACTACTATTACTACTACTACTATAACTACTACTACTACTACTACTACTACTACTACTACTACTACTACTACTACTACTACTACTACTACTACTACTACTACTACTACTCGCCTCCTCCCTTCTCCACCTCCCTCTTACTCTTTCCTCCTATATCTCGCCCTGCCGCGACCTGGGAGGAGCAGCCTTGGCGGCATGAGTCTCCAGCCTGGCAGGCGCGCGCGCGCGGGGGGGGGGGGACGCCGGCATCCCTGTTTGAGAGGATCAAGAGGAGGAGGGGGAGGAGGAGAAGGAGGAGGAGGAGGAGAAGCAGGAGGAGGAGGAGGAGGAGGAGGAGGAGGAGTGGAATGGAGGGGAGCAACCCAGAAGCGGACGAGTCAATGGCCTCGCCGCCTTAGGTCAACCGTGATGACCTTCACGGCTGGAGTCGGCGCGAGCTTGCATAGGAGGCTTACCGCGGCGAAACGCACAAAAGGCGACGCGCGCCACTAAAGGCAGCAGCGCCGCGAAGCGCGGCAGACGCGCGAAAAAGGCGAAATACGTACCCGACACGCGCGCCAGGAGCGCCACGTGCGTCAGAAGGCAGCAGCTAAGCCGGCAAACCGCTCTACAAGCCCGTTATGACATTTCGGGGTCGCAGACAACGACACGCCGCGCGTGCCGCCCCGATCAGCCACCCGAGGGGCACCACTCCCATTGGCCCATGGGGACAGCCCGCCCCCACGCACGCCACGGCGGGGGACCGTGACCGTGGGAAGAATGGACGGGGATCCTCCGATGAGCCCCCCTCGCGCAGGGGACCCACGAAACCACCGTTGCCCCAGCGGGGTACTGGGAGGGCCACGCAAGGGTGTCGCAGCAAACCGTGACAGACCCACAACCCAGGCACGGAACACTGAAGGAAAAGCCGCGCACTGAAGCCCTGGACTGCCCCCGCCCGCCACAAGGACGAGTCGAGCACAGCCCCGAGACCCCAGGCGCGACCCTTCCCCTGTGGCGCAGGCTGGGACGGCCTACGACTTCCTTTTTTCTCTCCCCCAGGGTCCCGAAGGAGCATCTGGGGTGACGAACGGGAGGCTACCCGCTTGTTTTCCTGGGGAGGGATCCCAGTGGCACAGGTGCCAGGAGGAGGAGGAGGAGGAGGAGGAGGAGGAGGAGGAGGAGGAGGAGCCCGACCAGTGCGGAGCGGCCATCTGTACCCCTCCAGATCTGGGTGCGGGGTTCTTTAGATTTCTTGGCAGTCTCCGGCCCTCTGTCTCTCTTCCTCCACAGCCTACCTCACCGCTTCTATCCAGCTGCCTGCGGCAAACCCCGCCACCGCGGCAGTGCAACAGCGCAGCGTGAAGGAATTTGAGTTATTGACGCATATTGGAGCTTTTCTGGGTCTTCTTGAGGGCGTCTCCAGAGTTGTTTAGGTGGTTTGCAGGGGGACATACGGGAAGCCTCTGGAGGGTCTCTTTGGCCTCTCGGGAGCGTGTTGGAGGCCTCTGGGGGCCTCGTTGGGGCATGTTGGGGGTCTTGGGGACAATCCTTTAGGACAAGGCTGTCCCCTTCGTATCCCCCTCCGATTTGGGAACGCTTGGCCTCCTGCTACTGCTGTTCCTCCTCCTCCTCCTCCTCCTCCTCCTGTTCCTGCTCCCGCTCCCGCGACCTCTTCTGCTCTTGTTGCTGCTCGTCCTGCTGCTCCCCCCATCCACCCTGGAATGCCTCATCGCTGCTGCTGCTTCTCCGATGCGGCTGATCCTCCTTCCCCGATCTCGCCCCCCTTGGCTGCCGCTGATCCCCCTCCTCCTCCTCATCTCTTTTCTCCTCTCCTCCATTTGCACCCGTCCTCCCCCTAGCGCCATACCGAGTTGAGCCCCGCCTCTGTGCCATGCGTGCAGCTTCGCTCTACACCAGCGGAGGAGGACCGACGGGGGATGCTCCCTGTCGGCTGCCAGGCGGTCTCGCCGACCATCTCGTCGTATCTCTTGGGCAGCTGCCTCCCGAGCAACACAGCATACCCTCCTCCGTCTTCCCTCCCCACCTGCCTGCTCAGGCCGTTGGCACCCCCGCGCCACAGGTGCACCAGCTCGGGGAGCCGCCCGCCCCGTGCCAGCCCGGCGCCTGGCCAGCGGCGAGGACGGCCGCCGTCGTCGTCGCCGCCGTCGTCGGCGGAGATCCCAGCAGGCCCACGGTCCTCAGAGGAGGAAAGAACACCGATGCCGCGGCTCGTCCTGGAGAGCCCTCGTCGTCGCGGCTGAGTCCTCCTCGAAAGGTCGGCCACAACGCACCCGAGGAAAGGTCCGTTGAGTAGCGGTGCCCATACCTTTCGGTTACCCCAGGTCCTGGGGGATCGTGGCTGGCCACGTGGGCGTTCTTCTGAGTCTTCACGGCTCTAGACGTTTCCCGAGGGTTGCTACTTCTCTAACGCTTGTTCGGGTCCCCGTCCGCCTCCCTCCTGCTCGAGGTGCCGCTGGGACCTTAACCTCCCCATCCTGCTGCGCGTCGTCCTTTGCCGTCACCCCTCCCGCTCCAGCTGCTGCTGCCGCTCCTCATCATCCTCTCACAGCTTCCCTGCTGGTACGTTTTTTCCTCCTCCTCCTCCTCCTCCTCCTCCTCCTCCTCCTCCTCCCCCTCCTCCTCCTCCTCCTCCTCCCCCTCCTCCTCGCTTCCTCTCCTTCTCCATTCTTCTCTTCTCCTCCTCTTCCTCCTCTTTTTCTCCTCTCCTTTTCCTTTCTCCTCCCTATCTGCCTCCTCTTCCGCCTCCTCTACCCTCTTTTCCTTCCTCGCCCTCCTCTCACACACATGACGATCACGCCTCAGTTCCCTCCGAAGTCAGCGAGGGCGCAGAAGATAGGGTGCAGAACCTCTGCGCCCCAGCAGTCGGGCCACACATGGCACGGCCCACCGTCCTGTCACATCGCCAGAGCGGCAGTCGGCAAGCGGCCCGCTTGCGGGCCAGGACGAGCGCGACCGTCCTCTTTACAGCCCGCTTCAGGGCAGCCGTAGAGCTGGCAGCGATGAAGACTCCCTCCGCACCCCAGCAGCCACCGCCCCGCGGCGACGGCTGGAGCCGGGCCCGAGAACACGTACGGCGCCCAGCCCCGCACCCAGTCCGACACGCAACTCCTGGCATAGCCGACCGACGACCCAGCTCGGGCCCAGGAGCACGGGGCCCAGACCGACTCCGCACGGCATGCGACAACGGAGCCACGTGCAAGACGCAACTGGCCGCGGCGACGGCCGACGCGGTGCAAGGGGACTGGCACTGCGGTGCAGCTGGAGGCGCTTCCCCCGCAGACCGTGACAAAGGAGGGGGGGCCGGGGCGGGCGCGAGCGACGGCCCGCGCCCATCGCCCAGGGGCATGCCGCCAGGGCCGAGGCCGTGCGTGAAGCCGCCGGCCTCGGCGGCGCGAGGCTGGGCGGGCTCGGGCGGCGCCGGGCCCGAAGCCCAGGCGCGGGGGGGACTGCTGGGCGCTGGGCGCCGGGCTCGCGGCGCCTCTCGGGGCGACCGTGGGCTCACCGCGGAGCCCCCTGGAGCCTCTGTGCCCCTGGCCTCCGGGGAGGCTCCTTGAGGCCTCTGGGGGGCGGCCTTGGGCTCACCGCGGAGCCTCTGGATCAAGCAGTGGCGAGACGTCCTGGCTCGCCTAGAGGCCCACAAACTAATGTTCTAAGAACCTTTAGGGGTCTGCACGACATGTTTTCAGCACATTTCTGGCCGAGACGGGCGCAGCCTGTAATTTGATTTTCGGGAAGTCGACAAAATTGACTGACAGAATTGACTGGCAGAACTGAACTGAATCAACAAAGCCGTTGGATGGCAGTTTTGTTTCTGGTGGTGAAGATAGTTCGCTGGCAATTTTAAGTCAGGGGGTGTGAGGATATTTCGTTGGCAGTTTTCAGTCAGGGGTTTGAGGAGATCTCGCTGGCAATTTTAAGCCAGGGGGTGAGAATATTTCGCTGGCAGTTTTAGGCCAGGGGGTGCGGATATTTCGCTGGCAGTTTTAGGCCAGGGGGTGAGAACATTTCGCTGGCAATTTTCAGCGACGGGTGTACTGATATTTCGTTGGCAGTTTTTGGCCAGGGGGTGAGGATATTTCGCTGGAAGTTTGAGCCAGGGGTGTGAGGATATTTCGCTGACAGTTCTAAGCCAGGGGGTTGAGGATATTTCGCTGGCAGTTTTAGGCCAGGGGGTGAGAATATTTCGCTGGCAATTTTCAGCGAGGGGTGTGAGGACATCTCGCTGGCAGTGTTAGGCCAGGGGGTGAGGACACTTCGCTGGCAGTTTTAGGCCAGGGGGTGAGGACACTTCGCTGGCAGTTCTAGGCCAGGGGGTGAGGATATTTCGCTGGCAATTTTAAGTGAGGGGTGTGAGGATAGTTCGCTGGCAGTTTTGAGCCAGGGGTATGAGGATACCTCCCAGACGTAGCCAAGCAATACCATGTGCCACGCACGTGCGGTCATGAGTGATCGGCGGATTCGTTGGTCTGGGTTTCAGAACGCATCATGCAGCCACAGCGTTGGAACATGGATCACGTTCGACACTGGGCTGAGGCTCAATTCGTTGGTCTGGGGTTCGGGGCGCATCATGCATCCACAGAGTTGGAATATGGATCACGTTCGACATGTGATGCAGTGTTGGGTCTTCCCCTGCCTGGCCCAGCCGAATGCATCGCATCCAACGCGGTGCTGCGCCCGTATATATGCTCGCCCCTTGGCGTGGGGCTGGCGCGGGGCCAATGGGCGAGCTCTTTGGTAATTTCGCACATCGGGTTTATGTTATAAGAACAGTTGCTTTGTTCACAGAACATTTCGGGGTTCTAAGAACACCTCGTGATATGCCTATAGGAATACCGGAACGGTCGGTCCCTGCTCAGTTGGAGCTCCTCGGGACCCTTGCCACAGGGAAGGCGAAGGCCTCCAAGACACCCCCCGACGCCCCCAAAACGATGGAATTTGAATGAGTTTGGCGTTGCTTCCGGCGCCACATGACGACATGCTGCTGACGGACTTGTTACTCGAAGCACTGTTCGTCTCGCTCTCGAATGTGAGGCTGTCATGCTTATCGTGAGGACAGTCTGTATCATAGTGCCATTGCCTTTGATTGCTCTGACAAGCAGGTGCTGTTCATCTGTGCGATAAGTCGATGCAGAACCCCTCCCACTCGTGCTGCTAGACAAGGGTGGAGCTGCCTTTGCGGAGGCAGCCATCCCCATTGCTCGCGTCGGCGGTGTGGGGCCATCGTCGACATTGATACGGATGCCGGGTGCTTTAACAAGTATTATGGTTCGGACCGTGGTGTGCCATCGGCTGCGCAGGTGGAGCCTGGACAGGCGGCCTCCTCGATTGCATGTCCCACTGCGCCCACAGCCCATGCGGAACCCGCGTCTGCAGCTGGTTCGTCCGAGGGGGCCATCGCCGAAGCCCGTGCTTTGCTCAGGCGAGTGTCCGCCGCTCTCAAAGGAGAGGGGGCGGCTCACGCCACCACGGGGAGGACTATGGGATAGGATCGGGCTCGCGATCGGACTGAGTTGGTTTCAGGCTGGCAGCCATGTCTGCCGGCGTGCCCTGCACCACCCTCCGTTGCAGGTATTCTTTTCAGGTGAAGTCATGGGTTCAGTTGGCGTTGACATTGATGTCAACCAAATGTTGGACCCCGTCGAGCTGCTCAACGTTATGATAACTTTCGTCGTGTTGCACGTTTTGCCAGAGCTGGTCCCGTACGTACTGCTCAGAGACATGGTGGTGGTTGCATTGCTCGTCTCACTCGTAGCTGTGAGGCTGCTGGTGCTGGGTCTAACTAGTCGAACTGGTCAACGTCGTGGCACTCAGCCTCGTCGCGTTGCAAGGTGCCGACGTGCAGGTTGCGAACGTTCTGCTGTAGAACGCGGTGTTCGGCGCACTGCTCGCCTCACACGAAAATGTGTGGCTATTGGTGTTGGATCCCGTTGTGCTGCTCGACGTCGCGGCGCTAAACTCCTTTGCGCTGTTCATTGTCGAGGTGTTCGTCCCAGCCGAGGTGCTGGAGGACGTAGTGTTCGATGCACTGTTCGTCTCACTCGTATGTGTGAGGCTGTTGAAGCTGGATCCCGTCATTGTGCACGTCGCGGTGGTATTCGGTTTCGTCGTGCTGCGCGGTGTCACGATGGTCCCGGACGTGCTGGTCGAAATCGTGATGCTCGTTGCATTGCGCGTCTCGTTCGTAGGTGTGAGGCAGTTGATGCTGGATCCTCTTTTGACGCGAGGCGCCATGATGCTTGTTCCCGCCGTGCTGCTCAGTGTCAAGGTGCTGGTCGCGTACGTGAGGTTGAATGACGTGGTCCTCGTTGCGCTGGTCGTCCAGTCGTGTGCCCATTGCACTGTTCAGCGTCGCGGTGCTCAGCTCCGTCGCGTTACTTCGAGTCGGGGTGCTGGTCACCGACGTGCTGCTGGAAGACGTGGTGTTCGAAGCACTGCTCGTCTCACTCTTGGGTGTGAGGCTGCAGATGCTAGATCCCGCGCGATGGTGCTCGACTCCGTCGCGTTGCCCGGTGTCGCGAAGTTGCTCCCTGACGTATTGTTCAAAGACATGGTGTTCGTTGGCGTGCTTGTCTTGCTCGTAGATGTGGGGCTGCTGGTGCTGGACCCCGTCGCACTGCTCAGCGTCGCGGTGCTCAGCTCCGTCGCGTTGCTTGGTGTCGAGGTGCTGTCGCATGCGTTTTTCTGAAAGACGTGGTAACCGCTAAATGTCTTTAGTTCTGGTCCCCGCGGCTTTTCTCTCGGCGGTGAATAGGACTGGTCCTAAAACCTCCTCCTCCTGCTCCTCCTGCTCCTCCTCCTGCTCATCCTCCTCTTCTTCCTTCTCCGCTTTCCTAGGAATGACCCGAGGAGGAGAAGGAGGAATACGACAATTAGTTACCCCCTACTGGTTGGACCCCAGTCCTTCCATAAGGCAGCCGAGAAAATAATTAGTTACCTCCTATTTGAGGGATTCTAACGACCTTTCAGGGTTACTCGAAGGACTGGTCGTCTCACTCGTCCCAGCCGAGCTGCTGGAGGACGCGGTAATCGATGAACTGTTCCTCACACTTATATGTGTCAGGTTGGTGAGGCTGGATCCCGTCATTGTGCACGTCGCGGTGGTGCCAGACTCCGTTGTGCTACCCTGTGTCGAGGAGTTGGTCTCGGACGTATTGTTCAAAGATCTGGTGCTCGTTGGCATGGTCGTCACTCTTGTAGATATGGGGCTGCTGGTGCTGGGCCCCGTCGTACTGCTCAGCGCCGTGGTGCTCAGCTCCGTCGCGTTGCTCAGCGTCGAGGCGCTAGTGACAAACGTGCTGTTGAAAGACGTGCACTGGTCGCCCCCCTCGGCGTGAGGCTGCTGATGCTGGCTCCAGTAGCTCTGCACATGGCGCTGGCACTCGGCTCCGTCAAGCTGCGCGGGGTCGCGGTGCTGGTCCCGAAGGTGCTGCTCGAGGACGCGCTGCTCGTGGCTATGCTTATCACAGTCGTCGGTGCGAGGCAGCTGGTGCCCATATCAGAGAGCCCTGGTGGGTTGGCCGTTGTCCTCCTCGCACTGCGCATCACACTCGTAAATGTGAGGGTGCTAGTGCTATCTCCCGTCGCAATATTCAACGCTGTGGTACTCAACCCCCTCGCGTTGCTCAGTGTCGAGGCGCTGGCGACAGACATGCTGCTGGAAGACGTTTTTTCAGTGCGCTGGTCGTTCCACTCGATGCGAGGCTGTTGATGTTGGGTCCCGTAGCTGTTGCACGTCGTGGTTGTACTCGGCTCCGTCGCGCTGCACGGTGTCACGGCGCTGGTCCCGGAGGTGCTGCTCTAGGCCGCGTTTCTCGTTGCACTGCGCATCGCAGTTTTTGGTGCGCGTGCCATAGCGGGCTGGTGGCGACCATCAGGGCGAGGAGGACGAGGGTCAAGCGCCAGTAGTTGCTCGTGGGGGGCTCACGCAGATGTGCGCCCGAGCGGAGCTTGCTACGACGCTCCCTCTTCCGCGGATTGTGCCCCCTGGTGTTCGTCGGCCATGTCGGTGCAGCACTCGCTGGCGTAGGAGATGCGAGCTCAGACACCGGCACGGGCTTTCGCATGTGCGCAGGCGGGCCAGGTGTGTCAACCCGCTTGGCCTCCTCACGGAGGTTCGGCTTCTGAGGGGGGCGAGGGATCAATTTTGACGTGTGCAGGGCGGCAGTATTGCCACTGATCAGAAGGACCACCCGTGCCGCGTTGGCCGTGAATGGGGTTCTTCACTTGGCTGGTGGCCGTAACCTCGGTGCCTTCGTGGATGGGCTGAGGCGCGGTTGGAGGGATGCGGCCCGCGTTGTCGAGCAGCGCGTCGGCCCTGGTGTGCCTTGCGTTTGCCCTGGTGGGACCATGCTTAGTCCCGAGGCCAGACGACTGGGACCCTGCCCTACTTGGTATGCTTTTCGGCAAGTCCACATCGTCACAGGGGTCCCTTGCGTCATCCGAATCGCCAGCTCGTGTGAGTGCTGTCGTGGGGGCAGGTGACTTGGAACGTCAGTGGCGTTTGCCTCGCCGTGGGTGTCGCTTTGGCCTCGCCTGGTTTCGCCCTGGGCTCATCCTGGTGGGTGTACCCGTAAGGGTTGGCGCTGGCTGCAGCGTCGTAATCCAGGGTCCTCTAGTGGTATTCATCCTTCCCGCGTTGCAACTGCTGGGAAGATGACGACGGAACCCCAATGATCGTCAGTCGGTGTGATTGCCCTGGCGTGGTGTTAGGGGATGCTGCTTGTGTTTGAGAACCCGTGGCAGGCCCTGGTGAACGGAGGCGCGATGGGGAAGTCACACTTTGGTGCATCGAGGCTGATGAGAGGGGCTGCGCCGTGATCCTGATGAGAGGGTCGGCTGGGTCCATGAAACTTCTGCCTGAGCTTTTTCATCAGCTCGCTCCTGAGCCGAGGCTGGTTGGAGCGGTGCTTTTAGTAAGCGGTCTCTAGGTCGGTTCGGTGCTTATGGACAAGCTCGTCGTCGGCCGCAGCAGACCGGTCTGCGCCGCCCCCGCTTTGGAGAGCAGCGGTGCAGGCCTCCTGGCGCACGTCAAGGCTCTTTGGACAGAAAGCTTGGTGGTCCTTGTGGCTTGGACTGCAGTGGTGCATCAAAGCACGCGCCGCGGGCTCTGAGGCACCATTGCGGCGCGTGTGGGCATGTGGAGATGACGCAAGTCAGCCGCACCACAAAATGCGGTGTGTCCATTTTCGCCATGCGCGAAGAATGCTGATAGCTGCGCTGGGGGCTTCGCGTCGCGGCTGAGCTCTGGGTCATCAGCCCTCGAGCCGATCTTGAAGTGGGAGAGAGGGGGCGAGAGAGAGAGAGAGATGTAGGGAGAGAAACGAAACGGAAACGGAGAGGGGGACGGAGAAGGAGAGGGAGAGTACAGAGCAGGAGGGGAAGGAGAAACAGCTGCGCTACGTTGTGTCTGTTTGCGTCAGCGCCTGCTCGTGTCCCTTGTAGCTTGTACTGTTCGATGGACGCGGGGATGCAGCAACTGATGCCATGAGCAACGCTCGGGGGGATCGCCGATCGGGGCCCGAGCGCCCGCACCGTCCATGGCCATGCGGATTCGCTATCGAGGGCCCATCGCCGATCTATCGGCCGATGCGTCGCCGATGCAAGCTCAGCGTGTCCCCCCTGAGGCAGCCCCCCCCCCTATCGCCGCACGAAGGCAGCATCTCCTTCTCCTCCTGCCTTTGGATGCGAGGACCACCGCGGTCCACTCGCAGCAGGCACTCCTCCAAGGGGAGCTGCAGGACCCGCGTCGAGCGTACGCTCGCCCGTCAGGAGGGGGGCAGGAGAGAATGAGGAGCACGAGGGGGGGGGGATGGAGAAAGATAACGAGGAGGAGGAGGAGGTGAAGGAGAAGGAGGAGGAGGAGGAGGAGGCGGAGGAGGCGGAGGAGGAGGATGAGGAGGAGAAGGAGGAGGAGAAGGAGAAGGAGGAGGAAGAGGACAAGGAGGAGGAGGAGAAGGACCAGGAGAATGGAGGAAAAGGAGGATGGAGGAAAAGGAGTAGGAGGAACTCTTTACCCCCTGCCCTTTTTGTTGCTGCTGCTCCTCCTGCTCCTCTTCCGTCCTTCCTCGTTCTTGCTCCCCCATCCAATCCGCGTCTGCTCTTTCTTCCCCTTTCTGGTGGAGGATCTGGAGGAAGAGGAAGACGAGGAGGGGTTTGAGGAGGATGAGGAGCAACAACAAAGAAGACAGAGGAAGCAGTGACACTGTGTTGGGATCTGCGTTCCATTGGTCGCGGGAGAAGGGGGGGGGCGAGGAGGGTGAGCGGAAAAAGGGGGAGGGGGATGGAGGGAGAATTGGGGGGGTGCGGGGCGGGCGAGGTGGAGGAGGAGGAGGAGGGGGAGGAAGGAAGAGGAGGGGGAGGAAAGAGGAGTGGGGGGAGGAGAAGGAAGAGGAGGAGGAGGAAGAGGACGAGACGGAGGAGGAGGAGGAGCAGGATGAGAGGAGGATGATGATGATGATGATGAGGAGGAGGAGTGGAAGCTGGAGGGGGCTGGAGGAAAAAATACAGAAACGGAGGGAGACGTAGGGAGAGGCATCAGAAGGAAGGGGAGGAGGAGGATGAGGAGGAGGAGGAGGAGGAGGAGGAGCAGCAGCAGCAGCAACAGTGGTTGAGGATTGAGGAGCCACCCTCACTCCGTTGAGCCCTTGCAGCGTTTTAGCGAATGCGCGCGGCCCTAAGGCGAGAGCCACAGTTTGAAAACCATCCGCCCTCAACCCGATATTTAAGGACATGGTTTAAACGCATGCTCGCGGCGCTGAGGCGAGAGCCGCATTTTCAAAACTACCCCCCCTGAGCCCGTGAATCTCTTGATTTGTGTTAAACCAGATGTGCGCGGCGCCAAGGCGAGAGCAACATTTTGAACATCATTCGCCCTCCACGCGTGAAGCTTTTTCTGGTTTCAACATCAGGGTCATACATGGAGAGGAATCTCAGGCGAAAAGCCTGGCCCGCGTTTTCGGCCACCCTCGGTGTGTGACAGGAAGGAGTTATTTAACAACAAACGGAATGGAGGAGGAGGAGGAGGAAGATGAGGAGGAGGAGGAGGAGGAGGAGGAGGACGAAGGGGAGGGGGATTGGGAGGAACATGGGGAAGATAAAGAGGACGAGTAGGAGGAGGAGAGGAGGAGGAGGAGCGGAGGAGGAGGAGGAGGCGGATGAGGAGGAGGAGGAGGAACGGAGGGGGAGGATGAGGAGGAGGAGGGGAGAGACAGGAGGGGGGAGGAGGAGGAGGAGGAGGAGGAGGAGGAGGAGGAGGAGAAGGAGAAGAAGAAGGAGGAGGAAAGAGAGGCGCCGGTCTCGATGATGATGCTGGTGGGGAGGAGGAGCGCTCGGCGGCCATCCGGCGACTCCACCAGTCGCACGGGTGCGTCCTCCAGCGCAACGCCGCGGACGCGGTGCTGGCGGCGACGCAGCCGCAAGGCTGGGCCGCCGGCGCCCAGCGCGGGAACCCTGGAGCGGCTGAACTGCTGCGCGACGCGCGGCGGCTCGCAACGCTGACGTGACGCCCCGCCTGAGCCCTGGATGCGCTGGGCCGCACGGGCCCAGCAGCGCGGCCACTGCTGGCAGACTGGGGGGCGAGGGCTGCAGCCGCCAGGCGCGAACTGGCGGCGCCGCCGACGAAGGTTGTGGGGCGGGCGACGAGGGGCGGCGAGGCGCTGGGCACCCGGCGGGGGCGGCGCGCCGGCGACGCCGCGGACGCGGAGGGCCTGGCGCGCGGCGCGCAGCCGGCGACGCCGGGCTGGCAGGCTGGAGGCGGGCGGCGCAGCCAGGGCCAGCTGAGGGCGAACTGCCGCGCGGGGCCTGCAGGCTGCCGAAGGGGCCCAGGGAGCGCCACTACCGGGTCGTGGTGGTGTGCTTCGTGCTCCCAGGTAACGGAGTCTAGAGGCCCCGGCTGGCGGACCTCTCTGGCCCCCCCGGGAGTCGCTGCTGTCGTCGACACTTGGCTACCCCCCGGGGTGCCGCCCGCTTCGCGGGGCTGCGGAGGTGTCCGCCGACTCCCGACCACAGAGCGTCGGGGCTCGCTGGAGAGACTCGCGGCCGCCCGGAGGAGGAGGAGGAGGAGGAGGAGGAGGAGGAGGAGGAGGAGGAGGAGGAGGACGAGGACGAGGACGAGGACGAGGACGAGGACGAGGACGAGGACGAGGACGAGGACGGGGACGAGGGAGGAGGAGGAGGAGGAGGAGGAGGACGAGGACGAGGACGAGGACGAGGACGAGGACGAGGACGAGGACGAGGACGAGGACGAGGACGAGGACGAGCACGGCGAGTTGAAGGACAGGGAATTCAAGAGCAATCCGCCCCACCCCCCCCCACACTGCCACCTTCACTTGGTCCTCCTCGTAGTCGAGGAGGCGGAGGAGGAGGAGGAGAAGGAGGAGGAGGAGAAGGAAGAGGAGGAGGAGGAGGAGGAGGAGGATAATGGAGCGTAGGCGTGGGGAGGCCCTGGAGGAGGCTCAGGAGGAGGCTCAGAAAGAGGATGATATGGCGAGGGGGACGGTGAGGCCGAGGAGAATGACAACGCAATTCCCCATAGGGCTCCCTCCTCCATTTTGTTGCCTCTGCGCTCCCGCCCTCTCGTCCCCTTCCCCCTCTGTTCCCCCCCCCCCTTCGCCAACGAGGAGGCGCAGGAGACCGAGGACGAGCACGAGGAGCAGAGCCGAGGCTGGCAACGAGGAGGAGGAGGAGGAACAGCAGCAGCAACAGCAGCATGAGCAGCACCAGCAGGGCATGCGGGTGGTCGATGAGGGCGGCGAGCATCAGGACGGGCGAAGAGGACGGGGCACCTCCTGCCGCCGACCGCGCGGCGAGTGAGGACCGCGACCGGCAGCTGCGCGAACTCCAGCTGCAGCTCGACCTCTGGCGGCGGCTGGCAGAGCCCGCCACTGGGAGCGCCGTTCCTGAGCCGGGCGCCGTCGTCGCCGCCGTCGTCGCGTCTTCGTGTGCGCGCTGTCGTCTGTCGGCGCCAGTGGGCGCTAGCCTCGCCTCAGGAGGGCGGGGGAGGGGGCGGAGTACTAGTGGGAAAGAGGAGGAGGACGCCGATGGGGATGCGGGAGCGGAGGAGGAGGAAGAGGAGGAAGAGGAGGAGGAGGAGGAGGAGGAGGAGGAGGAGGACAAGGAGGAGGACAAGGAGGATGAGGAGGACGACGAGGAGGAAAAGGAGGAGGGAGCAGGAGGGACGAGGAGGGAGGAGGAGGAGGAGGAGAAGGAGGAGGAGGAGGACCAGTGTAAACCGAAGGGTGAGTAACGATTTGTTGATAAACCCCTCCTCCAAGCTCCTTCATCACAGGCTTCTACAGCGGTTCATTTCCATTCAGGGGATTGCCTCTTTGGAAGACAACCGTTCGAAGACCCTGAAAGATGTCAAAACATTGATCTTGGGACTCCAACGCCACGGTTCAACCTGACTGTTGCGCCTTGACAATCCTGAATAGCGCCAGAACGTCATTCGTGTGATTTCCCCACAGCGAACCAACATTATTGTTGCACCCGCATAATCCTGAATCCGTTAGTTCAAAACGCAAGTCCTGGCGCGCTGATGATGGAAATCCGTAAAATTCGTGCCACTGTTGTCAACGAGTATGCGCGGCGCGAAAGGCGAGAGCCAGATTTTGAACAGGAGCCGCCCTCAATCCGCGAAGTTCTTGCAAATGCGGTGGAAAAAAAACGAACGTGCGCGGCGCTAAGGCGATATACACATGTAAAAAATCACCCGTCCCCAACCCGTGAAATTCTTGCATTATCTGAATCAATAACACAATAAAGCGAATATGCGCGGCGCTAGGGCGAGAGCCACATTTTGAACACGGCCCGCCCTCGATTCGTGATGCTTTTGCTATTGTCTAGAAACGAATGTGCGCCGCGCGAATGCGAGAGCCACATGTTGAACATGACCCGCCGTCAATCCGTGAAGCTCTTGCAGATGTTTTAATCGAATGTGCGCGGCGCTAATGCGAGAACCACATTAGCCACCCACCCTCAATCCGTGATGTTCTTGCAAATGTAAGAAAAACGCATGTGCACGGCGCGAAGGCGAGAAACACATTTTGAAAACGACCCGCCTTCAATCCGTGAAGTTATTAATCGCTTCGCTCATTCCGCCGGCCCATACAGTCTCATGTCTGCCGTTTGCCCGAGAGCCTGGTGTCAATGCGGCGCTTTGGGGGTTCCTGGGGCCGCTTGGGGGACTCCTGGGGCGCTCGGGGGGGCATTTGGGGGGCCTCCTGGGGCCGCTTGGGGGACTCTTTGGGGCCTCCTGAGGGCCTCGTGGGGGCCTCTTGGGGCCTCTTAGGGGCCTCTTGGGGCCTCGTAGGGGCTTCTTAGGGCCGAGGGCTCGAAATGTTGTTTCGTGTTCCCTTTCTGGGGCCCCTTTGGGGGCGTTCTTGGGGCCCTCTTGGACCGTCTTGGAGGCTTCTTGGGCCGTCTTCGAGCCCTCTTGGGCCATCTTGGGGCCCTCTTGGGGGCCTCTTGGGCCCTCTTGGGGCGAGCGTGGGGGCCTCTTGGGCCGTCTTGGGGCGTCGGGAAGCCGAAAGGGGGTAAGCTCCAACATTGCTCAAACATCCAGCAATTATGGAGGATTAATGCTGACCTTTTGCAAGTTTACTTACCTGCACTTAGTTAACTTTCTTTTTGACAACATGAACATTTTATATTTTTCCATCCATTTTAACTCATACTTTATCTTCTAAGTTTGTTAATCATTTTACATTTCAAGGAAAAACAAAGGAAAAACCATGAATTTTGCCTCCGGGGGCCCTCTTGGGAGTGCTCTTGGAGGCCTCTTGGGGCGTCTGGGGGCTATCTTGGGCGTCTTGGAGCGATCTTGTGGCATGTCGGACCCCTCGTGTACCATCTTGGGGGCCTCTTGGGGGCCTCTTGGCCTTTCTTTGGGCTCTCGGGGACGTCTCGGAGCCCTGTTGGTGCGCTCATGGAGCGCTCCTGGAGCGCTCTGGGGGACTCCTCCCGGGACTCTCTCAGGACCTTGCCGGGGTACTTTTCGTCCGTGGACCCCCAGGGGCCGCCCCGCGCGCGCGAACTAGAGATTTGTTAACCAGTTACCGGAGATCTTAGCACGCCTCTGGCCCGTTGGGCCGGCGAATTGCACGCTTGAAGCGGCATGTGCGCGGCGCGAAGGCGAGTATTTAATATTGAACTACAACCCGCCTTGGTTTTGGTTTTTTTTATTTTTTTTGCTTTTTTTTTAATTTTTTTGGTTTTTTTTTTTTTTGTTTTTTTTATTTTTTTATTTTTTATTTTCTTTTTTTTTTTTTTTTTATTTTTGTTTTTGTTTTTTTTGTTTTTTTTTTTTTTTTATTGTTATGTTTTTTTTTTTTTTTTTTTTAATTTTTTTCTTTTTGTTTTAATTCGTGGAACTCTTGCCAAATTTTTAGCATCAGAGTCATGAGTGGTGAGGAAGTCTCAGACGGAACGCCCGGCCCGACCTGAAAGCTGACTTCGGGGTGCGACAGGGAAAAGTTATTTACAAGGAGAAGAAATGGAAAAGGGAAAGGAAGACGAGAAGGAGGAGCAGGGGGAGGAGGAGGAAGGAGGAGGACGAAAAAGAGGAGGAGGAGGACGAGAAGGAGGGGGTGGGGAGGGGGGGGGGGAGGGGATGATGGATTATGACGTAAAGGAGGAGGAGGACGAAGTAGAGGAGGATAAATAGGTTTTCTGGGGGGGGGAGGAAGGGGGGAGGAGGAGGAGGAGGCGAAGGTATGAGGAGGAGGAGGAGGAGGAGGAGGAGGAATTGAAGGAGGAGGAGGAGGGCGGGGAGGCGGAAGGATGGCCGGATGGAGACGGTGGAAGAGGCGAGAGGAAGGATGATGAGGAGGACGAGGAGGAGGATGAGGAGGAAAAGGAGGACGAGGAGGAGAAGCAGGAGGAGGAGGAGGAGGAGGAGGAGGAGGAGGGAAAGGGTGGAGGAGGAGGGGTGAGGAGGAGGAGGAGGAGGAGGTGGGCGAAGGGGATGGAGGAGGCGGAGGAGGAGGAGGAAGAGGAGGAGGAGAAGAAAGAGGAGGCGGAGGAGGAGGGGGTGGAGAAGGAGGAGGAGGAGGACAAAGAGGAGGACGAGGAGGAGCAGAAGGAGGTGGGGGAGGAATTGCAGGAGGAGGAGGAAGAGGAGGAGGAAGCGGAGGAGGCGGAAGAGGCGGAGGATGAGCCGTAGAAGAAGGTGGAAGAGGCGGAGGAGGGGGCGGAGGAGGAGGAGGAGGATATGACAAATCATGGGGACGGGAATAATATGAAGACGCACAATCAAACTGATGATAGTAACATCCGTAATCTCAATGATCAGAATATTAAAAACAATAATAGCATTAAGTACACGGACAAGGAGGAGGAAGAGGAAGAGGAGGAAGAGATAGAGGAGGAACATGGGGGAGGAGGAGGAAGAGGTGAATTGTTTGTGTTGTTGTTGTTGTTGTTGTTTGGTTTATTCTCTCTCTCTCTCTCCCCCTCTCATTCTCTCCTTTTCTCTCTCTCTCTCTCGCCCCCTCTCTCTCTCTTTTCTCTCTCTCTCTCTCCCTCTCTCTGGGCGGACCCATCTCTAAAATAATCCTGCAAAGGGTGGGCCCACCTCTGTCGCATTCCTATTTGAAGGGTCGAGCCGTCTATCTTAAAAACCTACCAAGGACGGGCGCACGTCTAGGAGGATCCTATCAGAGGTTGGCCCACCTCTAATTTGGGATCCTGTCAAGGATGGAGCCACCTTTTGTATATTCCGCTTAGAGTTTGAGCCACCTTTAATCGAATCCCCAGTAAGGTGGGGCCACTTCTAATATGAAGCCATGAGGGACGGGACCACCTTTTATTACGACCCTGTGAAACTTGGACCTCGTCCCAGTGGCATCCTGGCATGGATGAGGCCAATTCCGGTACAATCAGATCAGGGACTTCACCCACCTCGAGTAGTATGTTACTAAATCTGGATTCGATGCGACTCTCGTAGAAACCCCTTAGAGGTGGGGCCACCCCTAACATAGTTTTTTTTGTTCAGGTGTGGGTTCACTTGAGGGATGGATCCACCACTGATTGAGTCCGATTGGGGATGGGGCAACCTTTGGAAGTATCATATTGTGAAGTCTGCCGCCTCTGCCGCCGACCCTAGAAGAGCTGGCAGTGTTGCGGACAAGGGGCGCCCGTAAAGTGAAACGGCGACAGTTCCCCTTGGCGCCAGTCTTTGGGGCGACGGCCCATTCAGCACAAGGCCAGACATTCAAGCAAGGAGTAATCGTCGACCTGTGAATTGGGGGGGCACGTCGACGTTGTCCAGTTACGTGGCATTGGCGCGCGTTCGACGGCCGGAGGATATGCTGATCGTTCGGCCCTTTTGACCGAGCGCCCTACACTCAGGGGGGACGAAAGGGCCCCGCGCAATTGTTGCAATTGTTGCGAGGAGAGAAGTTGGACTGATCCTGTTTTAGACGGCGTCATGGGCAACTGAATTGCAGACGGTGTGGACTTATTTCTGACATAATGTCATTACAAGTGGATTCTCCGCGATCCACTTTGTAACAAAAGCATGTAAGCCTGGAGGTATTTCCAGGCAGTGGAATTCAGTATGCAAGTTCCCCAGAAAACATATAACCCTTTTTAAAAGTTACACAAAATGTATTTTTTTCGTTGAATTCACACACTGGAAATCAATACGCGCATCTCCCACAACAAATCCCATTTCAACGTGTCGTAACGGAATCCGATGTGTAACCCGCACAAGCAACCGAATGGTAAAATGCCCACACAAGGACTCGACACGCAGCACGATCGTTTTGTATATGTAATCCAGACACTAGAAACCAGTATGTAAATCGCCGACGCAAGGAAACTGATTGAACAGCCGCACGCATCCCATTCATAATCCACACATGTGACATCACTTTGTAGATCGACCGCGCAAGAATTGCGTCTGAAAAGGAGCCATACACAGTTTTGGACCTTCTGGGGAAAAAGAGAACAACACAATTGTCCTGGCGAGAGATGCGACCACATGTAGTTGTGGGTATCGCAATTGTGAGTATCTTCTTCGGTGAAGCTCCCCATGGGGTCACGAGGTTGGGTGGAACGCGCGGGGGCGGTAGCACTGGGGCCGTCGGTGGAGCTCCCTATGGGACCACGAAGCGCTATATTGGGCTTGTGAAACTGCCAAATTGGGTTTGTGGGGCGCGTGCGGGCGGTCTCACTGGGGGCTTTGGTGAAGGTCCCTATGGGGCCACGAAGCGCTGCACTGGACGGGGGGCAGCGCATGCGGGCGGTAGCACTGGGGCCGTCGGTGGAGCTCCCAATGGGGCCACGAAGCGTTGTACTGGGTGGGTGGAAGTGCCAAATTGGGTTTCTGGAGCGCATGCGGACGGTCCCACTGGAGGCTTCGGTGGAGCTCCTTATGGGGCCACGAAATGTTGTACTGGTTGGGTGGAACTGCCACATTCATGCGTCCAATACGGTCCCACTGGGGGCTTCGGTAAAGCTCCCCATTGGGCCACGAAGCGCTGTATTGAGTGGGTGAAAATGCCAATTTCATGTGCGTCCCGGGCGGTCCCACGGGGGGTTTCGGTGGAGTTCCATATGGGGCCATGAAGCGCTGTATTGGGTGGGTGAAGCGCAGGGAGGAGCGAGGAAGGGGAAGAAGGAAGGAAGGAACGCGGGGACTGTCTTTTCAAAACGAGGACCCAACACCACAGGATGGTTGTGAAAAACTGAATCCGTCGCCCTTCCCGTTTTTTCCCGCGCCCGCACCGCCCCCAGAAAAAAATGGCAGGGCGACGAATTTAGCGAAAACGTGTCCTGGCTCCCTTTCAAAGGAAATTGTTGTGTAGGCGGTGTACACATTGATTTCTAATATGCGCATTGCACATAACACCCTTGTCGTAGACGGTGTTCAACCGGATTCCCCCTGTGAACGGTTTACACATCGACTGTACTTGTGTGGATCACATATAGAATCTTTCCGTGCGGCTTTTCAATTGGATTGTTATTGTGGGCGGTTTACACAAATTTCCTTTTTTGTGGCGATTATATAACGATTCCTTGTGTGGCGGATGACAGAGGCAACAAATCCCCGCCCCGCCCCTGAAAAAAACAGGTTGGCCGCTCCCGGAAACAATGGGCAGGGCGACGGACTTTGTTTTTTTCTGGCAGGTCCACTTTTTGGTTTGGGTTTCTTGTCAAAAGGAAACACAAGTGTGGGCGATGTTCCCATTGATTTCTATAGTGTGCGTTGCAAGTGGGGTCCTGTTGTGCGACTTGTTCCAATCGGATTCCACTGCCGGGCTAGGTGACCACAGAAAGGATGATAGAGAACATAATAACTTGACCAAGACAACGAACACAAACCGAACAACCAATCGGATCCCAACATATCAAGATACACCACGGACAAGGTTCCCAAACAGTCCCAGGTTTCCCCCTTTACGAGGAGGAGGACCAGTGTGAACCCAAGAGCCATCAACGATGTTGGAATACGCGCTCCCTCCACGTTCCGTCTTCATAGGCCCCTGCAAAGGTTCATTCCCACTGAGGGAACTGCCTCGTTGGAAGACAACCGTTTGAAGACCATGAAGCATGTCAAAACATTGCTTTCGGGATCCCAACGCCACGGATCAACCTGAATGTTGTGGTTGTGTAGTGACGATCCTGAATCGCGCCAGAACGCCATTCTTTGGACTTCAACACCGCGAATCAACGTATTTGTTGCGGCCTTATAACCTTGAATCCTTCCAACACGCCATTTCTGGTACGCTCACCATGGGAACCCGTGAGCCCTGGCAAATGTTTGAAACGAGCGTGCGTTGCGTTAGGGCCACATTTTGAAAAAGGAGCAGCCACTTGTTAAAGCCAATGCGCGCGGCGCTAAGGCGAGAGCCACAAGTTTGAAAACGACCCGCCCTTCGTCGGTGAAAATGTTGCCAATGTTGAAGGTCCAGGGTCATTTGTGGTGATGAAGTCTCAGGCGAAACGCCCCGCCCGCCTTAAACACTGGCCTCGGTGTACGACACCGAGAAGTTGATATAAGGAAACGGGATTGAAGAGGAGGGGCAGAAGGAAAATGAGGAAGAGGAGGACGAGGAAGGAGATGGAGGAGGAGGACGGGACGAGGGAGGAAGGGGATGAGAAGGAAGGTGAGGAGGAGGAGGAGGAGGAGGAGGAGGAGGAGGAGGAGGAGGAGGAGGAGGGGGGGAAGAGGGAGGAAGGGATGATAAAGTGGTTGAGGAGGAGAGAGGAGTGAGTGAGACAGGAGATAGGAGGAGGTAGGAGCAGCAGCAGTCAGTGAGCAGCAGAGAAGCAAGGGAGGAGGAGGAGGGAGGGGAGGTTGAGGAGAAGGTAAGCAGAAGGAGGATAAGGGAAAAGGAGAATGCAGGGAGGAATATGATTGATAAATCGAGGGGGAGGAGGAGGAGGAACATCAGAAGGAAGAGGAGTTGAGGAGGTTCTTTTTTTTATTGACTTTGGGGAAAGGGGAGGAGGATGAGTAACGAGGACAAGGACTAAGGACGAGGAGGAGAGGAGGAGAGGAGGCGGAGCAAGTGAGGAGGAGTAGGGCCAGCAAAGGCTTTTATGAGTGAGGAGGAGGAGGAAAAAGGAGGTAGGAGCCATGAGGTGGAGCAGTGAGTAAGGATTGATGAAGGTGGAGGAGTAATAGGATGAGGATGGAGGCAGAGTGTGGAGGAGTGAGGAGGAGGGGAGAGGAGAAGAGAAGGAGAAGTTGAGGGTCTAAAGAGGAAGAGGAGGAGGAGGAGGAGGAGGAGAGGAGGAGGAGGAGGAGAAGGGTGAGGGATTTTTTTTTTTTTTTTTTGGGGAGAAGGAGATGGAGGAGGAGGAGGAGGAGGAGGAGGAGGAGGAGGTAGGAGGAGGAGCGAGAGGATGGATTGAGGAAAAGGAGGAGGCAGGAGGTTAGCGAGGTGAAGGTGTAGAGGAGGAAGAGGTCTACGACGGTGAGTGCCATGCCTCTTGTCTTAGAGGAGGAGGTTAGGAGGATGGGTGAGGTTTTTCTGCAGCAGTAGCAGCAGCAGCAGCCCTTGCATGAGGGGAACATCGGCTGGAGGAGCCTGCAGGAGGAGTAGAGGGAGCGCACGGGATGATTTTGGAGAGGGCAGGAGGAGGAGGAAGAGGGGAAACAGGAGGGGAAGGAGAAATTGGAGAAGGAGGAGGAGGAGGAGGAGGAGGAGGAGGAGGAGGGGGACGATGTGGAGGAAAAGGAGGAGGAGGAGGAGGAGGAGGAGGATGAGGAGGAGGAGGAGGAGTTGATGGAGGAGGAGCAGGTGGGAGGAGGAAGAGGAGGAGGAGGAGGAAGAGGAGGAGGATACTCGAGGGTACGTAATGGATGATGATGAGGAGGAAGCGGAGGTCCTTCAGGCTTTCGGGCTAACCAGCGCTGGTGATAGTTCGAGACTCCTGCCTCAGTGGCCCAGGCGGAGGGGAATCTCGAGAGGGAGAGGAGAACCAGGATAAGAATGACTGGGGAAGGATGGAGGAGGAGATAATTCGGACGAGGAGTTGCGGAGAATGAACATCCCAGAACTCTGGACACTTTCCCCAGGACCGTTTTTTCATCCCGGGCTGTTTATTGACGGCTGCAGTGCCCCCGATGATGGCCCTCTAGAGGCTGAAAATGCGTCAAAGGCCTCCTCTGCCATTTTTTTCACAACGAGAGGGGCTCTCGGCTGGTCGGTTTCTCGGGGGGCATGAGTCGGGCCCCCAGCGGCCGTCCGGGACGATCCGGGCACCGCTTGAGTTCTCTCGGCGAGGCGCGGCTGCTGGACAGCATCTGGAGGCAAGACGAGCTCCAGGAGCTAACGAAAATAGCCGAAAACGTAAGGAAAACTGCTGGGGATCTTGGATCTAAGCGCTAGGAGGTGTGGTCCCTCATCGCGAACACATAGCGGATCGAAAGCAGCATCGGAAACAACAAATACCATGCCCAACACCCAATATTTCTGGTGCGTTTTTCCGAATCCAGCCCGATCGATCTGTGTTGGTCCCGCCCGCAAGCGGGCGACCTCTCCCGCTGTGAACCACAACAAGTGCCCCGCCAGGATCTCTCGGGGTTGGGTCCGGGTCCTCCCCATTGGCCCTTCCACTCCCCCCGACAGGCGCCGGCCTCGGCGGCGGCGACCCCGCCGGGCGCCCGCGGTCGCCGCCGCCAGGGCGGCGCGCCCCGCCGCGGCAGGAGGGGCCCGCCGCCTCGGAGGGCCCGCGGGCGGCAGTGATCAGCCGCGCCGGCGGGGTCGTGTGGGGGAGGGCCCCGAGCGCCAGGGGGTTCGGCGTGGAGGTTTGGGCGAGGAGCCACGACGTTGTTGTCTAACGGTCCCGCGGAGAGCTCGGGCCCGGGGCTCATCACGTGTCGCGTTTTGACGGTACCGCCGGGCAGGTCCTTGGGAGGCCGAACATGGCCCAGATTTTTTTGTCGTGACAGGTGGGGCTTCGGGTTGCGCACAGACACCTCCCCCCAGGCTGTCCCAGCCGGACTCAACAGGCCCCTCACGTGGGCCTCCCAGGGCCTTGCCATTTCCGTTCAGGGCCATTTTCGGCCATCAACGAAAGGTCCGCCCGATGCCGCAAGTCGGACCGTCTGGCTTGACTGATTGCCGAGCGTCTCATTTTATCGTGGGCGGCAGCGGGACCACTGGGGGTCGTCAGGGGACGGGCGGCGAGAGGCATCGAGATCCAGCGGAGATCACCAGGGCAGGCCATTGTCCGCGGGGCCAGCCGGGGACCCGCGGGACTCATCAGAGGGCCAGCGGGGGTCGCCGTTGCGCAGGGGAACGTCAGAGGGCCAGCGGCGGATGAGGTCGGGGGCGGGGGTCGTCACACTGGGCTGGAGGAGATCGTCAGCGAGGGCGCCTCCAGGGGTCGTCGGGGCCGGCCTGGGGAGGCCAAAGGGGGGGTCAGGGGCAGGCGGCGGGTACGGTCGTGTTTTGCGGGCCTTGTCAGAGGCATCGAATGAAGTGGAAGGGGGCGGGCGGGCGCGAGGGAGGGGAGAAGAGGAGGAGGAGGAGGAGATGGAGGAGCAGGAGGAGGAGGAGGAGGAGGAGGAGGAGGAGGAGGAGGCGGTACACAAGGATGGTGAGGAGGAGGGGGATCGGCACCTGCTTCAGCATGGGGAAAAGAAATTGGAAGGTTTCTGGACGCAGCTGGAGGGGGGCAGGGGATTTCCTCCCCAACCCTGACCTCGCCGGCCGCCATCGCCGACAAGGACAGGGAGATCCAGGAGCTGCAGAGAAGCCTCGAGGCCGGATACCCTCTTGATTGTTGTTTCCATTATTTCTTCTCACGCCTCCCATCCCTTCTCGAGCATTCCTGATCACTTCTCCTTAGCTCTTCCCCACCCCCTTCCCCTCCTTCCGCATTCCTATGGCTCCTCGATATGTTTGTCCCCTGCCTTCCTCCCTCCATTCCCTCCATCCCTCCCTCCGTCGTTCCTTCCTCCCCGTTCCTCCTCCTCTCTTCCTCCCCGATGGATGACACTATCTGTGTTCGGGCCCTCCTGCCGCTCCTTCCCCCGCTCCTCCCCGTGCTCCTTTCCCCCGCTCCTCCCCCAGCTCCTCCATCTACTTCCCCGCTCCTCCCCCGGCTCCTCCGCAGCCAGAAGGGGTAGGCCGGACCCCTGAGTACTAGCTGCTTCCCTCTGGCTCACTACGTTTCATCAGATGGGCGGTAGTTCGATCGCCACTTCCCGCCGTGCAGGCGGGGACGCTCGGGGCGAACATGTGCTTAGGGCCCACACGCTGGCAGCATGCAGTCGTTCCGCCCCTGCTTGACGCGCTCGTCCACTCCGACGGTCCGTGTGGCCCCAGCTTGCACTGGCAACTCAGACTCGGCCAGGTACGGTGGAGTTTGCGTGGGCCCTCCCGTGTTCTCAGGAGGCGCGCGCAGAGTTCCGTGCGCCCCCCGGTGGAGTTTGCGGGCCTTCCCATGTTCCCAGGAGGCACGCGCAGAGTTCATGCGCCCCCCTGGGCACCCGAGAGCCAAAGTCCCCTGCCATCTCATACCCCAGCATCGTTAGATGCCCATCCCCGCTGGGAACGCCTCGGCTCCGCTGTCCGACCTACCCCTCTAGGTTATGGTTGATGCCGTCTGCGTCGGACTTCGCGGCTTCCGTCCACACCTCGAAGGGATCGGGAGGCCAGACGATGCTGACCTCCGCCCTGCCCCCGCAACACCAGGCAGGGCCCACTTCGATCCGATCGATCCAGGTCGATCTCGATTCTGATCGGCTCGGTCCTGTTCGATCCCGATGCGTTCTGATGAGCTGGTGCGGCCCGATGCTCGCATGGCGCTGCTGTGCCGTATCCCGGCCGATCCAACTCGATTCCGACGTCCGTTCCCCGTCGTCTCGCCCTACCTCCCTCCTCGTTTCGGGGTGCCTAGTCTGAGGAGGGCTTCGAGCGGATAAGGGGGAGGGGGCACACCGCGAGAGGGGGAGGGGGGGAGCAGGAGGAAGGAGGAGAAAAAGGAGGACCAGCGTAAACCAAAAATGCATCAGCGATGCTGCATTACACCCTCCCCTCGTAGGTTACCTTCTGCGCCCCTCAGTACAAGAGGCGCCCCCACGCGAAAGACCAGCACCATGTGGGACTGCTACTTTCGTGAGGGCCCCGCTTTGAAAAGGAGTTGCCTTCTTCTGGCGCGTGGCAAGGGAAACTAACATTTTATACTATGCAGTTCAACGGTGTATCGAGCGGTATGCCCCTTTTGAAAAACAAACGCCCCCATCCGTGTCACGACTGCACAGGTCTACACATGATCGTGAGAAAGGGCGACAGCTTCACTTCGAAGAGCAGCCCCCAACAATCCGTGAAGTGCGACATGTGTTGAAATTCCGAGTCTTTCAAAGAAAGGACTTGTCAAGCAACAGCCCCATTTTGGAACTGAGCCGCACCCCATATTCCTGACGGTTGCAAGCTGTGAAGACGAATTTGCGCGCATTCAGGCGGCAACCCCATTTCGGAAACGTCTTCACATCCATCCATGAAGACGCTACGAACTTCTAAGACAAATGCTCGCGGCGTTAAGGCGAGAGTTTGGACAACGACCCTTCCTCCACCCCTGTAACTCTTGCAATCCGTAGGACGACTTAGCGCGGCGCTGGGGCAAGAACCACAGTTTGAAAAAGGGCCCACCCTGCACCCTTTCAACTTTTGCAGGCTTTGAAGTCGAATGCGCGTGGCGCTAAGGCGAGAGTGTTGCCAACAATCCTCCCTCCATCCTTGCAAATCTTTCAAGTTCTATCATGACGTATGTATGCGGCATTCAGGCAATATCCACATATTGAGAGCCACTGCTCCTCCATCTCTGAACTTGTCGCACAGTTTTCAGACGAATGTGCACGGCGCGGAAGCAACCTCCGCATCTTGAAAAGAATACCGGTGTTACATCTGTGTATCTGCTGCAATCTATTCAGACGAATGCAGGTAGCACTGTGGCGAGAGCCACATTTTCAAAGCCGACGGCCCTCCATCTTTGAAGCTGTTTCCAGACTTCAGTCTGCAGGATGACGAGTGGTGAGCAAGTCTCAAGCGAAACGCCCAGCCCCCCGTACCCACACGCCTGGGGGCGCGACAGCGAAGAACTATTGCGAAGGTCTTACGGCCGGTGCCGCCGACCCTGAAGGGGGACGACGACAGCGGCGACGACGACAACGCTGACGTGGGTCAGAGTCCTCAGGGATGGTTTTTGGGGCCTTCTCGGAGCGCTGCAGTTTAGGAGCCGCTTGGTGGCCTCTCGGGAGCCTCTTGGGGGCCTCTTTGGGCTTCCTTGGGGCCGTCTTGGAAGCCTCCTGGGCTGTGTGGAGGATATCTTGGGCGTCTTGGACCGATCGCTCGGCGATTCGGGGCCCTCTTCGATCATGTTGGCGGCCTTTCGGGGCACTCTTGGCCTGCTTGGATTTTTTGGGGGATCCGGGACCCCCTGGGGGGGGATGGCGTTCTGACCAGAGACCCCCCTCCTACGGGATCCCTGGGCGCCCCTCCCTCATGCAGGGAAGGGATCAAAGGGAAGAGGCTTCCCTTCGACTGAAATGCGACGTCTTTCAATGTCCTTGTTCTTCCATTTCTTTGGGACTGATGGCGACGACGACGACAACGACGACGACTCAAACGGAAAAGCATCATACACACGCCGAAGTGTCAGCGGATTTCGGGGACTGTGGGCGCAGCAGGGAGGAGCACGAGGGAGGAGGAGCAGGGGGCCGGGCGAGGCGAGGGTGGCGAGGACTGAGACCCGCCCCCTCCCCAATCTTCTTGCCCCCCCCCCCCCCCCCCAAGGCGGCTAGGCAGGAGGCGAGGGCGTTCGACTGCCCGCCGGCAGCGGAGCTGAGGCCGCCCGCCGCCTCTCCGCCAGGCGCCGCCGCCGAGGCCCTCCCCTGGTCGGAGTCCCTGGCGTCGGCACCGGCGCCGAGGACGACAGCGACGACAACGCCGACGGCGGTTTTCCTCTCTCGTCCTTCCCCCCTCGCCTCGATCGTCGTAATCCGTGCTCGTCCCCCTGCCCGATCATCGTTGTCGCCGTTGTTGTCGTCGTCGTCGTCGCCCTCCTCCTTCTCCCTCCCCCCCTCCATCTCCCACTCCTTCTCTCACTCCTGCTCTCCTTTATGCTCTTCACCCTCTCCTCATCGTCGTCCTCCTCATGACGTGCTGTTTGTGATGTCCTCCTCCGCTTCCCCTTGTCTCTTTCCCCCTCCCCCTCTCCTCCTCGTTGTAGTCGTCCTCCTCGCCGTCGCTGAGGATGCTGATCGCCGAGAAAGACGGGGAGATCCAGGAGCTGCAGCGTCGCCTCGAGGTGGTCCACTCTCCTGCAACCAACTTGCAGAGATGAGGATGAGACTGAGGGGAGGAGGAAGACGACACATTGGAGTGGAAGGAACCTCTTCCGCCCTTTCCCATCCCTTCATCCCTTTCCCTGACCCGCATCAACCTCCTGTTTCCTACCCTCCCTCCTTCACCCGCCCGTCCCCTCCCTCCTCTCGCCTCTAAGTATGTCTATCTGACTTGTTTGTGTACTTGTTCTCTTTGTCTCTTTCCTCTCTGTCTCCCATTCTTGTTTCTCTCCATAACGCTCTGTGTGTGTGTGTCTCTCTCTCTCTCTCTCTCTTTCTCGCTCTTTCTTTTTATGTTATATATACACGCGTTCTCCTTTCCTCCAAATCGCCTGTCCTTCCCTCCCTCTCTCCCCGTTTTGTCCATCCTTATTTCACCTGCCCTTCCAGTCCCTCCATTGCGCTCCCTTCTTCCACCTATCTTTCTTGCCCTCTCGTTCCCCCTTCCCGCCTTTCCCGTCACGTCATTCCCCTCGCATCCCCTCCCTCCCACCCTCAGCTGATCAAGCTTAGTGTCCGCTGCAATGTGGCCTCCATGACACCAAACACGTAGAGGCCGCGTTGTAGCGAAAGCTCGGAGGTCGGACACGAAGAAGCTGCTCCGTGTCCAAGATGTTTGACCGTACGCCAGGCACGCCAGTATATTCAGTCGGATGGGCCACACACACTTTAGGATGCAATTCCTGAGAGGGAGGTGAAGTTGGGAGTCGGCATTGGTAGATACCCGTTCTAGAAAACGGCCAGATTTGGAATAATCCTGCTACACCCAGCGTAATCCTGCTTAGTCCTGGGCCGATTCCGGCCTAATCTGGCATGGCCTAACATGTGTGCCGAAGAGTCGGTAGTCGTTCTCATGAGGACCTCCCGCACTAGCTGCTTCCTCAAACGCTCGGCATATGGGGAGCCCTGGTTTGGACTCGTCCTGGGCATTTGCCTGGCCATGGGTTTTCGCGGTTCCTCGCACGGTGCTGTGACCACACCGTGTGATGAGTCAGTGGGGATTCGGGGTGACCGCACAGCCTTTGCACTTTGGGCTCTCCGAGGATGTGTCGGGCGACTGGGGCCGCGCAGTCCCAAAACGTTGCGGCGACGGACCGCGCGGGGCCCCGAAGGGGTTGCGCCTACCATCGTCCAGCAGGGCGCCCGTTGTCGCCCTGGGCTCTGCACGCGGGGGATGGCCAGTGGCCGCCCCCCACGGGCAGGCGCGGCATGCCGAGCCGAGCGGCCCAAGCGAGCGGGAGCGATGCCTGCGGAGATTGCCACGCCCCGCAAGGTCCACTTCGATCCGAGATCGATCCGATTCGGTATCGGTCCCGACCGAATTTTACGACGTGTTCATTGGTTCTTGGACGTCCTCCTGCCCCCGGATGCGTTCCGGCAGCTGCGCCTCGCCGAGGGCGTTGCCGGGCTGCCCGGATCGTCCCGGACGGCCGCCGGAGACCCGAGTTATGGCCTGAACGCCAGACGACGAGGATCATGTGGGGGCGTCGGCTCCGGTTTAGTTCGATGAATTGTCCATCTCGATCCGATCGATCGGGTTCGATGTCGTCTCCGGCCAGCTCGATCCGACTAGATTCCGACTCTACCCGACGAGCCGATGCGACCCGAAGCCTGCATCTGGCGTTGGTGCGCCTGCTGTCGCAGTCGACCCCGCTCGTATTCGATTCCTTGCCGATGCGGCCGGCGCACAGTCTCCTACTCGATCCGATCCTTCGACGCGATGGTGAGCGCTCCTGCCATGGCCCGGGCGCCTCCTGCGGCCCTGGTCTGCTCTTGTGTCGAGGGTCGGGCAGACCAGGCCAACCTCCCGAGAGTGCGCGGGGTGGGGAGAGAAGGACGAGGGAGGAGGCAGGAGGGAGGAGGATTGCGCATCGGATTCAGCAGCTGGCTGGTCAGGATGAAACGGCACTCAACTCGCCAGGTGAGGCAGGAGCTGGGCCCCGAACAGTGCGCAGCAGGTGTTGACGGAGGGCGTGGGTATTCGGCACGGGCGCCAAGACAGGGCTCTAAGAGCAGGACAGAGTAGCCTCAGCCACGAAGCCGACGGGACAGGTTGCCCCGAAGCGCCGAGGCTAGAGAAGGAGCAATTCCAATCCACGTCCTCCACACCCCGATCTCCTGGCCTGTCCACCGCCCCCCCTACAATCAAGCGGCGTATCCGGCACAGGCCGTCAGGCACAGGGACCTGCAGGAATATGGAGGAGGGAGGGAAGGCGGAGGAAGCATGCCGAGAAGGTGAGAGTTCGATTGGGACACAGATCCAAAACCTCCAGCCCCGTGAGGATGGCAGAAACGAGAGGGAGGTAGAGGCCGGGACACATATCTAACACCTCCTGCACGTGTAGGCTCCTTGCAAGTCCGTGCTGCAGTCTTCATCAGAAGGGAAGGAAGGGCTAACATGGCATTGAGCAGCTTGCTGACAGGTCGCGGTGCGAACGATGAACGTCATGGCCTCTCCGAGCTCACTCGCAAAGCACAAGCAGGGAGGAGCGAGAAGGGAGGGATACTATGAGCGACGACGGGCGGTTTGGAGGGGGAAGCGTAATTACGTCTGGGACACAGACTGGCATTCGTGTTCCTCTACTGCCTCCCCACCCTCCATCCTCGACTGCTAAATCTCTTCCTGGGCAACTAGTGGTCAAGCTCGTCCAAGCGCGCATCGACAAGCATATCGTCGTAACTACAGGCCTGAGAAGTGGGGGGGATCTCCACATGCAATGGTCATGCCAGACCCACCAGCGCACGCACATGTGAAACAAAGCCTCGGCGACAGCCAGGTCGAGGCGAGACGCCATCTCACGCCTCGACATGGCCGTCTCAGAATGGGGCCGGTGAAAACGAGTCCACTTCCATTGCAGTCCTCCGCGTGTGATCGTCCTGGGACTCCAATATGTGGCGACCTCCACCTCGACCTTCTGCTAAAGGGACGTGGTCAGGCAACTGTGGCACTGCGTGCGGCTCACGCACCCAGAGTAGTTAGCGCTCGCGGACAGGCACGGGTACTGTTCGCCGCCGCCCGCGTCATGACGGAAAGCAGGAACCGGATCTGCAGGACCTGGGCCGCCAGCTCCCTCAGAGAGCAGGGAGACGAACACCCTCGGTGGCTGCTCAGAGTCGTGCTCCTGCCGCTGGCGCGGGGTGAGGCCCGCAGGCTGCCTCGCGGCCTCCCCCAGGCCCCGAAAGGGGACGCTGGGAGGGAACGGGCTGGCACACTTCCGCGTGCCGATGGCCTCGAGACGCGGCAGCAGCACCTGCCCGCGAGGCGCGAACGAGATCCGCCTGTGGCACTCCGGCAACGGCTGCGGGAGCGGCGGCCGCTTCGCCTCCGTGGTGCTTCTGGGGCTGGGCAGCAGTGGCAGCGTCCTGTAGGCGCAGCGCCTCCAAATCAGCAGCGGCGGCAGCACGCTCAAGAGTCTGCAAGCGAGGGCTAACCGCGCACGCGGCGACCGCACGCTCCAGAGAGAGGAGGGAGGGAGGAGGGAGGGGAGCGGAACAAGAGGAGGATGAGAAGGAGGAGGAGGACGGAGAGGGGACGAGGAGGGAGGAGAAAGAGGAGGAGCATGAGGACGAGGAGGAGGAGCTCTTCGCGGACGGGGGCGGCGTCGGCTTCGGGAGTTCGCGCCTGGGAGGCATTGCTGCGGCTCGGCCAGAGAGCGGAGCGGGCGCCATTCGGTTGCGCGTTGCCCCCAGGCACCCGGTCGCCCTCGTGGGGTCCCCTCTGCCAGGAGGATGTGGCGGCGGAGGAGGGTCGGGTGCCGCCCCAGAACTCCGGCGACAAACTTTTCGAGTATGGATTCGCCTCCAGCTCGTCGTCTGGCACCTGCACGTATCTAGGCATCTGCTCTTCCCGCGATTCTTCGGGTTGCTCTCGCGATTCTGGCGAGGGTGATCCCTGCTGGTTTCCCGCCCCGCTGGCGGACGTTCGGCGGCACCCTGAAGGCGCTCCTTCAATCACAAGGAAGTGACGGGGGTTGGTGCGCGGGGCGGCTATCGGGGAGCCATCGTGGAGCTCGATGCAAGGCCGACGTAGGAGAGGACAGGTTAGAGTCACTTCTGCCAGTTTGGCAATGGCAAGTGCCACGACATCGGCCAGGGAGGATTCACGCCAAGCATCTACGCGAACAAGAGGAGGCTCACCAGGTTGAATAGCCCAGGCTGGTTTAAACCTGGGGTCAGTTCGAGCAGCGCACCACACCGACGACGCCTGTGAATAGTGACTAGGTGACTAGATGGCGCAGCTGGAGGATTTCACAGGGTGTTTCAGGCATCGCCTACATGAATGCTGTTTCGATTGCAGGACCGCTTGCAATACCTGCGTAGTGGGGCCCCCCTACTGACAACGTGTGTGTTGTTTCTCAATGCGTCCTGTATCCGAGTTCCGTGTCAAAGTATGTACATGCCTAAGTGTTGGAATCCAGATGGTCAAGTATTGCCAGTGCCTCCCTTGCATCTGGATTGGAATGCCACGCCAGCCTTGGACCCAGTGACGTTGTTTTGGCATTTCAGTGCACACCTTCGACCTGTGTGTCCGAAGAGTTGGCATGAACACGCACATGTGATTCACATGCAGAGGTATAAGTTCCAATGCCCAATGCGTACCTCACATTTGGGGCACCCCTGGTGATCCTCTCGTGGACTTTTCTCCCAATGGAGGATGCCTCCTGAGCCAGCCTGGCTCGTAGTCGCAGAAGGATGGGGTCATTGCCGATATCATTGTCCTTGTCATGCCTAGCCTGGGCCGTTCGCACCACGACACCAGCATCGCCGATCGTCCTTGTCGCTCCCTCCCTCCCTTCCTCCCTCCCTCCCGCCTCTTGAATGGGGCTCTGTCTCTTGAAGGCCCGCAGGGCCTACAGGTCGGAGGCGCTCGCAGAAGGGAGAAACGCCGCGTATACGCGGGGTTCGAACCAATGAGTCACAGTCACTGGGCCCCTTTTCCTGTATCCCTCCTCCTTCCCCCCGCTCCTTTCCCTCCCTCCCTCGTCCTCCTGGCCCTTCCCATCCAGTTCCATCCCACACCTCCTCCCCTCCGTCCCTCCCCGTCTCCCGCCCTCCCTCTGCTCCAGGCGGCCAGGCGCGAGACGAGGCCGCCCGAGAGCGTGCCAGCGCTGGGGCCGAGGCCCGCCGCGGCCCCGCCGGCGCCGTCGCAGCCCCGCTGGCCGGAGTCCCCTGTGGCGGTGCTCGCCGACAAGGACCGGGAGATCCAGGAGCTGCAGCGCCGCCTCGAGGTGGCCCAAGGAGGAGGGGGAGGAGCGGGGAGGAGGAGAGGAGGAGACCCGAGGGGGTTCAAGGGGCTGTTCCCAGAGTGCTCGAGGGTGGCCTGCGCCTCCATCGCTAGCTGTGCTTCCCCACACCGCACTCCCCACATTCCGCCCCACACGCTCCCGCGCCCTTCACGTCCAGTCCACGCTCTCTCACCACCCATCCCCGCTCTGGGGCCGACAGGGGAGCCCTCGGGATGCCCCAGGAGCTCCCGGCGGTCCCCGGAGGCTCCAGGAAGCCACAGGACTCAGGAAGGCTCCGCTGCCCTTCCCCCCTCCCTCCTGTCCCCTTTCTTCCCGTCCCTCGAGGATCCTTCCACCCCTTCCCCCCCCCATGCTTCACTTGTTTGCCTCTTCATCCTCGTTCCCCCTCCCACCCCCCCGCCTCTCCTTCCTCTGGCGTTTCCTTCTAATTATCCCGTCCATCCTTCTCTTTCCCATCTTCTCTCTCTCTCTCTCTCTCTCTCTCTCTCTTTTTGGCTCCCTCCTTGCCTTGCGCCCCCCCCCGTGGAGGTGGCCAGGCAGGAGGCCAGCGCAGTCGACCGCGCGCCGGCGCCTGTGCAGAGATTCGCAGCTGCCCCGCCCAGCGGCGGTGCCGCCGCGGCTCCCCGCAGGCCGGAGTCCCCCGCCGCGGTGCCGGCGCTGAGCACCTCCGCGGCCGACAGGGAGCAGGGGATCCAGGAGCTGCAGCGCCGCCTCGAGGTGGGCAGGCCGGAGGCAAGGGCGCCCGGCTGCGCGGCGGCGCCCGACTTGCGGCCCGCCGCGGCCATGCCGGAGCCGCTGCAGCCCTGCTGGCCGGGCTCCCCCGCGGCGACCAGCGGGCCGCGGCCCGCCGCGGCCCCGCCGGCGTCGTGGCAGCCCCGCTGGCTGGAGTCCCCCGTGGCGCCGGCGGGTCCGGGCCACCCGCTGCGCGCCGAGGGCGAGGGCCCGTGGTGCCGGGGCGGCGGGGCGGCGTCGTGCCCCGCCTCGCCAGCGCCCTACGCGGCGAGCGCGGGGGCGGAGGTGGCGCGCGCGCGGGCCGCTGCGCGGGGCGCTGCCGCCGTCGCGGCGGCGGCCGGCGGGAGGCCGCCCGCCATGGGGGGCGCCGTGCCACGGCCCCCTAAGGAGCGGCGCAGGGGCGACGTTGGGGGGGCGATGGGTTCAGGGGGGCCCATGTTTTCGAAGTTCGAGGTTCGAGGTTTTTCTTACGCTTCGTCGGTTGTCGGCGTTGCTTTCCAGCCTCGGAGTGTTCTCCAGCAGCTGCGCCACGCCAAGGCGCGTCAGGAGCTGCCCAGATCGTCACGAACGGCCAGCGGAGACCCGAATTATGGCCCGAAAGCCAGTCGACGAGGACCATTTGGGGAGATAGGGGATAGGCTCAAGGTGGGCAGGGGCGCATCGGTCCCAGTCGCCCACCCCGCCCGGGGACTTGCGGATTTGTTGTCGGGGGGGCCTATCTCGCCGATCCATCTGCTATGAATCGCCGATTCCAGCTCGAGGTTCCCCCCCCCTGAGCTGGCACCTCCCACCTCAGGAGCCGGCCGCGGCGGCGGCGGTGACGGCGGCGGCGCCGCGGCCTGGTGGCGGCGGCGCGAGCCCCTCGCTGCTGGACGAGCTGGGGCGGCTGCGGGAGGTGTTCTGGTCGATGGAGTGCGGGGAGGCCGGCTCGCCCCACGGGCCCGCCGCTTCCGCGCTTCTGCAGGAGGGAGCGCGCCGCGAGCGGCGGCTGGAGGCCGAGAGGAGGGAGCAGGCGCTGGAGATCGACAGGCTGAGGAAGCTGCTGGAGGGGGAGCAGGCGCGCCGGCTGCTGGAGCTGGCGGCGGAGGAGGCCAAGCGGGAGGACGGCGAGGACGACCAGCTGGTCCAGTCGCTGGCCGCGGCCGCGCGCGATGCCTCGATCCAGGATGCGGAGCTGCACGAGCTCGCCTTCTGCGCTCGGACGCAGGCCACCGGCTCGGACGCGGCAGCGAGGCAGCTGCGCGAGGCGCGGGCAGAGGCCGAGAGCGCCGCGGCCGACGCGGCCGAGACACGGGCCCGGCTCCGGGCCGAGGAGGGCGCCGCCGCCGAGCGGGGGGCCCTGGCCGAGCGGCTGCGGGGCGAGGCGGCCCAGGCGCGGCTCGAGGCCGAGAGGGCCGCGGGCGACGCGGCCGAGACACGGGCTAGGCTCCAGGGCAGCGAGGCGGCCCTCGCAGAGGGGAGCGCCTTGGCCGAGCGGCTGCGTGGCGAGGCGGCCCAGGCGCGGGCAGAGGCCGAGAGGGCCTCGGCCGACGCGGCCGAGGCGCGGGCCCGGCTCAAGGGCAGCGAGGCGGCCCTCGCCGAGCGGGACGGCCTCGTCGACCGGCTCGAGGGCGAGGTTGCGCAGCAGCGGTCGGAGCTGCAGGGCCTGCGGCAGTCGCCGCCTGTTCCCGCTGGGAGGCGGGCGGCCCCCCCCACTCCTCCTCCATCCTTGCTCCTCACAAGGAGCTTCTCTGTGCCAGTTCACCACGTGTGTCGGTCGGGCGGCCCTGGCGTTTTGCCTGAGACGTACCCACCGCATATGACCCGGAGGATCGACTGCACGAAAGGAGGGCCGGTAGTTTTCAACATGTAGTTCTCGCCCTAGCGCCGCATAATTTCTTTTCAAAAGGTTCCATTCGTTAGGCCGATGCGGGGGCGGGTGTTTTCCTGAATGTGGTTCTCGCCCTAGTTCTGCGCGCACGTGTCTTCGACGGGTACGACTGTTAGACGGACATGGGGCGGGTGGTTCATCCCATTCAAAGTGCCTTTGCTTTATTTGTTCTCACACATCGTGTTCATGACAGTTGTTAATCAGTGAGGACAGTGGATCATCATTCCTTTTCAAGCGGGGGCTCTTGCTGGACCGGACACTTCCTTAAGCAATGACTCAGGACAGTTCCATTTCACAACTGGAATCGCGCCTGAATGACATGCCCGTTGATCTCTCGACTTTCGAAAGGGCTGCTTCCCGCAGCGAAAAGCAGTGATTGTAGGGACTTCTGATGATAGGTCTCGGGGCGGCAATGCGCACTGGAAAATCATTGACGCATCCTTGAGTACCACTGTCAGTGCTCTCAGCGCCGCGAGAAGCATGCCCGAGCTGTGGTTTGACTGCTATTCACTGGCCAACATGGCTATTCCATATCCCCGCTAACCAACATGGCCGCCTGGTTGCGGCGCTGGAACGCTTGCCATCAATGTGCACATCGTGCGGCGAAGCCCGAAAAGGGCTTGCCGGCCCATACGTTATCGTCTGACCGTGCTGATGCAGGGCCCGACATGTAGACGGGTATTCACCAATGTTTATAACAATTTCGCTGGGGAGGCGCCGGGGTGGGGACGGAGAAAGAGGAAACGACGAGAGGGGGAGGGATGAGGGTGGGACGGCCTTTCCCAGTTCAGCATCCAACCTTGGCACGAGAGTATAAAAAGTTTGCCTCTTTCCGGGGACTGCTCCTAGGTCGTGCAAGGCTCGTGCTGATTCACCTCTTCTTATCTTCTCCCTCTCCGAACTCCCCTCGTCTCCTTCTTTCCCTCTCCAACTCCCCTCTCGGGAGGAGAGGGAAGCGATGAGTAAGAGGACTAGGACTAGGGAGGGAGGTGGGGTGGAGGAGAAGGAGGATGATGAGGGCAGAAGAGAAGGAAGAGGGCGTCATGGAGGAGGCGGAGGAGGAGGAGGAGGAGGAGGAGCAAAAGGTGGAGGAGGAGGAGGAGAAGGAGTAGGAGAAGGGAGCGCAGAGGAGGCGGAGGAGGAGGAGGAGGAGGAGGAGGAGGAGGAGGAGCAAAGGCTGCTTCTCGTCATCCCCCTTCCGTCCGGAGGCGAGACAGCAGCGGTAGCAGCCGGGCTGCTGGCGAGAGGCGGGAGGGCTGGGCCATCCGTGCGACGAAGCCCTTTCTCTGGGGTGGGAGACCCACGGGGGAGGCGGACGATAAGGGGCATGCTGGAGGGCGAGAGGGCGATGGGGGTGGGAGCTGGATGGGGAGACGATGTAGGGGGCAGGGGTGGCAGGATGGGTACGAAGGTTTGGGTGGGGCTGGAAGGGGGGGGGAAAGGGGAATTTGGAGGAGGTGAGGGAACAGGAGAAGAGGATGATGATGAGGACGAGGGGGGGGATGGTGATCCAGAGAAGTCGAAGAAGGGGGAGGAATAGGAGGCAGTGTGGGGGGGAGGAGGAGGTGGAGGTGGGGGAAAGGGGGAGGAGGAGGAGTTGGAGGAGGAGGAGGAGGAGGAGAAGGAGGAGGAGGAGGAGGAGGTGGTAAAGGTAAAGGTGAAGGTCGTTGAGGGTCCATATGTGCTTCAAGCTTGAAACCTGAGAGCGGGCCCCTGTGGGTAATATGGAAGCTGCCCCCCTGAACCGAGCGCTTGTCAGCCCGAGAGACTGCCTGTGGCGGGCCCCTCTCGCTGCTGCAGCACTGCTGCGGGCAGCGCTGAAGAGCTGCCCCGCTGCAGGGGGGCCCTGCAAACCCGTTCTTCTGAGACCAGAGCAGGAGTCGGCGGCTGCCCTGACTGGCGGGCCGTCGACTCTGAGGACCTCCCTCCCGCCCTACCCCCCTTCTTTCCCGCCTCTGCCTCTGTCGCAACCAAACAAGGAGGGAAGGGGCCTGGTACTTCGAGTACTTGCCCGTCCCCACTCCCTCTCTTCTGCGCATGGCAAAACAAGGAACATGTTGGTGGCCTCTGCGTCTTATGGATGGCTGCTCACTGGCAGCAAGTAGGCTGTCTGACGCACCACTGGAGAGTACTGTTCATGCACGCACGGCTGCTGTGGCTACTGATGCCACTGCACAGAACAGATATTCACTGTCGCCTGTTCCTTACTCCATTAGGCCGAGGCCGCACGACCTGTGGGTCGGTGAGGCGGCCGCCACTGCTGCTCTCGGCATCTGGAGCGCTCGCCGCTCACATCTCTGCCTCCGTGACCGTTTTGTAGTGCGTCTTCCATCCCTGGAGCGACATGGACGGTGATGTGCATGGGGCCCTCGGCTGGTACGTCGTCGTGACCAATTGGCTGGCTGCCTGGTGACCCGCTTACTGTGGTGCCTCCACCTCGTCATAGCCGTACCCATGAGGTCGCTTCGACCACTTGGTGTCGACCCCCTCGAGCTCGTCATTCTGGCGATGGCTGTAGTCGATCTCCCACTGGAAAGGCCCCCCCGTACGTGGCGAGAGGTGTCCGTCAGGCACGTGTGGAAACTCTTCGCCGTCTTCCAGGTATCTTTGGGATTCTCCGGCTGGTGCTTCATGATTTAGATACACTGCGCACGCTCCATCTCTTCGTGCGGGTTGGGTCAGCGATCATGCGCGATGCGGCCCAGGCTGGTGGTGATGCGCTCCTCCTGCCCCCGGAGCTGGTTGATGGCTTAGTCGTTTTGTCCCGGTTGGAGGTGTAGACAAGCGCCGTCGCTTTCAGGCTCGCGTGGGCCGTGTTGGGCCTGTATTCTATACGGCCGAATGTTTGCTCCTGATGTCCTCCACGCACATGTGGCTTCTTGATCAGCACGGCCATATCGTTGTTGTCCTCCTTTCCGAGCCACGCCACTGGATTGCCAGGCTGTGTCGGGGAGGCGTCTGCCATCGCAGATAGGTGCTGGTTGCATTCGTTTGCGTGCGACACGTGACAGCTCGCTCGTTGGTTGAATCCGCCAAAACATCTACGGAGAAAAGGGACCGTAGTGGTTGTCGGGACTGTGGCTCTCCCTGTGCCCTCCATGTTCTTCTGGTTTTCCTTAGGGATGATAGGCTTGTGGTAGTCCTCGTTCTCCTACACTTCTGTTCTACACTTGTTTTGTAGGGCTCGATGTTGTGGTCCCCGTTTGGCCTCGAGTTGTTCCCTGGGGTGGTTACATCGTGGGTCCCCCGTAGTTATGCAGTGGGGGAGGTGACGTTGCTTGACTCCTTGCCAAAGGGGAAACGTAGTTGGAACCCAGGCGCATTTGTAGAGCAGTTCGGTTCCCGTCGTTTTGTCGGTCCCTGTGTAGTATTTTGGCTGCCCCCGTTCCAGTGGCCCATGCCCTGCTTCCCAGGAAGTAGTAGTAGGGCTAGGCGTGGTTACAGGGCGGTGCCGCTGTCTGCTCGGCTCCACGTGGGTTTGGTTGCTGTTTGTTGTTGCTCCTAGCTGCTTAGCCACTGGTCCGTCGCAGGCGATTCCCCCGTAGGCCTCCTCACCGTCTTGACCAGTTGCCTTTTCTGTTTCCAGCGCAAGATGTTCTTGCGTGACCTCCTAGGGCCTCTGATTCGAATATATTCTGCTGGTATGAGCAGCAGCGCCCTTTCGATGGTCAACATACTCGCCCGAATGAGCTGGATATGTTCCCACATTGAGTCGATGACGCGGCTGCGGAGGCGGATGATCGTTGGTCTGACAAATTGTGTAGGGTTCACAGAGCGTGGTGTTAGACGTTTGCTCTGCAGAATTCTTATCTGCGGGATAGAGAGCCGCATGCACAACTTTGAAAACAGCGGCCGCTCCGTCCGGCATGGGGCGCGTGCGGTTCTGGCCCGCAATGCGCACACATACCCGATCGAGGTCGCTTGGCCAGTCGCATTATTCTTCCCCTCCGCCCTCCATCTTCGTGGGCTGCACCCTGCAACTGCTTTCCGTGCTATCGGTAGTAGTGCGTTGCGCGGGAAACCTCTGAGCCAAGCCCTGAGCACTTGGGTCGGCGTAACTGTTCCTTTCGCAAGTCTGCCTTTCATTGCTATGCCTACTCGATCTGATGGTGAGCCACAGTAAAGATTTCTATTTCCTTTTGCGCGTGCTAGCTGTACTAGGGGAGGGGTGTGGGCTGCATCTCGGCAATATGGTTGCCTCTTAGTGGCGAAGTGGGCAGGGGGAGGTGGTGGGGGGGGAGGGCGGCGGCCCCGTCGCAAGTACTTGGGGGGCGGGTGAAGAGCGTGTAAGTGTCTCCCCCCCTGTCTACTGCACCACCTGGTAGTGTTCCCTTGTGCGTAGTTCCCTGTGGTACGTAGCGGCGCGTAGTAGGTTCGCCATGCACCCCCCGCGTATATGCGTTTTGGTCCGTAGTTCCTGGAATGGCACAAGGTCCTGGCGAATGGACATCACTATGCGTGTGTGCCCCTTGCGAGTATGCGGTGGCATGAAGGGAAGCCGTCGAGTCGGATCTGGTGCGCTCGAGGGCGCGGGGCTTGCAGCAGCTATATGCTCTGGCGGGCTGGGTGCGATGGGGAGCGAGGCTCTCGGTGGCCCAAGTTGAGCTGGCTCGTGCTGCATTCATAGGCGGCGGTTGGGCTGGCGTTCTATCGCCCTCTCGAGGCCAATCTTCGGCCCCCCCGAGCTGCTCTTGACCGCCCCCCCACCCTGGCGCGCGATCGCCGCTTTGAGCCTCTTGGAACCCTAGCAGCGCCGTCGCCACGCCCTCCTCGATGTTGGCCTTGAAGAGGGCCGCTCTGCAGTACAGGCTGGTGTGGATCACGAATGTCACTGTGGCCGGGCGCTCGTTGCCGTCCATCGCCGCGTCGCCCTGGTCCGTCGCCTGCACTTTGCACTGTTGGGATATCTCCGTCATCACCTTCATGCCCTACTGCCCGCCGAGCGTCTCCATGAATTCCCTGGGCGTCGTGAGAACTGGCTGCGCCGCCTCTGGCAAGTCTGCGTCGTTCTTCATTTCCGTGCCCCCCTCGTTTACGAAGCTGGCGGCGGCGCGTCCGCGCGGTGGCCCAGGCTTGTGGCTCTTGCCGAGCCCCTTGGCCTTGCGGCCGCACTCTCTCACCGCCCCCGTGGAACCCTGCACCGCGTCGTTGGCGGGGCTCAGCATCCAGAAGTCGCCCGCGTCGTTGGGCAGGCCCCTGATGGCCTCGCTGTTCTGGAGCGTCAGCTTCTGGAGGTCCGCGGCTTCGCCGCTCTGCTCCGCCGCGGCGCGCGGGCGACTTCTTATTCCTCCCCCCCAATTAAGCGCCCGCGGCTCCGTTCTTCCATCGCAGGGGCGAATTCTGTTTAACGTAGCTCACTCCACATCCATTGTTTTTCTTTTTGCCCTTACGGAATGAAGGGCTGCTGGCTGCTCTTTCTCACGTTTCCCTCGGCCGCTGACAGTTGCAACCCGCTGCGGGCGAACAGTGGGGATCGATCGGAGGAGATCTGTCGCAAGACCTCATCGTTTGACGCGCTGGCCCTTGTCGGCGCGAAGGTGAAGGCAGCGGCGGGTGCTCCGGTGAGGCGACGTCAGGTGCATGCGCCAGTTGCATCGTTCTCGCGTCGTGGTTGAAGCAGGATATCGCTCTAGCCCATTCGTCGCCAACTCTGGTGGGTGCTCGGTTGTCCTGGGAAGGAGATTTTCGGAGGCGCACATCGCGCGGGTCGCGGTTCCCCATCCTGAACTTCATGGCCGTGGGCTCCATGCTCGACTGAAAAATGGCTCCTGGGATATAGTCTGCACTGCTTTGTATTATCCCCTGGGTCTCGGAATCTTTCGGCGATGAGCGGGTGCCGGCTTACCTGCGATCAACTTACTTCGCGGTTGGCCGAACAATTTCGAGCTACTCGGTCCACTCTAATCGCGGGTGTGGATCTGAATGACGGGCTCGGGTTAGTGCATGCCGCAGGGCAAGGGTGGGTGCGCGATGAGGAGCATGTCGCCCGGTCGTCCCACGCCAGCCAGTCACGCTAGGCACGGGTAGCGGTGGGGGAGGTGATAGCGAATCATGACTTGCGTGCTACTTACTGTGCTCGGGAGCGAGCGCCGACCTTCTATGGCAACACGGGCGGGACGAGCACGACTGATTATTGCGTCTACCGCGCCCGCTTGTGGACCAGATGTCTCGTAGCAGCCCTCTTCGCCGAGTGGTCGTGAGCTGCAAATTATTCCCACTGCTAGACCTGCTGACCACCTCTTCATCATGATTAAAACCGCATATGTGCCCTCTTACTCCTACCTCCACTCCTCGTGCTAAACCTCACGTCTGGGATCGTGATCTGCTCGCGCGGTGTCTGCGACGCGGCGAGCGACGTGCTGAGTTTGCGCGGGCTCTACATCGCCGACTGGAGGCTGGCGAGAATGTTCTCGCTGATTTGTTGGGCAAGTCTACGGCCGATGAGTTATTTGAACAGATTAACACTATACTGGTTGAGGTTGGTCAAGAGGTTTTCGGTAGCCCCAAAAGTGAGCAACGCAAAGCCCATAGACTTGAGCGAGAACACCTGCTCGAGCAGCGACGGCAAGTTAGGCTTATGCTTCCAGAGGTTGCTGAAGAGTACGTTGTGCAAGTCCAGCGCCGTCTTCGGGATGCGTCGCGTCTGCGCCGCTGGTTTCGTAGACGTGCTTTGGAGGAGTGGAGGGGGGCGCTGTTAGAGGAGGTGCAAGAACATTGGACATGCCGTCGATTAGCTGAAGCGACTCGATTGTCTAGGTGAGCGGCTGGTTCGAGATTCGGCCCGAAGAAGCGCGATTCTGCCGCGATTCGAGGGGCGGTCGATGATGCTGCTGGACTTAGATGCACGTTTGCTCTGCGTGGGCCTCTCGGAGGCATGTCGGCGGTATCGGTTGATGACTGGCGTGAGTGGCGGTCTGAGTGGATCCCTCGAGCTCCGCCTCCAGCGCAGCCCTCGGAAGGTGATTTTCGAGCTGCTCGTGGAGATCTGCGGGCTACTATGTCTCGCCTGACGCGCGCAGGCAAACGCCGAGCCGCTCCCGAATGGTCTCCTCCACCAGAGCTCCGGTGGCTGTCACTGTTCCCGAAGAAGAACTTGAGCCAGTTGCCTTCTGGAGTGGGCGCTGTTGCGTGCCCGCGTACTTTGGAGAATTTCAGAGGCTTGATTGTCTGGGGGCATGCTCGAACAAGGCGTTGTGGGCAAATTCCGGTTGTCTGGGGCTGTAGTCGGGGAGCGCTTATTCCGCGGCCTGATGGGAAAACTCGCTGGGTCCACCTCCTGGGCCCCTTTGGGAGGGCCTGGGCGTCGGGGCGATGGCCCAGCGGGGGCAGCTGCAGGGTGCCGACCAGGACCATGGGCTTCTGAGGCATCGACGTCGTGAGTGTGCGCTCATGGTCCAGGGTATCACAGGTAAATGGCTACATCGCATTGGCTATACTTTCGTGACTAAGGCCCATGACTTGACGGATGCGTTTGCAAGCAGTGCCAGACCGCCGATGGAGTCTGCAATTCGAGATCTACGTTGGGGATCATCTGTGCGATTTGGCCACCAACGTCTTAGGAGTGCTGTTATCACGGTGCGAGGGCACGAGGAGGATGTCTATATTTCACCGAGGAGTGGGGGGCTGATGGGGGATGAGTTAGCAGTCAACACCTTCGTTCGCTCCTGCGTCCCTCCTGTGCAGAAGTGGCTGGGTGCCCACTCCGCGATCGACCCTCAGGCCTCTGTGCTCTGTGTTAGGGTGCCGTTCTTTCGAGATAACCGGCTTCAGTTTGAACGTGAGGCGGTCAAGTGCTCGCTTACGAAGTACGCTGATGATCTTACCAGGGAGCCTTTGCTCCCGCGAGGATTTCAGCCTCGCGAGCTGGCCCATTAAAGCCGGCTGTCTAATCCGTCGTTGGACGAGCACCTTGCTGAAGTCGGCTTTGCTCAGAATCTCACCAAGCAGGACGCATTGTTGCACGTTCAGGGGTACGGAGCTGCTACATGTCTTCGTGATGTTCGAACGGGTTGTCTCGTGTTTCCTGGAAAGGCTGTTCAGTGTGCTAAGAGTCTGGGATCCTGGTTATTTTCTATACCAACTAGCTGCGAGTTTGAACTAAAGTCTCGTATCAGTGCGGTTTGTCCTGGGTGGTATCAGATGGGCGGGTTCTGGACTCTACGGGGCGTCCCTCACCGACTTAGACGTTGTTTACTGATCTCAAAGATTTATATCGTGGCTCCCTCTGGGCTTGACGCGTTTCCCCCGAGTTTGCAACAAGTCCAGCGCCTGCAGCATGTTGTGGCACAGTATGCTAGGAAGGCGATGCTGGGTCAGGTTGTTAATTGGGCCTCTGGGGTTCACCCAAAAAGTCTCTCTTCTGAGGCTGTTCTTCGATGGTGGCGTCTTGTCCCTCTAGATCTGGAGATAAGAATACGTCGTCTCCGACTCTGGCAGAGGGTTTCAAATGTCCCTTGGGCCCATCGTCAACTTCTGGCTTGTCTATCTGGATCTGCCGGTAGTGATTCATATCATGTTGACCTGAAAGTTATGTTGGATGGGGGTGGTGTCTCCATGGGCTCAGCGTGCGCGTGCAGATTCTGCTCGCCTTCATGTGATTTATGAAGGGGCTGCGTTACTGGAGCAATTCGAAGGAAGGTGTTTTCTATGTTTTGCTGATCCTGAGTGGGCTGCAGTATGTTATAGTATTGATGTGCCTCAGTTACGTGCTGCTGTCTTGTCTTTGAATATTTCTCCTCCTGGGACGCCGACTGCTGCTGCTGTCGTGGGGGATGGGGGCTGGGGTCGGTGCCGTGTTTACTTGCATGATTAAGGACAAGACTGGGAGGCATATAGGCGGGCCTTACCATATAGATGTGCTCTACATGCCATCTTCTTTCTCACCGCGGGTTTGGAGCCTTAGCTAATGTCGTGGCTGTGACTAACCAGTGCTGCGTGTGTCTTGCCACCTCTGCTCATCTCGAGAGCGCCCGACGTCGCTTGTCTCGTAGTATGGTCAAAGGGCAGGCACCCTAAGGATTGCACCCGCAACTTGGCTGACATTCGGAGCCCAGCATCTCTTAAGTGTCCTCAGTGCGAGTTCTCTGCAGGCGTTTTGTCCGAAGTGCAGGTGCATCTCAGATCACGCCTTGACCCTCTTCCTCTGCCACCGCCTGACGATGGACGCGACTCCGTCGTGGACGCTGTCATCGCCCGCTGCTGTCGCCGAGGGAGACAAGTCGAACCAGCGCAAGCGGCGGGCGATCGAGGACGCAGTAGAGGAGGCCAAGAAGGAGGGAGGAGGCAAAGGCAGCGGGGTTCTCAGGGCCCCAGTGGCCATCCTAGCGCGGCTGTCCCTCAGCAGCGCTGCAGAAATACGGGAGCTGTGCGGCGTCGTCTTCGTGACCTGTTTGGTAGACGCCGAGCGCGCAGTCATCGAGGCCGCCAAGGCCGCAGGCGTCGCATATCATCAAGAGGCGAAGCGGCGGAAGGCAGACAATTCTTCAGAGACTACGGGCCCTCCCTGTGTTCAAGTTTGGGTCGCCCTTTTTCGTGCCATAGGCCAGGCCGGCCCACCGCCCGATGTCGCCAAGTCGCTGGACCAGTACTGGAACGATTTCAGTATGAAGAACAGCATCGATCAGGCGGTGACGAGTGTGAGGGCGTGTCGGGCGCGGCCGACTCGCAAGCAGGACAACCAGAAGCAGGACAACCAGAAGGCCTTGGTGCGGGTGACGTTCGCGGTGGATCACAGTCATCAGTATCTCGAGGGCGCCATAGTGAAGTTCTTCCACTCCATCGGTGCGAACAAGAAGTATGGGGCGGCGCCCGGGGGCGCCCTCGAGCGGGATGCACAACGTTTGCTGGACCAGCTGTAAGGGAAGTAAGCGGTCCGACTTCGTTACCACTGGTGAATGATGATGCTCAGGGTTCTGTGGGTGTATTTGAGGAGTGTCGTCTACCACCAGTACTTCAATTGAATGTGGGTAGTCTGTGCACGGATACTTGATTGAGTATGGGGACAAGCGCATGGAGTGGGGCGTCTGCTCTGCCTACGACGTGCGCGGGGTCTTCGACGTTACCGACTCGTTCGATGGGTTCAGCAGGTAGGCTGCCTGCTCCTCTGATTCCATCCAGATCTGAGCCTCGAATTCGACTTTTCGTTCAGCCCATCGGGGTCCGTCCTGGGTCCTCGGCCTCGGCCCTCGGTCGCTCCGTGGCCCCTCGACCTCCTCCTGCTCGATCTCGCCCTCCCGTCCCTCCTCCGCCCGCGTTTTGTGGTAGTGAGCGATTCCGTGCTAGTGAAGGGTTCCTTGAGCCGCAACGTCGTGGATTGCTCCCCTCCCCCGTCTCGGGTACCTCGGGACAGGGGCCTTGTGTCTCTGAGATCTCCGTGGTGCGGCCGAGGATCGATTTGCTTTGAGGGGTAGCGTCCACGATGACCGAACTGTTTTCATTGCTCGAGCTCGTGCGAAGCCCGCGAGCCGTCGAGCGAGAGGGGTAGGGCCACGGGGGCCTGCCTAGTGTTCGACGGGGTTTCCTGTAATTCGAGGGTGGTGTCATGAGACGTCCACAGGATATTCCTCCAGTGGGGCCGTCTCCAAGCTTGAGCGCTCCCCGCCTACAAGGCTCCTCATGTTGGAAGCCTGACTCACTGCAGTCATTTAGATCCAGCCTGATTTGGACTCGTAGCTAGGGAGAGACACTGGGTCCTATAGTTCTTTGCTTTGCTTTGCTTTGCTCCTCCTCCTCATCCTCCTCCTCCCCCCCCCCGGGGGGTCCACCTGCATGAGCTGCCTGGTTCCCGCCCTTGCCCTGCCCCGAGTTGGCAGTTTTCTTGCCCCTGATCTCTGCGCCGTCGGCTCCGACTGCGCCCCGCTTGGTCCCGCGCGCCCTCCAGCCCTGTTGGTCGGCCATCCCTGCTTTTCTTGAGGCTGTGTGCCGCTGCTCCACTGGGCTCTCGGATCTGCACCGGTGCCGCCAGGTGCCCTCGTATGTGTTCGTAGTATTCTGCAAGGGCTTGAGCCTGATGTTAGCATTTGCTGCATTCCAATGCACGTGGTTCATGTACATGTGGATCTGTCCCGGTGACAGATGCCGCGGTAGTGTACCTCTCTAGTCGCATTGTCCACCGCCGTCTTCCTGTAGGAAAAAGTACTGTGACACCACAGGCATCGGTCTGTGACGATTACGGACGCCACCAGCGGTCGCACGTCGCGCGTCCCTCGGCCAACCAGCGCTGCGTAGGTAGGGAACCGTTGGTTGCAGACGGTCTCTTGACCTTCACTGTCCATCGTCACGTGATCGCACCAGTACGGCGTAAACAGCTTCTCCTCAGCCTCCCGCTTCTGCTCCTCCTCCCTCTTCGCTAGTGCGTCGAAGTTTCTTTCGTAGCTGTAGATAACCGGTGGGTCTACTTGGGTCCATTGGAGTGTTCTGGGGTTCCCTGTTGTAGGAGCGCTATGTCGGAGTGCCGTTCGGCAAACCATCCCATCCCCTCATCTTCTGCTGCGAGAGCCTGTAGGTTTTCGAGGTGTTGTTTGGCCCAAGGTGTTGAGTCCGAGTGGACCCACTTGTCGTCCTTGAGCCTTCTTGCTCTTCTCATCTCGCTCAGGGTGGATGTACCGAATGCTGCTGCAATGACCGCTCCGTGCTCTCTCCCATGTCGTGCCCAACTCTGGTACCATCTGAGACGTCTGACGCGTAACGCGTTGGCCGTTCTTTCCAGCCCCCAGTAGCGAAATACTTGCGCATTCGTGTTGCATCTGACTGTCCCCCCCCCCTCCCATGACATGGCCCCCCCTGCCATCGTGCGCAGACACTTCGCTAACGCGCTGTCCAAGGCATCCGTCTGAGCCGTCGTGAGCGTAAAGGGAGTAAGTCCGCTGAGCGAAGCTCCCATCACAAACGCCATGAACATCAGATGCTTCATTTGTCTGGGAGTGCCTGAGGAGCAGAATGTGCCTCACTGTCTCCATGCAAAGCGCACCGCTGATATTCCCCCTCGCAATCTCTCCCAACTTGCCTTGGCCTGCTGGGAGGTAGGGGCCCAGAGCGCGCATTTCTCTTAGCGCTGTGCCTTTTAGCGTCGTGCTTCTGCGCAGTGCGGCGTAGTTGCCTGGGCCTGCTAGATGAACTAGGCGTATGGTTTTCCCATTGTTGGGTCCCCACCTTCAGTTTGCCAGTATGCTGGGGAGACGTTCCGTGGTGTCGTTCAGCAGTCTCTCGATGTCCTGATGTGTGTGTGTGTCGAATGGACAAAATTCTGGCGCGGGTTATGCCGTCCATAAAGTGGCATAAAGGTATTCACGGCCAAGTCGTGGCGGTTGCCTGTGAGCGGGTTGTTAGTGTCGCGCAGTTGCTGGTTGGGGTCTGTTCGCTTCTGTTCCCACCACTCTTTGACATGCAGGTTGTAAGCGTCGTTGAATTGCCTTGGGCAGAGTGTGACGCCCAGTTGGGCCCCGCTCGTGCTTTCTGCCTCGTCGGGCGCCTCCAAGGTGTATGAGGAGTGGTCGATCGCCGCCATAGCAAACAGCTGGTCATGTTCGTTTGCGTGCTTAAAGGCTACTGCTTTTAGGAGGGCACGTTTGGTGGCCGCGAATGCGTTGGTGCAGGCGTAGTTGGTCGTGGCCGTGCTGACTCCTCCTTGTGAGGCCCCCCATTGTGCCGCACGCACGCACAAGATCACATGTTCCCGACACCTGTGTTGTAGTCCCCCTTGGGCCCACGGCTCGTGGTGGAGGGGGCTCTCCTCTGGTTGGTATGCCCGAGTGCCAGGCCATGCGGCTAGAGTCGTGCACGTGCAAGATACGTGTTCCAAGGATGCCTTCTTTGTTGCTTTTTTCTGTTGGGAAAGCGTGCGAGCGATGCCAATCAAGCGGCACGACCTGGCAACTGCGGCACTGGGTGAGGAATCTCTCGAGGATCGGTTGGTAGTCGATGGTCGACGTCCCCAACCCCGCGTGCCCCCCCCGTCGACACAGTAGGTTCGTGTTGCCCATGTTCTGACTTGCTCTTCCACGTCGTATACTCGCTGCTCCCTCCCGAGTCATGCCGTCCTACCAGCCCATTCTCTGCAGCAGGGCCCTCTCCTTGCGGACCCGTCCCAGCATAGTATAGTGGGCCAGTCCTCCTCGTCTCCTCGCTCCTCTGCTGCTTTTATCTATTTGCGCTCAAGCCGCTCGCTGAGTGCAGTTGGGCCCCCTAGATGGAGAGAGGGGTCGTGTAGTAGCCATGACATCACTGCCGGCATTCCCCAAGCTGGCCGCGCTTTTCGCTTGCGCGCTCTTTTTGCAGTACCGTGCCATCGCTGAACTGTCTTGCGCAACCGTCGCCAGGTCGTGATCATGAAGGAGGGGAACTAACTATGGTACTCTCCACATGGTTGACGTGCTCTGCGCGCCTCTGCTCCCTGTCAATCTTCTTTGCGCCTAGTCCTCCCTCCAACGCTGGTCGTGATGTCTCCTGCTCCCACATTTCACTGGGCCAGTGTGTCTTTGGCGTAAGGTAGTGCCTTTTTTTGATTATCTTCGCGCGCGTGTCGGTCTCGATTATCTTTCGCGCCATTTTTTAGTGCAGCTGTGACTTCTTTTAGTTACCGTCAGGGCTTCGCCCCATGCCGCTGGCCCCTTGTCTCGGATAATGGGAGATGCCAAAGCTAAATCATGAGGTCTGGGCGCCGCCGTGAAGCAGTGTCGGCACCTGTTTGGTTTTCGACCCTGACCCTACGGATCTGCGTGAGGGGCGCCGCCGAATTTCAGACATGTGGCAAATCCCATGTGTTGTTTGACCCTGACCCTACGGATCTGCCTGAGGGGTGCCGCCGAATTTTAGAAATGTGGCAAATCCCTTGTGTTGTTGGACCCTGACCCTGCCGATCTGTGTGAGGGGTGCCGCCGAATTTTTCAAAATGTGGCAAATCCCCTGTGTTGTTGGACCCTGACCCTGCCGATCTGCGTGAGGGGTGCCACCGAATTTCAGAAATGTGGCAAATCCAATGTGTTTTTGGACCGCCGATCTGCGTGAGGGGTGCCACCGAATTTAGAACTGTGGCAAATCCCATGTGTTTTTGGACCCTGACCCCGCCGATCTGCGTGAGGGGTGTAAATTTTTACCCGCCCCAGCAATTCAGAGCACACGCTCAGGGCGTGGTAAAAATGCTCGTTTTGTGCCTCCCCCCCTCGCGCGGTCCATCAACAAGGAACGGTAAGCAGCAAGAAGCAGAACTGTAACAGTGGAAACTGGAAGCTGCAACTGGTACAGGAAACTGCGAAGCTTCGGCCTACAGCCTGGTGGCCCCACAAGGGGGCCGGCGGATTCCCATATATTGTCGTACTCGATGTCGCCACAATCGTCGCTGAGCCGGTCTCTGATTGCACGTCGTCTTCGCAGTAGGTCGAGTCTGTACGTGCGTGCAGTGTTGACTATTTCGTCTGCTTCTTCGTCCGTCTGTTGGGTAAACGTGCTGCTCATCGCTTTTCTACCGCATCACCGAATAGGTCCTACGTGCAGTCGGGTGTGCTTTCTGCAAGTGCTCCCTCCCAGGGCTCGTCCCCCACCGCTTTCATCTCCGCGTCGATGGCCTCGAACAAGGCCTCCCTCTTGTATCCACGCCTGACGCAGTCCATGAGCCCGTCCCTGCACAATCCCTGTTGTCGTCGGGTTGCGGAGCGGGGGTGGTGGTGGCGGAGGGTGAGTCATGCTGGTACATGGTCTCTGCGCCCTCTAGTCCTCATCTTGTGTAGTCGCTTGCCCGCATGGTGGAGCGTGTTGCAACATAATACTTGCCCTCGTAGACCAGTTGGGATCGCAATGTGGTCGACCCTGCTGGTGTGGCCCGAGTGTCCGTAGTAGGGTGGGCCTATGTTATGGTGAGTGATGACTATGCTTAGGTCGCTACCCGCACACAGACCTCGGAAACTCTGTCCATTATGGTTTTCCAGCTTGGGCGAGTTTGGGCCTACTGTCGTTCCCCTGCTGTACACTACCCCCCCGTCGTGTTCCACTCGACATCCAAAGTCGCTGTTGATGTCGCTCCCCGTCACAATGGTCGTACGACAACCCAGTTTGTCGAAACTGGCTTCCAACCACGAGTTTATTTCTGCCAGTGCTGGGAAGTATTTCTCAAGTGTGGGTGCGCAGTAACAAGCGAATAGGGCGTAGTCGACTTGTTTGCTAGCTAGTCGTACCCCTGCCACCCTCCCCTGCAGCGACGCAGGGGGTGATAGATGTCGCGCAGAACCGTCGGTCCCAGGGCATGGTTAATACAAATGGCCACTCCGCAACTTTTATTGGTCCACTTCCTTTTTTTTTTGTCCCGAACTGCAGGACATCGTGGTAGGGCAGCCTGTTTCCCTGAGACGGTTCTGGTCCTGCCCACCTGCACGTGCATTTGAGTAGTACGACGTCACAACTTCGCAACTCGCAGCTGATATCTTCTAGTCGCTTCAAACTGCTGGCTTCCATTGGGTTGTAATAGCATATCCGCATGGCGACGCAAAGAAAGAAGACGAGAGCCATGGGGGTCCTCCAGGCTCCTTTGTTTGTAGGGCCTGCTGGTGGGGAGCGCGAAACGGTGGTGTACAGTTGTGCAGGAGGTGCGGTCGGTCTGTGTCCTAACCGTGATCCAGCGGCCTCGGAGGAGGAGGAGGGGGACGAGGACGAGGAACAGGAGGAGGAGGAGGTGGAGGCAGAAAGCGGAAGCAAGAATATGCAAGTGGCAAGAGGAAGCAAGTGGATGAGGACGAGGAGGGAGGGGGGAGGCGCATCAACAGGAGGATGAGCCGGTGGGGGGAAAATGAGGATAATAAGGGAGGAAGTTGAGGGCTTCGTCACACAGGCTTCCAGCTCCAAGGCAGGGGCCCACGTTCGCTGGCCTTCCGGTGCCGGCGTCCTCTTCTCCAGCGTCGTCATCGTCCTTGTCCTCCTTCTCTTCCTCGCCTTCTTACTGCACATCCGCGCATGGCATGCCATCCCATGTCGTAGCATATACTGACGTAGATTAGGCCCAGAACTGAGGCCCAGGGGCTTGGGGAACCATTGTAAACTGCGCGAGGGGGGCGTGGGAACGAAGGCCCAGCGCCTCAGGGGCAGGAGTGTCCGGGCGGCTACCTGACACGAAGGAAACAAATCAAGTATGAATTTTCTGTGCTGAGCAGAGCGTCCGATGTTCCATGAATTCGTGGAAAATGTGGCAGGCACTGCAGCATGCGATTCTGCAGACTGTCGGACTTCAGGGTCCCGGCCTTCTGAGAGTTCCCCAGGCCTACCCCGAAGCCGCTTCCGAGAAGCGCCGCCGAGAAAGGAAACGGCATGGCATCGGCTTCTCACCGTTCGGGGCGTTGTAGAGCTGGAATGTGTGGCAGCGGCCTCGGGTTCGTACTTTGCCAGGGTGCCAGATTTTCGCGATTTGGCGACAGCCGGCATGGACCAGGACCAAGGTCGGCGTCGACAAGATGCCGCGACATCTTTGCCATGGTCAGCATGGTTCTCACATAGAGGGCCCGCAGAACTGTGCCTTTTGATCGGGGTCCTGGCCATCTCAGGCCTCCCAGGCTCAGGAAAGAGTGGGGCGCCATTCCGGACCCCTCGGTGCGCCGCGCGCGCCCGCGAGTGTTTGGCGTTCGCCAGGCGGGAGTGTGCGCCAGTCTGACTTGTCCAGTCGTGCCAGGACCCATTCCTATGTAATGGGAGGGCGGGCGGGAAGCGGGAGAGGACCGATGGCTCGCCCGAGTTGTCCATCCTGACCCAGGGGCGTGTAGGGCGTTTTCTCAGACTACTGCTGTGAGAGCTGGCCAATGGGAACCGTGGGATATTCTGGGGCTGGACCCTTCTGCTGTGGAGGTCCCTATGGGAGTCGACCGTGAGTGCGAGAGGCTCATGGTGCGGCCATCCCAGATGTTCCCCATGATGATTGCCCTTCCCCCGAAAAGCAAGACTGATGAAACACATGCTTCTGAATGCCCCACCAAGTATAGGAGACACTGTAAGATGTGAGGGTCCTTCGGGGACGGGTGGATTTCGAGTCGGAGTGGTTTTTGAGACACCGCCGCCAGAGGGAGTTCGGCACGGCAGGCTGCGCTCAGGCGGAGGCTGTCTCACGAACCGGCCAGCCACGGGGGCCAGGCTGGCCTGCTAGGCAGGGCAAGCTGGCGTGTGAACTGGATTTCCCGCCGCGCCTCCTGTGTCTCGGGCTCCACACGATCGAATCTGGAATCGGCATCCTCTCTGGTTGGACGCAGAGTTTGCCAGCCAAAACCGTGGGGGTAACCTGGTTGTCCCTGTTGGAGACGGTGTCCCGGCTGCCCAGTGGCCCCGAGAACTGGTGCGCGAGGCGACCGGTTCTGTTTGTATTCACGCAGCGCGCACATTTCACAACTAGCAGCGGGAAGTTTGTAACGCTGCAGATTATCAGTGGCTTGCGCGCTGCTGGCTTGCAGATTAAACTGGGCGGTAAAATTTGAGACCCTGGTACTTCTACAATTGCGTGTAAGAGACGGAGCACATCCACTCCTCAGAAGAAGCGGAAGAAGGCAGTTGTTCAAGCAAGACGGGTGAAGAATTTCATTCGCATTGTTGACAAAGCCGCTGAGTGGTCCAACCCTGGAATTTTGGATGTCGGGACTTTGGGCCGCAATGTTGTCGGAATGTTTGGGCCCCAGGTGTGGAGCTCCAGGGGCCAAAGCCCTTGCTTGTGCCCGCGGCTGGCACGCTGGAGCGTGCGCCACCACCACTCTCGGGCATGTTTCCAAGATTCCCACGGCCGTATTATGTGTTTGCATCGGGAGCAACTCCTTGCGTTTTTCACGTCTGGAAGGGTTCACACGATCAAAGCACGATGGGGATGTGACCGATATTTGGGTTGATGCGCGTAAAGAGTTTACCAGCATCCCCAGGCACCGAGCGTGGCTCAGGCCCCGAGACCCAACTTCTGCCACCGCAGCCGTGCTGCTCAAGATGGGGTGGGAGGCCGTGCCTTCCGTGAGCTGGAACACTGGTGCTAGCCAGCACCTTGGCCCTGATGGTCGCGACGTTTCTGGGGTGCCTCTTTGCGGGCAGTGAATAATGGCGCCTGCTGCGAGCATATCTGAAGCCAGGCCGCTGCGTGCTACCGCAGTAGTTGGTGTTCCAGTGCGCAAGGAAAGCCTTTCAAGAATGGGGAGAGACTGTGTCCTGGGGATTTTGGTCCCTGGGGGCCCTGAGCGCGTCTCCATATCACCATTGTGGGACTTGCCGCACCAATGACTGTGGACTTGGTCACGCGACTGAGCGCGCCGCTCATCTTGCACCGCAAGCCGACTCTGCAGGGGGGCCCATGACTCTTGAATCTTCTGTCGGCCACCTCCCCGCGGCCCAGGAAGTCGCCTGCTTCCGGGGCCCCTCTAGAGATGGCGCGACGCACGAGGGCGGAACCCTGGGAATCAGCAGATCGGGAAGGGGGGGGGGAGCTGAGGGTCGCAGACTAAGGCGTTGCGGGTGGCCCTTTGTGCGGGCGCGCTCGGTGGAACCGAGGGGCCTTCTCCGCGGGCAGATCTGCTGGCGGCGATTCATGCGCTGCGCGTGCCGGTGGACTTGCGCGCGAGCTCTCTCTGATTATTTCGGAAACCTCGCGAAGTGCGACGTGCAGGGCCCGTGGGTTCGACTTCGAGGCGTCTTGAAGGCTTGCGCAGGGTGCCGCGGGCCTTGCGCGGGCCGGGCGCCGCCCGCCGAGGGCCCGTGCGAGCGGCTTTCATTCAGCCGCGATTAACGAGGTCCTTCGTGGAGCTGTCGGCGCATTAGCTGGGGAAGCGGCTGGGCGAGCTGCCGCCCCGCCTTCATTCGCCGCCACCGCGCTCCGAAGCAATGCGCTGGGCACCTGCGCGTCGGAGGGATTCGTTTGCATCCAGCGAGTTGTTTGCGCCGCCTATCCTCAGGAGAGCGAGGGCGCGCGGCGGGTCGGGTCGTCGGGCCCGAGCGCGCGCGGGAACGAAGTTCGCGCGCGCCTGTGCCCGCTCCCGTCTCGAGCGCGCGCGAGTTGAATATTTGTTTGGCCCGCTCGCAGAAGCGGCGCGGCCCGCGCATTGCCCGCAAATTCCCGCGCGCTGCCCTTCCCCCTAAGGGGGAACTGTAGGTCGCCGAAGGTCCGCCCGCGACGATGACCCGTCGACCCGCCCACTTGCCATTCAGTGCAATGAGAGTTCTGCAAAGGAAGAGACGATGTTCAATGTCGCGTTCTGCTCAGTTGCGTGGGCTCTGCTGCGGGCAGTATAAGGGCGCCCCGCGAGCCCTGTCAGCGGCCCGCCCGCAAAGGGGCCCGAGGCTTTGAATCGCCCCCGGCGTGGGCGCCCGCCAAAGTCGGGAATGCATTTGCCTCGGCGATTGAGGCGACGCGGCCAGGCCAGCACCAGGCGCCCACGTTTTTCGCCGCGGCGCCATAGATCCTGGCCCCAGCCACTTGGGCTCCGCAGCGTTGTTCGGACCGTCTCTCGTGAAAGCTCGGGGGCGCTCGGGGCGAACGATGCCGGCCCCGCCCTGGAAAGCCCATTGCGGTCGCACGGCGAGAGTTCTTGGCAGAAGGCTTTCTCCCCCCATGTCCCAGCGCAGTTCCGAGGTGAATGAGACAGGGTGGAGTCGCTGTCGCGGACGCGGCCGATTCGAACAGCGCAGCACCTTTCGGCCCACCGAGTGCAAGGGTTTCAAGCGCAGCCACTAGGCCACGTCGTGCACGCCAAAGTTCAGGTATACAGCCAGACAGAGCCAGTTGGCAGACAAGAGCGCAGCGTCGCCGACATGCGAAGTTCCTGCGCCCACGCAGGGCGTCGCCAGCACGTCGGGCCCGCAGCTCCAGCTGCCGGCGCGGCAGAAGATCGCCATGCTCGGCAATGCAATGAACCTTGAAGTTGGGCCGGACGGAGGCAGCGGTACGTCGCGCGGTAGGAGCTCGGGCGGACGCCGATTTGAAGCGCGCGGCATCTCCTGGTGGAGGTCTGGCCCCCGTCGAAACGGCGTCTGAGTTTTGGGGGGGCATGCGAGGGGGGGCACGGGGAAATCTGCATCGACGCAAGGCGGGGGGGGGGCCTTCCGCTGCCGCGCTCGGCAAGTGCCGCTACCCCTTAGCGTTGCAGCCGCGGCGTAGCGGTCTCGCCCGAGAGATCGCGCGGTGGCAGCGCAGGCCGCCTGGGGTCCCTTCAGCGAGCGGAAGAGGTACATCGCGGATGCATTATGGTGCATATTGCTCCCAGTCTAAGACGCCGGCCGTCTCGCCGCGGACTTCCCCGGCACCGATGCAGGGAGCGTTGCCGGCGAATGCGCGACCGTCGGGGCTGCGCTGGAGCAATGCCGCGCACGCCATCAATTGGAGGGCCCCAGCTGTGACGACGACACCACGCGCCACTCGCGCGCCCTGGTGGGCGACGGCGCGCTCGTCAACTCCGCGCCGGGCCGGCGCCCCTGAATGGCGTGGATTCTGGCGGAGGGGCTGATATTCGGCCCGGAGGCCGAAAACACGGACGCGCATGGGGGAGTTCGGCGTTGACCAGATCTGCCGGGGCCTCCACGCCACCGCGGGAAAGGAAAGGGCGCGGCCCCCAGAGGTCAAGATGCACGAAGCTCACAGGCCGTTGGAGGACCCAGCATTGGATATAAGGACCACCCGGGCCCCAGGCTGCCCTCCGCGACGTAAATCGCGCGGGGGGCCCTCCACTTCGCTGCGGCTGCATGCCCCCCCCCCCCTCCCTTCTGTCAGTGATTGGGGCGGTGGATCGCCTGCTGCCAACCGCGGCCCCCTCGCGCAGCATGTTGGGGATTAAGGCGAGCGCGGAGGGGGCGGGGCGAGTTTGGGAGGAATGGCGGGAAGATTGAGCTAGGGACCTTCCTGGTTTACGCCGGCACCCCCAGCGCCTGGACGCTCCTGTCCGCGACCAGTTTGAAAGCAATGCTGCGCCCCCGAGAGGAGGCCTTCCTGGCCGACTGGAAGAGCTCGCGTGGGCCGCGGAAATTTTGGCCGGGGCCGCGGACCGACTCGCGGGCCAGCGTCTTCGGTGCAATGGGCGTCCAATAGGCCACGCGCCCTGTCGAAGAGGTATTCGAGGATGGCGTAGGCCTCGTCGTGAGCTCTGCTCTCTCTTGGTGGTGGTTGAGGCCGAGGCCCCCAGCTGGAAAGAGTCGCTGGTCCTTGACGCCGCGGACGGTACCAGTGCCGACCAGTGGCCCACCCATTGCTGCCCTTCTGCCCCCGTTGGGGCCCTGGTACCACTTGGACGAAGCACAGTTTGGACGTGGTCCAGACGGAGATGCATCGCTTGGGGCGGTAGGCCGTTGACTTGGAGAAGCCATGGATGAAGGTCCTGGAGGAGCTGGAGCAGAGGGGCCCCCTCGCCCTGCCGGGAGACCAGGAGGGGTCGACGGGTGGCCTGGCAGGTCATGGGACAGCGGCGGACCCACGGGGGAGGCCGACCTTCGGCTCCTCAGGGGGGCCTGGGGGCCCGCCTCTGCGAGTTCGCGCCACCCTCGGGCCCCGCTGCATGGCAGCGGGGGGAATGAGGGCGTGGGTTGGTGCCGCCCAGCCCGCCAGCACCTCGGGGGCGGGGCGTTCGGGCTGGGGGCGTTGCCTGGCGCGCCCCAAGAAAAGTGTGCCTCTCGCGGGGCGGGCGCCACTCTGGGAACTCGGACGGCGGCTTCCTTGGGACTGGATGAGACGGGCCTCGAGGATAAGTGCTCTGCTATATTTCTCCAAGGGGCAGGGGTCCACCCCAGCTGTCGTTGACGGCCTGCGGGAGGCCCGGCTGGAGGGATCGCTGGAAGCCTTCCGGGGAATAGGGTGCCAGGCCGCCGTCTGCGCAGTCCACCCGCGCCACCGCGGGGGCCGATGCGCGCGGACCCGAAGGCTGCTGATCGCGCGGGGGAGGGAGGGCGGTGGTTGGGGGGGATTGCCTCCTGCAGAGGCTTGGCGGCGCTTTTCAGGAAACCGCACCCCCGTAGAGGTTGCCGCGTCGCCCCCCGGAGCGGCGGGCGACGACCTGCACCTGGCGTGCGACGATGGCCAAATTATCCGGCGAGGGCGCGGCCCATCGGGGCGATGCGGGATTCCTGCGGCGCACCTGGGCCCGCCCGATTTACAGCTTCGATGGCCTTGGCGTGGCCCGGCCAGCCGCCGAGAGGAACTCGCCCAACGTCGCAGATGTGAATGCTTGCGCGGGCGGCATCCGCCCGGCATTGCCCCGCGGCCAGCCCCCCCCCCATGATCTGGCGCAGGGCTCCGGACCGGCCCGCGGGCGCGCCGGGGCGCCGCGGGCGATGTTGCCTCCGACTGCCGCGCGCATTTAGACGAGCGAGCGCGGTGCGCTCTCGCGGACAGCGCAGCAATCTGGGCTGCAGACTGGCCCATGTCAATTTCCTACATCGCCGACATCGCGAGGGGCTGCCAGTCGTGACTTGCCTCGCGTGCGCTGAATAGGATCCTTCGCTTCGCTCAATCCTCGGCTTGTTTCAGCTCCTTTCGCTTCGCTCAATCCTCGGCTGATTTCAACTTCTTTCGCGTTCGCTGCGCCTCGCAACGCCGCCAGGCGGCATCAGAGTCGCCCGCGCCCCCATGCCATTCCAAGGGAAACGCTCCGACGGCACCTTCGAGAGCATCATCAGTTCAGAATAGTCCGTAGTCTGCACGGCGCACGTGGCGAATAACTACGGGTCGTTCAAGGCGTCTGGATCGTAGCCCCAGCCAGTCCAGGCTGGATCTTCCCTTGCGAGTTCGCTATCTCCGCGATGCACGCGATCGTTGAGGACCAGATCTCACTCTGGAGCTTGACACCGAGCCCGCGTTAGCCTTCCCGCCGCTCGCTTGCCCCGCCGACGCGCCCCAGCCCGAGCTCCCCGAGGTTGTTACGTGGACCGCTGCCGTTGGTAAAGGACATGAGTACCCCTCTGACACTGCGGTGGACCATGGTGGGATGGATGAGCTTCACATGTCCGCTGACGCTCCCGGGGCCTCCCCATGTCCGAAGACGACCTGGTGTCCTACTCAAAGTTCAGCGGCACCTTCGAAGGCGCAGCTCCCCCCCGCTGGCGCCTCGTCCGACGGGTCGCACTTCGGCCAGCGCGCCCCCCGTGGTCTGTCGCTGTCGGCCAGCAGACAGCTCATCAGACCCACATTCGCTGGGCGAGGATAGAGATGTTTAGCGGTGGATTTGCGAGGCAGCCTGTGGTGTAGGCTCTTCTGGTGGTCCTCCTGTGGCGCATTCTGCGGTTGCGCGCATTTTTTGCGAGGCGGGCCAGACTGGTCCTGCACGCCCTTTCCTGCTAGTCATGGCTCTGATCACGCCCCCCACTTTTCCTAATGTTGGCGCGGGTGGCCGCCGTGGCGAACGTCGCCCACCTTTCGAAGCTTATGGGCCAGGTGTTGGTGGCGAGAGATCCCCTTGCCTGGATGACCACGCTGACTCGCGTGAGTCTTGCTTGGGCTCAGTCGTGTGCGAATACCAAACTGCCCACCACGACGGATGCGATGCGGTGACTTCCATGGATCCCCTTCCCCCATCTTTCGCCCTTCGAAGGTGGATCGGTGAAACAAGTGGCTATGACGATTGCACTGCGGCTCTAAATGCCACAACGATTGGCGTGCATCGATATGGCGGTGAGGTTCCTTTCCATGACTACGACCCGCATGGTGGTCATGGCGGAGACCTTGCCAACTATGGGGACGATCTCACAGTCCACAACGAGGGGGGCCATGCCGAACAGCGACCTGGAACTATTCGCCTCTATGGGCGGGCCCATGGCTGCTCACGCTGCTGGTGACGTTCCTGATGCTGGTGCCGCCGATGCAGCTGCCGCTTTTCTTGCTGCGCCTGCTCACCCGCCGATTTCGGCGCATGAGCAAGGCGACATCGTGCAGCACATGGTCTCCGACATCTGCATGGCCTCCGTTGTCCACCTACCAGGTGGCTCACCATCCAGTTGTTATCGGCTTTGCGTGCGGCGTACCTTTTTTTTGTGATTGGCAGTGGCCATGCGCAGCTCCTCGGCTTTATTCCGTATAGCGGCAGCACTGACTGTGCTGGTGGTATCACCACATCTTCGACCGCGACGCAAACTTCCTCTTCGCCCCGCGGGGCCCGTGGCGGCGGTCGAAATCAGGGGCGCGATCGCGCCGCTGACGCTCGCTCGCTCGCTCGCTCCTCCTCCTCCTCCTCCTATTCCCCCTCCCCCCTTCTCACCATCATCATCCTCATCAGCACCATCATCATCGTCATCCTTATCGTTATCATCGTCATCGTCAGCATCCTCATCATCATCCCCCTTCTGCTCCTCTCTTTCCTTCTTTCCCCTTCTTCTCCCCCTCCCCCCTCCCCCCTGGATGACCAACTACCTCCTCGGTGTCAATGCCCGCCGGCGGCGCTGGGCTGAACTCCTACCTGCCTGGCGTCAACGGGAGGCCCGCGCACGACCAAGGCGCGGCCAAGTGACAGTTTGGGAAGGGTCTCCTCCTCCTCGACGGTGTTCGCCCACTTTTCGGCCCCATCTTCCTCCCCGTCCTCTTCCTCCTCTTCCTCCTCCTTTTATTGGGGGTTTCTCCTTTTTTTCTCTCCAGGGCTTCCGAACCCTGGGGACCTCGAGGTCTTCCCCGACGCGCGTGGCGGTCGCAAGCTGCGTCGCCGTTCGGCGTAGAGGCACGGCCCGCGCAGAGGCGCACCCACTGGGTCGTGCCCGCGGGTATCGTTTTCACTCTGTGACGCTGGCGGGCGCGCGTGCTGTACTCATAAGCGACACCCCAGGGTAAGAGTTTTATGGGTCGACGACTTCCAGGAGGCATGTGGGAGCCTCCGCGG
>CAUYUJ010003991.1:474863-539863 GCA_963575745.1 Prorocentrum cordatum
CAGTCGCGAGCGATGCTTGGAGTCCAGCCATGATAAAAGCGGGGGGCAGGGACTCGCCGCTCCTGCGTATTGTCGCAACCCTCTGGGGCACTTCCCCCCCTGGTTCGGACAACCGTGTTCCTCCTCTGCGTCTTCCCTTACAATTTCATGCTGGCACAGGCTACATGGTGGCCTCCGTCTACGCCGTGGTTTGGGTCCTTCGCCTCGTTCATGTTCTGATACTCGTGCCCGTGTTTGCTTTGTCTTTGGCGTTCCGTGCGCCTGCCTCGCTCCTCTTTGCCCCTCCCTACTCTTTCCACTGTCTGGTTCCTCTCTCCTTTCGCCTTCCGCGGTGGATTTATTAATTTGGCCATATGGGCCATAGGTCGTCCATAATTTGCACTTTCGCTCGTTCTCGCAATCCCTGATACGGCTCGCCTAGGTTGTCTTGAGCGCTGCCCCTGACTGTTGACTGCGTTCGCACGCCTCCTCCCTTCCCATGCCTCCTCCTCCTCCTCTTCCTTCTCCTCGTCTCTTCGCCTCTTCTTGCTCCTTGCGCGGCGCCGATGCGTTCTATTGGCGAGCTCGTATCGGTATAACCTATTGTCGCCCGGATTTCCGCCCCATCGACTTGCTCTGCTTCTGTGCGAGTCCGATGCCGTTGCCGATGTTCGGGGCCTTGGCTTAGTTCCCCGATTCCTGGCACCATTGGAGCTTCGCGGTTGTTCTCCGTTCCCTTCCGGCAAACATTTGACACCTCGCATTGGCGTCAATGTATCATTGGGATGCACATCGAAGTAATGGCAGCAGCAGTGTCAGCACCAGTCGCAGATGCAGTAGACGTAGTAGCACGGAAGGCTTCAGAGTGGGAAGAGTAGAAACACATGCAGCAGCAGGAGGAGGACAACGAGAAGGAGGCAGAAGAGAGGGACAATGAGGAGGAACAGGTGGAGAAACAGGAGAACGAGGAGGACCACGAGGATCTCGGAGACAACGACGACGACGTTGGGAACCACCCGCCTTGGCGAGGGCGCTGGCGGCGATCGGGCGCCCGTTCCGCCGTCCGCGCCGCCAGCCGCGCAGCAAATGCCAACACAGGACAGCATTGGGGAGCGATTCTCCTTCGCCTCCTGCTGCTCCACCTCGCCCTCTTCATCATCATCCTCATGATCATCATCACCATCATCATCATCATCATCATCATCATCATCATCATTATCATTATCATCCGCCGCCTGCTCCTCTTAGTCTCCTGGCCCAGTCCAGTACGCGGCGCAATGGGAAGGGATGGGTGTGAGGGGTCGGTTGTCTGATGTAGCGCGAGCGCATCTAGCCTGTCCCTTTCCTTCTCTTCTTCTCCTCAGCCGTTGCCATGTTGCCTCAAATGTTTAGAGACATGACGCGGCCAGCTGCCTCGCAGTTTTATCCTATTTGGTCGCGCTTTCCTGCGAGTCACGTCACCGTTATCATTGATCAGCGGCTGGTGGGAGTTTGGAGGAAAAGGTGAAGCACGTGAAGCAGTGTCGCAATGGTGCCTTACACGACGGAGGACCTACGGTGTACCTCCAGTTGGTGGCGGAAGCTTCTGGTGCCTACCGTTGGCTGTTGAAAGGCCCACCCCGTCCCGTCCACAGGATCTTTGCATCTCGCACTACTTCCTGAACTGCTTCGACATGAACGACGGTGGCCCAGGCCGAGAACGTGGGCGGGAGTGATCTGGCACACCACGGGCCAGGAAGTGATACCTATGCGGCCTGCTTCCGGGGGTGCTCTCCACGGATCTCGCAGTCTTGCCCGCCGTCGTCGTGTTCGCGAGCCGTCTGCAGCATTTCCAGAACGTGGCGAGCAAGTCTGGCGAATTACCAAGGCTATTCGGTTTCTGTCGGCCTTTGTCCACGGTTGGTGGTCGTTCTTTGTTAATTGTTTTGCCGATCGGTGCGGGCCATCGCACCCCCCTCCACCCCCTCATGGAGTAGATCTTGACTGCTTTAGGCGCCTGTTTCGAGCAGGTGGAGTCTCCCCTATGGGACGCACTGTTGCAAACAGTCGCATTAAGCAGATGTCTGGAGCCAGAACCTCCCCCTCCCCCCCCCAATGTCGAACGCCAAATAAGATAAAACGATCACTTGTCCTGCGCATGGGGACAGTGCTCAAAGCCTTGTTTCGAGTTCGGTTTGGTTGGCACGTCGTTCTCCTCCACGCTCATATACGTCGTGATTCTGAGCGCAACGGTGGTGGACGTCCCGCTGTTCTCCAATGGCATGCGCGCGCGGACGGCCATCACGCCTTGCTTCGAGTTCGGCTATGTGCTGTTATTTCCTTTTCCATGCTTGTGTTCCTCGTGACACTGAGCTCGACACCTCCTGATGCAACATGCACATGGGGATTGATCCAGCCTTGCTGTGAGCTTGACTCATTCGACGCGCTCTTCATCTTCGAAAGAGCGTGTTCTACCGCTGCTGGCGGAAAACGGGGGGGGGATCACTGGGGGTTCCCAACCCGTCCCCCCCTCCCCTCGAAAACCGGGAAAAAGCACTGCCGGTTCGAACCCCCCCCTCCCCCCCCATCAGTCCATCATGAAAAGGGGCGGGGGTCACTACTGGTTCGACCCCCCCCCACCCCTCGCCGCTGGCAAACGATTCCCGCTCTTCGGGACAGTTGGACAGTGGTGGTGATATTGGGACAGTGGTGGGAAAGATAGTGGTGGGGACAGTGGTGTGGGGACAGTGGGACAGTGGTGCGGACAGGGGGACAGTGGTGGGGACGGTGGTGGTGGGGACAGTGGTGAGGGGACAGCGGGACAGTGGTGGGGACAGTGGGGGCAGTGGGACAGTGGTGGGGACGGTAGTGGTGGGGACAGTGGCGAAGGCGGTGGTGAGGACGGTGGTGGGACAGTAGTACAGTGGGGACAGTGGGGGCAGTGGGACATTGGTGGGGACAGTGTGGACAGTGGTGGGGACAGCGGCGGGGACTGGGGACAGTGAGACAGTGGTGGGAACACTGGGGACAGTGGGACAGTGGTGGGGACAGTGGAGACAATGGGGAGAGTGGGACCGTGGTGGGACAGTGGTGGGGACAGTGGGGACAGTGAGACACTGGTGGGGGCACTGGTGGGCACAGCGGGGACAATGGTGGGAGCAGTGGGGACAGTGGGACAGTGGCGGGGACTGTGAGACAGTGGTGGGGACGTTGGTGGTGGGGACGCTGGTGTGGGGACAGTGGGGCAGTTGTGGGGACAGTGGGGACGGTGGGTCAGCGGCGGGGACTCTGGGATGGTGGGAACAGTGGGGACAGTGGGACAGTGGTGGGGAAAATGGGGAGAGTGGGACCGTGGTGGAACAGTGGTGGGCTCCTCCTGCTCGTTCTTCTATTTTCCCTTTCCCCTATCCCTATCCTATCTCGTCCACGCAACCCTCTTCTCTGGAGTGAAAAACACGCTGACCCTGACCAAGATGTGGCTGGATCGTGTCGACGCCGATCTTGGTCATGGTCCATGCCGACCGTTTCCGACTTGCGAGGATGATCCAATATTCGACGGTCACCAAGATCAGCACGATGCTTCCGCGAGCATTCTTGCCCACGGTTCCCACTTTCTTCTCCTGCACCCTCAACATCCTCCCCCTCCCCCCCCGCAGCACATCTCACATCTATTTCGAATGTTGCTTCCATCGGGCGCCTTCCGTCGTCCTCCGCAGTCCGTCCCAGGACTACGTCTCGCAGGGCGGCGACGCTCTGGACAAGAAGCTAGAGCAGGAGCTGAATAGGAGGAGGAGGAGGAGGAGGAGGAGGAGGAGGAGGAGGAGGAGGAGGAGGAGGAGGGGGAGGAGGAGGAGAAGGGGGGAGCTGGAAAGGCGGAAGAAGAGAATCGATGAAGAAATCACGGTACGAGCGGGTTTCCTCGGTCGGCGTCGGGGGCGCTTCTGGCGCCGCCGTTGGAGCGCTTCGCACGCCAGGGAGGGGGTCTAGCGCCGATCCAAGAAGTCCGCGAACACCACCGAAAGTGTGTGTGTGTGTGTTTGTGTTGGTTGTGGTTCCTGTCTAGGAAAGGTGGCGGAGGAGAAGGAGGATGATAAGGTCGGGGAGGAGGGATAAGGGACACGAGGAAGGGAAGACATTGGAGTGAGAAAGGAGGGGGAGGGATAGGTAGCAGGGCGAAGAGAGTAGAGATCAGAAGGAGGAGGATGAGAAGGGGAGGAGGAGGGCAGAGAGGTAGGAATCTGCGGAGGGGGAGGAGGAGAAGGGTGAGGAAGGCGGAGGAGGAGGAGGAATGAGCAGGAGGCGGAGGAGGCAGGGCAGCAAGGACGGGATATAGACGGTGGTGATGATGGTGGTGATGATGGGGGGAGGAAGGGAGGTAGGGAGGTGTAGGATGAGGAGGAGGTGGAGGAGGATGACAGGGAGGCAGAGCAGGAGTTGCAGAAGCTCGGAGCCGGTTGCCTCAAGGGGCACAAGCTTGAGAGGACCGGCCCCAACAAGTACAAGCTCGGCGAGAAACGGGGCTGAAGCGGCTCCTCCTCACGATTGTCCTTCCTGGCCTTTCTCCCCGCCTATGCTTCTCCCCTCCTCCGTCCTCGTCCTTGTCGTCCTACTTATCCTCCTTGTTCCCTCCTCCGTGCTTCCTCCTGTATCCTGACCTTCCTCCTCCTCCTCCTCCTCCTCCTCCTCCTCCTCGTTATTTCCCCTTCTCCGTATTTCTCCTCCTTCTCCTCATCCTCCTCCTCCTCCTCCTTTACTTTCCTCCCCTCCTTCAGTATGCCCTCCTCCTCCCTCCTCCCTCTCATCCATCCTTCTCCGCCCTCGTGCTGCTGCTCCACCCTCTCCCTCCTCCACACTTGCACGTTGTGAATGCTACTCTCTTCTCTCCCCAGACTCCGGGCGGGAGATACGTTGCGTTTCCCTCTCCGCATGCTGTCTGTACACAAGTTTCAACAGTTATGTTCTTCTTTGTTTATGTACAGTCGATTGTTGTCCGTTCTTCAAACATGGTGCTCCCGTTGCAGCGTGAGCCTCATTTTCTGATCGGCGCTTTGGCCCCGTTGTTCGGAATGGCGGTCTCACCCCAGCGTGGGACACTTTTCTGAACCCGAGTATTTTTCCATCGTTGTCGCCCCCCGCGTTTCCCCTTCTCCGCCTTCCCCTGGCCCCCTGTTCCTCCAGCTCCTTCTACTCCAAGTCTTGCTGCTGCTGCTGCTGCTGCTGCTGCTCGTCCTCCTCCTTTTCCTCCCGCTCCCCCTCCTGCTCACCCGCTACCTCCTCCTCCTCCCCCTCCTCAAGTGCACGCAGCTCCCTGCTTCCCGATTGCTCATATCACGCTGTGGTCTTTTTGTTGGAGCTGCAGGTCGGCTATGACATGCGTCCGCGGATAGAGAACAATCAGCGCAATGGGAGGGGGATGGCGGAGCAGCGGCCATCAGCAAGAAGACGGAGGCAGCGACGCCGCCGTGGGCGCACCCCGTCGCCCCCAGAGCGCGCGATGCAACGAAGCCGGAGCCGTCCAGCTCCACCAGCAGGTCTCGGACAACAACTTCAAGGAAGGACGGAGAGCGGGCGGAGGCCGATTGGATCCCAACGAAGTCGGCTGTGCTCTCCGCGACGCCGTCAGTGTCATTGTGCAGGGAGCACGGGGGCGTCCCGAACCGCGCTCTGCGCGCCCCAAGGGCGCATTTGAGCGCAAGGGCGCCTCGATTGTCGCTCTGAGGCGTCACCTCTCAGCCCCCTCACCACCAACCCTTCGGCGCCTCACTGGGGCGTCTTGGGGCCATCTTGGGGCGATTCGGGGCCGTCTTGGAGGCGTCTTGGGCCGCCTTGGGGCCCTCTTGACCCGTCTCGGGGCCCTCCCCGCCGCCTGCGCGGCGCCCACGGTGTAGGCGCCCGCGGCCGAGCGCACCTCCTCCGGGCGGGACCTGCCCGCGCTTGCGCGAGAGTCGGCGGTTCTCGCTGGAGAGGGCTGCGGGGAGGGCTGCAGCGGCCGCTCCCCGGGGCCGGGGGATGCGGCCGTGCGGGCCGTGCCCGCGCGCAGCAGAGCAGAAGCACCCCTCGGACAAGAAGGGGCGCGCCAAAGTGCGGGACCCTCCCATGCCCCATGCCCTTGTTTGCGGCACGGCGCCAGGGCTTGAAACATACGCGCTGCGGACTGCTTTCTCAACGGGGCCGATCCAATCCTTTCCTCACCGTCCTTCCTCGTCCATCCTCCGTCCAGCTCCTTGCCAATCGCCTCTTGCGTTCCTGGAAGGCGAGAAGAGGGTGTTCATGAAGCTGGACGGCAGCGGAAACGTCACGGTGAGGGACGGGACTACGTATGTGCCCGTTCGGACGTGGTTGGGCAGCTTGAAGCCGGTCTGAGTTGCCAGAAGGAAGGAGAAGGAGGACGGTGGACGGGGAAAAGGGGAGAAGGGGAAGGATGATGATGATGATGATGATGATGATGATGATGAGGAGGAGGAGGAGGAGGAGGAGGAGGAGGAGGAAGCGGAGGAACATCGGGTAGACAAGGGGTATGCAAGGGCGAGAGGAGGAAGGGCGAATTCGGGCGAAGGTTGGAGGGAGAAGGAGGGAGACGGAGGAAGGAGCAGAAAGCGCAGAAGGATGAGGAAGAGGAGGAAGGAGGAGGACCATGAGGAAGAGGAGAAGACGAGAGGATTGGATGAAGCTTAGGAGGATGTTTAAGGGGATTGTCATGAGGAGGAGGAGGAGGAGGAGGAGGAGGAGGAGGAGGAGGAGGAGAAAGGGCATGAGTTCAACCAGATGTGGAAAAAGAGGAGTGACACGAGCAATACTGATGCAGGTTTAGCAGGAGCCTGGGCCTGAGCCTGAGCAGTAGTAGGAGCGCAGGAGGTGCAGGTGCCAGTGCAGGGTCTCCTTGTTGCACAACGAGGGGAGGGAGGAGGGAGTACGAGGTCATTGAGGGAGCAAGAGCAGGAAAACGTAATATGGGGGAGGATGAGGATCGGAAGCAGGAGGGGGGATGAGGAGAAGGAACAGCAGCAGAAGGGGAATGGGAGAGGAAGTATGTGGGAAAAGACTGGAAGAGGAGCAGAGATGGTTGGGGAGGGGGAGGAGGAGAAATATGAGGAAGGACGATGAAACGAGATGTAGAACCACCAGTGGTGATAAGCTGCGGCTGTAGCAGTAATAGTTTGAAGAAGTGGTCGTAGCACTAGTAAGTCGAAGGAAGGAGTAACAACAGCAGCGGCTGCAGCAGTGCTAGCAGTGGTAATAGCAGTGCCAGCAGAGGTAGCAGCGCCAGTATCAGAAGCAGCGGTAGCAGCATCAGTAGTCGTAGAAGCAGCAGTCGCCGTAGGCATAGCAGCAGTAGCTACAACAGAAATTTTGCAGCGTTGCAGTAGGGGCCAGAGTACCACTAGAAGTAGCAGCGGATTCGTCTCTTCAGCCATTGTGGTCGCATCCGTCGTTTCGACAATGGCATGATGTCGCAGATCAGGAGGAGGAGGAACAGGACGAGGAATGATCTCAAGAGGGTCCTGCATGTACCAGCGATCGAGTCAGCCATCGGCCCGCTTGCTATGGACCAGCTGCCGTCCCGATGTGGAGTATATACTCCTAGGGCGCAAGGGTGCGACGATAAGCGATAGTACGAGGAGAAGACGCAGGCTGGGGGGAGGAGCATCAGCAGAGGAGGAGGGGTAGGCGGAGGATGAAGGTACAGCAGAGGAGAAGGAAGAGGGGGGCAGCAGAGGAGCAGGACGAGAAACAACAGAGAAGGAGGGAAGTGGAGGACAATGAGGAGGAAGAGCATTAGCGGAAGGATGCCTCACCTGGCGGGTTGGAGCACCAGCCGCGCGCGCGGAGCTCACGCGGGACGTTGCTCTGGTGAATTCGCTTCTGCTCCCGGCAGCCCGGCGACGAGAAGGGGAGGAGGGAAATGAGAGAGGGAATGGGGGTGGGAGGAGGCGGGGGAGGGAAGGGAGGGAGACAAGAGGAATGTGGGCGAGGTGATGGCGAGGTGGAGGGGGGCACGTGGATGGGGAGGGGGGGAGGGAGAGGTGGAGGAGCGGAGGAAGCGAAGAAGAGACGAGGGTGGCAGGAGGGGGAGTGTAGGCGGGAGAAGTGAGGAAGAGTAACCGGAAGAGGAGGAGAAGGAGGAGGAGGAGCAGGAGGAGAGCGACTGACAAGAGATCGCGCGCACCCCAGCCCTCCCAGCGCCTGCCTCGTCTGGCGCCTGAAAGGGGACAGTCCTTTGCTCTCCTCTGCCCGCGCGCGGCTCCACTGGGAGGGGCAGACGTCATCCGTCGCGTCCACGGGCGTCTCCCCTCGACAGGTTGGCGGGGGTCTGGTCCCGCGACGTGCGTGGCGCCTCGCTGCGCGACTGCGGATTGTGCGACCGCGGGAGGGGGCCTCGCGCGGGGGTGGCGCGGTTGCTTCAGCATCGGCGGTGGTCTCGCTCCGCGACTGGTGGCGGCCTCGCTCGGCGACAGGGGTGGCGCCCCGCCGCGCGCCTGGGCGCGCGCGCGGGCGGGAGTCTCGCGCGGGAAGCTGGAAAGTTGTGTCGCATCGGCGGGGTATCTTCGGGATGCCGTAGGATCGGCACGAACGAAATCGGTACGGAATAAATGGGTACAATGCCCAGTAGCAGTTCTTGTTCATTTTGAACTGGACTCGTTGTCCGTGCCGCCGCGGCCTGTGTCCGTTTGAGACAGAAGGCCGCCTACCTGGGCTACCCAACAGCGGCCGCTGTTTGTTTGGGACATCATTTGTCGTTGGGCATTGTACCCATTCTTTCCGTGCCCATTTCGGGCGTCCAAATAGGAGATATCCAGGGCTCTGCCAGGTTTCTTCAGGACTCGTATGGCAGCCCGACTGGGCTCCTGTACGGTGTCTTCAGGGCTTGACCAGAAACATGCAGGGTTTCAGAGGGATCCCTCGGATTCTTCAGGCTCCACTGGTCTGATGGGACCCCCCAACTGCCGGAAGGAATAATTTGGGCCCCCTCGGGATCCACCGGGATTCCTGGGCAAACAATCAGGACTCTTAGCGATGCCCGTTGAATATGTCCGGGGAATCTTCTGGTTCGTTTGGAGATCCTCCAGATCGCGCGGGGAATAATTTTGACCCTGGAGGACGGCAGAAAATTTGGAAGGGCCCTGGAAACACCGCCAGGAAACATTCTCAGGAAATCGCTATACATGCAAGGAGCTCTGTCAGGAACGTTGAGTGGCATCGTAATGTTTCTGCAGCGTTGCCGAGGAACTCGTCGGCGATCCCGTCGGGCTCCCGTGGGCTCCTGGGTGTTCTAAACTGCGTTGCGCAAAAGACCACGGAGTCGGATGCGGCGCTCGCTCTGGGGAGGGGTACAGGGGTGTGCGAGCAGGGGGGGCAGGAGGACGAGGGTGAAGATCAGCGAGGAGCAGTGGTTTGAGAAGGGGTCAGGCTGGCCAAATCGAGCGAGTAGTTCGGCCCCATCCACTCCCACCGTCCCTCCATTAACGAAAGAACCTATGCCAGCAGACCTGGTGCTGGGAGTAGTGCGCACCCCCCACCCATCGATCGGAAGGCAGCCATGCGCGCCCGGCCCCGTTTCGAACAATTTCGCGAGGCAGAACATGGGCCGCGCACAGGCAGAAACATAATTCTCAGGAGATCTGTGCTCGGCCCCCACAATTCAGCCCTTTCGCACGCGGCCAAGTTACCAGCGAATCTGGCGAAGGCTAAACTTTGGCCGCGCCCAAGTCGGAGATCCACTTTCACGCGACATCTGGGGGCGCCTGGGCAGGAGCGACATGTCATTTGCTCGAGCGCGGCCGCGCTTTCGACGACCATGCGGACGACACGTTTGCGATGCGCCCGAGCGTGAGCGCTGCTATCAGACGAAACCAGCGCTTTGCTTTGCCCATTCGTGTGCGACCCCGCTGGTGACGAAGTGGCAGATGTTACATGTGCGCCGCTTCAAAGAAGGAGAACAACTTTAAGGAATGATGCGCGCGGCGCTGAGTCGAGACCGACAATTTCAACATTTCGCGCGCGATGCGCGCCGCGTCCCACTCCTGCCTGGCATCTCAGAATGTCGGCGACAGGACGTTCACGATGAAAGGCAACAACCATGTAGTCATTGTGTTCATGACAGGTGGGATGGAACGCCGCCGATCCGGATCCGCAAAGCAGGAGTGATTATAAACAGGGTTTGCCAGGTCGGCCGAGTCAACGGGCCCCATCGATTTCCATTGTTCTCGCCGCAGTACAAGTATAGATTGTGGCACAATCTGACATTTGAGACTGGAACGCGTTCCCACCTAGCGAACGGAAGGCGCTCGCGCACGGACCCGCTTCCGACGACTTGGCGCGGGAGACAAACGCAGGCCGTGCGCGCTGGCGGGAACGGAACTTTAGCAAATCCGTTGTGCGGTCCCTAGCGGACGGCGGGAGCACCATTTCGCATCCTGTTCGGGCGGCCAAACTTCGGCCGAACGCAGCGAAAATTGAGCATGCGCCCCTGCGAAACAGCACTACCATGTTCACTGACGAGTTGCGCGGCGTTTCGGGGAGATCAACATTTCGCTCGCTCTCGCGCGGCCCCGCTGCCGCTTGCGCTTTCATGCGATGCGGCGGGCGATGACTGCGCCGCAGTCAGAAGGGCACGCATTTTCGGTCGAAGGGCTTGCCCCGCGCCCAAACGGAAGTCCACCTCTCAGGAAACTGAGCGCGGTGTTGGAGCAAAAGCTGCATTTCGCCCCGTCGCGGGCGATGTGCGTGTCCGTCGCTTTTCCCCACGCATTTTGCAACACTGGCGGCAACACGTCAACCAGGAAATGGCAAGCGCAGACGCTACCTGTTTTTGATGGTAATTATGGAACCTCCCAGATCGGGGAGGTGGCTATCGGTCGGCTATGTGGCCCAGTAGGATTGCTTACACACAGAATCGCGATGAGCACTAAGGAGAAATAGGTCGAGGAATACGAGGTAAGCGCGCGAGGCATAGTTTAGACGAGTTTACGGACCGTGGGTAAGCGCGGAGGTAGAGGAGGCAGATGAGGAACAGCATGACCTTGACGAAGCAGGACATGGATGCGGGGCACGAGGAGGAAAAACAGCCACAAGTAATGTATACATAGGATGACGAGGGGCAAGTTCAGGAACAGAAGGGGGCAAGGACAGATGGATGACAGGGAACATAATATGAAGAGGGGGAGGAAGGTGAGGACGAGGAGGAGGAGAAGGAGGTGATTAGAGGAGGGACAGGAGCAAAGATAAACAGCAACAGGAGGTTAAGGAGAAGGAGGAGGAGGAGGAGGAGGAGGAGGAGGAGCAGCAGCAGCAGCAGGATGAGCGGCATCAGCAATAAGCAATCTGAACGGTACTAAACGTGATGATCAGGGCAGAAGAGCAGGAGTCGGAAGGGGGAGAGTGAGGAGGAAGAGGAGGGGGAGCGGGAGCAGGAGGAGGAAGAGCAGGAACCAGTGGGAGGATCCGTGAATTCGCTTCTGCTCGCGCGAGCCACGCTGCAACCTCGAGCCGCCAGGCGCCATGGCGAGCGAAACGCGCTTGGCATCAAATGTGTCTCCTGTCCGTGGCATATTCCGTATCACCCTGGTGTATCTCCCCGTGCGGGAGAGCAGAAGGAGGATGAGGAGAACGACGAGGAGGAGGAGGAGCAGGAGGAGGCGGAGGAGGAGGAGTAGGCGGAGGAGGAGGAGGAGGTGGACCAGTGCAAGCCCAAGGCTCGTCAAAGATGCTGGAACACACTCTCCCTCCAAGCTTTCTCCTCGCAGGCCCTTACAAGGGTCCATTTCCACTCAGGGACGTGCCCCGTTTCGAAACAACCGTTTGAAGATCCTGACGCGTGCCAAGACACCATTATCGGGACTCGGACGCCACGAATCAACGTGCATGTTGCGTCTGATCGATCCTGAATCGTGTCAGAACTCCGTTCCTGGGGCTTCAATATCGTGAATCAACGTAACTGCTGCGCCGTGGCGGTCCTGACTTGTTCCTAACCAGAGTTTTGGTTAAGTCAATCATGGGATCCGTGAAACACTCGCAGATTCAAGGAACTAATGTCTGCGGCGCTAAGGCGAGAGCCTCATTTGTAAAGGGAACCGCCCTCAACCCGTGAAGCTCTTGCAAATGTTCAGGACGAATGTGCGCGGCGCTGAGACGAGAGCCACATTTCGAAAGCAACCGGCCCTCAACATGTGAATCCTTATCAAACGTTCAAGGCGAATGTCCGCGGCGCTGAAGCGAGGCCACATGTTGGAAACGCCCAGCCCTCAATCCAGGAAGCTGTTGCATTCTTTGAAAAACGATTGCGCGGCGCGGCGACAGCCATTTTAACAAACAACAGCCTGCCCTCTGTCCGCGAAATCGTTGCCAATGTTTGAGCGGGGGTCATACATTGTGAGGACGTCCCAGGCGAAACGCCCAGCCCGCCCTTTCGACCGGCCCCAGGGTGCGACAGGCAGGAATCATTCATAAGGGGAACAATGGAGGAGGAGGAGGAGGAGGAGGAGGAGGAGGAGGAGGACCAGTATGCATGAACGATGCTGCAGCACACCCTTCTGTCCCAAGTCCTCCTCTGGCCAGCCCTTCCTGCCTGCCCCTCCCCGCTCCATCCTCTCCCCCGTTCTGCTTTTCCCTCTCAGCTGCCCTGTGCCCCCCCCTCTGCCCCATCCGCTCTCCCCCCTCTCCTGCCCGCCATACCATTCGTCCGCTTCCCTCTGCACCCCCCAGCCGGCCAGGACGCCGCGGGACGCCCCGCGTCCCACGGCAAACGCGGCAGGCCCGAGCAGACGCCGTCAGGCTGGCAAGGGGGGAATCATCGTAGAAGAAGAGACTGTTGTTGTTGTTGTTCTTTTCTCATATATATACAGATAACAAGAGAGAGAGAGGGAGTAAACACATGAGAGAAAGAGAGAGAGAGAGAGAGAAATACAGAGAGAAGAGATATATATATATATATATATATAGAGAGAGAGAGAGATATGTGTGTGTGCGTGTGTGTATGTGTGTGAGAGAGAGAGAGAGAGAGAGAGAGAGAGAGAGAGAGAGAGAGTAGGCCCCCGGGGCGGCCAGGACCAGTGCCTCTGCGGCATGAGGAGCCAAACGAGCCTCCATCCACCAAAAGGGACATCAAGGGGGCCCTGAGGCCACCAAAGACGCCACAAGAGAGCTTCCAGCTGATCCCCGACAGGGGTCCAGGGGCGAAACATTGATCCCCGTTTTTGGTTTTTCAAAGATCTTCGAGTGGTCGCCTGCTCCGCTGTCCGACGCCCGGAGACGGCACAAGATCCCGAGACGGCCCAAGAGGCGCCCAAAATCACCCCAGAGGGCCCTTGTGGCTCCAAGCTACAAGGGCCCTAAACGAGGCTCGCAGGGCCCCCAAACGGCCTCCGCACGCGCATCATTGCTCCGCCCAGGTGGCCTCATTGGCCAACCAAGAGAGCTTCGAGCTGATCCTCGAGAGAGGCTCCAGGGGCAAAAATCAACGACTTCCGATTGATTTTCCTATGATTCTTGCGTGGTCGCCTGCTCCGCTGCTCCACGCCCGGAGACGGCACAAGAGGCGCCCAACAGAGGGCTCCAAGACACCCCAAGAGGGCGCCAAGACGGCCCTACGAGGCGCCCAGAATCGCCCACGCGGGCTCCAGGTGGTTCCCCAAACAAGCTCGGACACGCCACAGTGGCCCTACAGGAGGCCCACAGGGTTTTAAAACAGCCCAAGCACGCCCTCCATCGCTTAGATGCGGCCGACGAGGCGTCCAAGACGATCCGACAGGGCTCCAAGCTGCTTTCCGAAACAGCCGCAATAGGCAAAATGTTGACGATCTCCCAATTGTGTTTCATTGATTTTCGCGTGGTCGCCTGTTCCGTTGTCGTACGCTCGGAGACGGCACACGGGGCATGCACGAGGGTCCCAACGTGCCCCAAGGCGGCACACAATTAGCCCACGAAGCGCCCAAGATGGCCCAAGAAGGCTCAAGGCGGCTTTCTAAATGAGCCTAAACACACTAAGGGGCCGTAAAGATGGAACGCAGGGTTCCAAAACGGCCCGAGCACGCCCACCAAAGCTCCCATGCTGCCCACGAGTCATTCAAGGCGCCCCAAGGAGGCTCCAAGCTGCCTTCCGAGAGAGCCGCAGTGAGGAGAAATCGGTAATTGTCCTTCGTTTCCAATGTTTCGTAGTTGGTCGTCTGCTCCGCTTCCCGACGCGTGCGGACAGCCCATGAGATATACACGAGAGAGCCCCCGCAAACCGCAAGAAGGCTTAACTCGAGCCTCGACGGTGAGGGGGAGAGGAGGCGGGGGAGAGGAGGGAGGAGGGAGCAAAGGGACGGCGGATGAGGGAGGAGGGCGGTGGGAGGAGGAGGTGAAGAGAGGGGGTACGCTCGCCATCTTTAACATCCTGCTTCTCCGTCTATCCCTTCCCATTACGCTGATAGTTCCCAACTCCGCCGACGCGAGTCCTAGCGGACCTGTATTCAAGCAATGGCCCAATCGTGTGATGCCCGCTCAGAAATGGAACCGTGTGCATAGGAGGAGTAGTCGGAGGAGGAGGAGGAGGAGGAGGAGGAGGAGGCGGAGGGAAAGGTGGAGGAGGTTGCGAAAGAGCAGGAGGAGGAGCACGAGGAAGGGGAAACGGAGGAGAGGATGGAGGAGCAGGGGAATGAGCAGGATGACGAGCAGGAGGAAGAGCAGGACGAGGAGGAAGAGGAGGAGGAGGAGGAAGAGACGGAGCAGCAGCACGAGTAGAACACGCACCATTCCAAGGCGGAGGAGGAGGAGGCGGAGAAGGCAAGGAGGGGAAAATGGAGGGGGGCGACATCGACGAAACAAATAATCGGGTGCAGACATCTGGCCCGCGCTCGGGCGAGAGCGCCACTCTGAACGAGGGGAACAAGTGCTGAGTCTGGAATGAGTCCAACGCTGCGGCGCGATCACCCGTGTAAGCAATGTATCCGATTGCCTGCAGCAAAGCCCGCCACCGTCCCTGTTCAACTGGCCAGCAGGAAGGGGGCTGAGTGTAGAAGCAGCGTAATACTTTCGAGTGGTCTGAATTGGGACGGGTCGTGAACTCGACCTTGTCTTTGTCCGCGCGATCGGGCGGAGGAGGAGGATGAGGAGGAGGACGACGAGGAGAAGGAGGAGGAGAATGATGATGAGGAGGAGGAGGAGGAGGAGGAGGAGGAGGAGGAGGAGGTGGAGAGGGAGACAATGAGGACGAGGAGGAGACGCTTCTTGGAGCCCTCTTGGGGCTTCCTGGGATCCTCTCCAGGGCCTCTCTGGGGCCTCCAGGACTTCTTGGGGCTTCTTGGGCCGTCTTGAGGGTACCCTTGGCCCGTTTGTCGCCTTGGGAGGCCCTCTTGGGGGCCCCTCCGGACCGTCTTGTTGCCCGCTTGGAGCGCTTCAGGGCCGTCTTGGAGTCCTCTTGGGAGCGCCTTGGTCGATCTTTGGGTTCTCTTGGGCCGACTTGGGGCCCTCTTGGGGGCCTCTTGGCCTGTCTTGGAACTAGCTTCGCGGCCTTTTGGAGGCCTCCAGAGCCGTCTTGGCTGGTCGGAACCTCAAAATCCATCGAACACAGAAGGAACATCGTGCGTTTTGGCTTCCTCGGACTCTTCTGAAGGGCCTCTTGGAGTCCTCTTGGGCCGTCTCGAGGGCCTCTTGTGCCGACTTGAGGCCGTCTTGGGAGCCTCGTGAGCCGTCAAGGGCCATCTTAGGCCGTCTTGGTTTCATCTTGGTTGTCTTGGAAGCCGTTGGAGGCCGTCTTGGCCGCCTCGAGGCAGAAAAGAGAGCCGAAGGCACATGCAGGGGCGGGGGGCGGGCGGAAGAGGATGGTCTAGGCACGCGCGAGGCGAGGGGGGGGGGCCCAGACACTTATGACAGCCCTCCCAAGCTCCCGGGCAACACAGGAGCATTCTCACACGCCCCAACGGGCACAAGGCCCAGTGTCGGATTAGCTTGGCGAAGGACCTAACTACATGCAGCTGCGAGTACCGCAAGACAGGTTGAAGCTGAAGGAGGGAGCTAGCAAAGGATTAAGGCGTGCGTGAGAAGGACGGAGCGACGTTGCTGATAGGCAAAGGTCAGTTGCAACGGGCTATTTCTGAATGCGACCCGTCACGGCTGATCTGCGCGTCTGTTGGCGAAGCCTTGGGGGGCAGCAGGGCGCGGTCTGGGGGAGGATCCACCTCCTCTCTTCCAGTTCCCGCTGACCCTTCCCCCGAGGACCGCCGCGGCGGAAGACGGAGGGAGGAGAGGGACGGGGCAGGAGAAGGATGAGGCGGGGGGAGAAGAAGGAGAAGTGTAAGGAGGATAAGGAGGAGAACGTTGAGGGCGAGCATGGGCAGCCCTTGACGGTGGCGCGGCGACGACGGCGACGGCGACGACGAAGCCGACCCCGGTCGGCATCCCAGTGGGAAGTTTCCACGCAGCCGAACAAGTGTTGTCCGAAATGGATCAGTAAGTCTTGAATCCTCAGGAGGAGTAGGAGTAGGACTAGGAGGAGGAGGGCGAGGAGGAGGAGGGGGGGAAGGAGGACCAGAGGTGGACCAGGGTAGGAGAAGAAAGATGAAGAGGATGCTGATGATGATGATGACGATGATTATGATGCTGACGCTGATTTTATCTTGATGGTGATAATGGTCATGGCGATGGTGTTGGCGATGGCGATGACGATGCTGCTGAGTAGGATGGTGATGCTGATGCTGATGGTGATGGTGATGGTGGTGATAACTATGATGATGACGATGATTATGATGATGCCATGCATGCTGATGATGATGGTGATTATGATGCTGGTGGTGATGATGACGAGGATGATGATGATGCTGATGCTAACGATGATGATGATGATGATGATGATGATGATGATGCTGCTGTACATGATGATGATGCTGACGGTGCAGCTTGTGATACTTCAGGGATGGCCGTGTGTGGTGATTGTAATGAGTACGATGTCGACGGCGATGATGTAACTTACGATGGTGAGGACGATGATGACGGTGACGACGATGACTATGACGATGATGCTGATGGTGATTCTGGAGATGCCGACGATAACGATGTTGATGGTGTTGATGAAGATGGTTGGCAATGATTGGGTTGTCGTGGACGGTGGTGTCGAGATGTTGGAGATGCTACTCATGATGCTGTTGATGAGAGCGATGGTGACGATGTGGAGGTGTATCATGGCACTGACGATGGTGCCGGTGACGACGATGATGACGGTGATGCTACTGATGAGTATTCGGATTATTGTGATGCTTCTGCTGCTTACGATATTGAGGAGGATGTCGATGACTATCGTAATACGGTGGGGGCGTTGGTTCAGGAGCGTGCGCGGGAGGCTTCAGACCCTGGAGGGTTTCTTATCTTATGGGGGCGGCGGTAATACCCACTGCCAATCCGCGATTGGAGTTCCACTGGCTTCCAGACCCTGTATTCCCTATCCAATGCTTCCTTATCCAATGCCCCCACCGTGCTGATGTTGGCGACGATTCGGCGTATACTGGTTTTGCGTATGATGATGGCGATGGTGTGTGGTATGACAACAACGATGTTGGCGATGCTGATGGTGTGAGTGATGATGCTGATGATGATGATGCTGATAATTGTGGTGGTGGTGGTGATGCTGGTGATGATTATGATCATGCTGGTGGTGATTCTGATGGTGATGGTGATTATGATGATGTTGATGAGGATGATGATGGTGATACGGGTGACGATTATGACGAGAAGGGTAAACGGGATGATGATGATGCTGCTGATGATGATAATGAGGGCAGCACAAAGCACTCCCGCCGCGAGGGCATGTCGACCGCGCCGACTCTCAGCGGTGCGCGGCGCAGCAGTCGTCGGGTGCCGCACACCCTCCCGCCCTCGCCGCCGTCGTCGTTGTTGTCATCGCCGCCGTCGTCGCTGTCGTCGTTTTCACCGCCGTCGCCGTCGTCGTGGCCGTCGCCGTCGCCGCCATCACCTTCGTCTTCGTCGTCGTCCTCGTCACCGCTGCTGCCGTCCTCATCGCCGTCGCTGTCGTCACTGTCGTCGATCGTCGGCGGATTTCAGCGATGTTCGTTCGTTGTCTGAGGTTTTCGGAGAATTCCCCGAGACTCTCGGAGGCTCCTGGGGGCTCTTGGAGGTCGCCGTCGTCGTCATCGTCGCCGTCGCCGCCGTCGTCGCCGTCGCTGCTGTAGCCGCCGTCGCTGTCACCGCCGCCGCCAATGAATCGACTGATCGGGTTTCGGGGTTTGAACATGTCGTTTGTCATGTCGACCTCTGGGTGCCCGTTTGGGGCCACAGAACCCTCAGGAATGGATCCAGGGCAAGAAGCTAGATAGGATGGACCCTGGCGCTAGGAGTCCTCGCACTCGTCCTCCTCGTCGGCATTCTTTCTTGTCGTCACCTTCGTCGGCGTCCTCTTCCCCCTCCAGGATCGCAAGGGCTGCCAGCCTTGCAACAGATCTGCCGATGGGCAGGATTCGGCGGGGGCTCAGCACAATATTGGTGAGGTTTAATGATAAGGCGGGCTCATGCCGACGCTCCGCCTTCTCCTCGTCCCGCCCCCTCATCCCACCGACCCCTCCCTGCGCCTTTTTTATCGTCCCTCTCCCCCCGTCACGCAACTACAGTTCGGTGCATATTCTGCTAGTGCAATTGTTTGACGGATTGTAAGGGGTTCGTGTCCGGGGCGCGGGTCGGCCTTGCTTGCCCTTTCAGACGACAAGCCACTCTTCTTGTCGGCATGGCCTGCTGGATCAATTTTCCCTCGTCAGAGTTGGATGCTGGAACCAGCGTGCCGTTGGCTGCTGGAACCATTGCGCCTCGTAAAAACTTATGATGAAACCCACCCTCCTTGTCGGCATAAGCTGCTGGGGCCACTTTCCCTCGTACAAATTTGGCGCTGGATCCTCACCCCGATCAGGGCTTTAACTACACATCGGGCTGGGGGAGGCAAATGAGACGGGGCCCAATGGTGGGAGTCCTAGCATTGTAGTCACGCCTCGCCCTCAAATGGGGGCAGTGGACGCGCGTGCGCGTGTGCGTGTGCGGTGTGCGTGAGCGTGTGCGTGCGCGTGTTTGCGCGCGTGCGCAAGCTTGGACGCGAGCGTGAGCCCGAGCCCAAGCGCGAGCGCGAGCTTCAGACCGAGCCCGAACCCGAGCCCCATCCTGAGCACGTGCGCGTGCGCGTGCGTGTGCACGTGCCTGCGCATGCGGATTCGATCTGGTAACATTCGATCAATCATTCACCTGACTCTAGGAAGGGGGGAGGAGGATGCATTGGAGGATGCGGGGTGGAAGGGGGAGTGCGACGAGGATGGAGCAGGGTGCTGAAGAGGAGAGGGCAGTAGCATGAAGGGAGGGGTGTTGAAGAGGGAGGCTGCTGAAGAGGACGAGGGAAGGGAGAGGTGTGGCAATGGGGAGGAGGAGCATGGGGCGACAAAGAGAGGACGCTGACGGGAGAGACGAAGTGGACGAGGAGGATGGAGACGACGATCGGATCCAGGGACGACGGCAACCACGACGCGGGCGGCGCCGCCGCGTCAGGCGCGCTGGCACACGGCGCACGGGGCGGGGCGCGCCTGCTGGGGTCGGCCGCGGCCAGCGGCTGGGCGCTGCTGGTCGGCCCGCGGCCCGCGCGCCTGGAGGAGCGCCGCGGCCGACGGCGGTTGCGGCGGCTGCAGCGGCGGCGGCGACGGCGACGGCAGCGACGTCCCCAGACGTCCGCCATCTGCGCAAAATTCACGGCGGGCGACTGTGGGCAATGGTCGGCCTCCAGGGGCCCTCCCACAGAACAGTCAACACGAGGACCTGGAATCAAACACTGGTCATGGAGAAGGGGTCCAGACTTCTGGGGGTCGACGTTGCGAACAATGCAGGACGTCGGAGTTTTCGGTGGACGGCGATGACGAAGCGCTGCTTCTCGTCCTCCCGATCCCCTGTCCCATTCCCTTCAGTCCCCCTCACTCCATCCCCCTCCTCCCACCTCCCCCATCTAACTCCCCCTCCCCCTGCTCCTTCTCATCCTCTCCCTCCTCCCCCTAGCCCTTCTTCTCCCTCATACCATCCCCCTCCTTATGCTCCTGCCAATCCCAAACCCTCGCTCAGCGTGTCCGTCCCCAATCCCCCCCTCGTCCATGTCTATGAGTGGCCCCTCCCTGCTGCACCATCAGGCGGCACAGTCGCTGAACCTACAACCACCCTACAGCTTACAAGTTCCCAGACTTACACATTTGTGGGAAGGATCGTTTCGATACTTTGATTCCCGTTGAACTTCCGCATAATCCATTCCCCGATAGTTTGAAATGCACAGCCCGTGCATGGATAGAGAGTGAGGCGTGTTCGAACTTGCCCCATTCGGGTTTTCGTGTTACAATATGGTGCACCTCTGAACGTCTCAACAGTGCAGTCACTCGTGTGGAGGGCGGGCCATATTTGAAAAGTGATTCTGGCTTCAGACCCGCTCGTGTTTCATGATGACCGGATAAACATCCACATGAACACGGACGAAGGAAAGTTCTTGCTGATTTGAGGGCACTCGCCGCAGTCAGAGCGGACGCTCCTATTTCTCATTTCGCCCGCGGCAGCGCCCCCCCCCAGTGCCAGCGTTGCAGCGCAGCAGTAAGGAGGTTAAAGGGACGGTCTCCGTTTCGGCGTTCCCTTTAAATTGGCGCGGGTCTTGAACACACGCCGCTTGTCCGCAGCCTCGGTCCCCTCTCCCGTCATGGTTCCTCCTCTTCTTTCCCTGTCTTCCTGCTCACAGCTTGACTGCATCCCCGCAGCCTGTGGTGGGGCAAAATGCTCTACCGACGAGGCTCTGCTGAACCTTCCTGGGAGCTTTGTGCGCGTTTGGGGGCTGGCTTGAAGCATCTGTCGGCCGTCACTTGGTCTCTCTTGGGGCAGTTGCGGGCCATCTTGGAGGGTTATCGGGGCGCTCGGAGGTTGCCCCCCGAGGCGATCTGAAGCCGAGAAGCTTCGGGAGCACCAACATTGCTTTCCCACATGTCCCAAGGCGACCAGAAACTTTGGCTGCTCCGAAGTGGAGCTCCAGCCCGCGAACTCTGCCCAGCACGCCGCCTGCGACCTGCTCCCACCAGAGCGTCCATGTCGCGCTGGCATGGTTCAGATGCTTGCGATACGAGTTGTGTGAACGGCCTGGGTCCCACCTTGATGTGTCCTAGTCGTATGTTCACTTCTCCTATTGCGCTTCACAGCCCGGGTTCAAAATACGGGGTAGGCTCGGCACCATCGCTTGGATCGCTTGACCTTCGTGCGCACGTATTTCGAGGGGAGGAGGTTTACGAGGAGGAGGAGGCGGAGGACCACGACGAGGATGAGGATGAAGCGGAAGAGTGGGCGGTGCGTGGGGAAGATTGGGAGACGGAGGCGGAATAGGATGACGAGGAGAAGGAGGCGGAAGAGGAGGCAAGCGGGGAAGGAGAAGGAGGAGAAGAGTGAGGATGACGTGGGGGTGAAATCATTCGCTGCAGGAGAAGGAGGAGGAATCAGGGTGGTGGAGATGTGGGGGAGTTGTGCCAGGAGAAAGGACCGGGGGGGGGAGAACGCAAGGGACCAGGAGGATACAAGGATTATAGCCATCGCGTAGCGGTAAGATATTATCCGAACCGCTAACACGAGCACGAGGCGTCGCTCGGTCGACGTGCGGCCAACATCACAGTCACCATTTTTCATGGGTAGCGGGGCAACATGCAGCGCAATGCTCAGACAAGATTCTTCCGTGCGGCTGGACATGCAAAACAAAGGGCCATTCCGTTACTTCACCAGGCGAATTGCGCCGTCTTCAAAATTGCGCGGCAACCAAATGCGAGAGAAAGCTCCCCATCCTCCGTCAAAGAGTGTGCCGTTTTCCACGTGGCGCAGCAAAACACGGAAGAGCATTTGTCCATCTCCGTCGAAGGTTGCGCTGTCTTCCGCACTGCTCGCTCATCGAAGTGAGCGCCGCCTCTCACAAGGCGCTGCAACATTCATTCAGACAAAGGCAACCAAGGCAAATTCAGTGCAACGAATCCCACCTCGCGAGAGCATGATCGTTTCGGGCATTCACTGGGCTGCCTCAGCGCGGCATCGTTGGGAGGAGGTGGCGGCATGCGACCCGCCCGTCACTTCTGCCAGCCCAGCGCTCACATCCGTATCGAGAAGAAGGGCTTCAACAGCTGTCCGACCACTTGCGACTTGCGACTCGAGCTGCAGTTAGGGCCACCCCGTCCCGCTAGCCAGTGCCGCCGTGGCAGAGCTGGATGCGGACAAATCTCGTGATCGCCCATCGTCCCCCGAGCGATTCCGCGAGCCTCGTCCACGGCGTTCGCGCGACGTCCAAAGGGCGTGTAGGTCAAGTCATTCACGCCCTCTTCCCTCTCCACAAACTCGTCCTCCGCCATCTCCTCCTCGCTTAAAGGTCGGCTTGATCACAGAAGCGCCATGGGCGCCACCGTGCATCTGAAGCAAAGCTAGCAGCGACGCCGCCTGCTCCGCGGCCGCGGCTTCCGCAGGGGCGGGGGCTGGTGGACGATTGGTCGCCGCATGAGTAGATCTCATTGCCTGCAGCAAACTTCGGCCACAGTGCCAGCGCAACACTGTGTGGCGCCGCTTCGAGCACCGTCCGGATGGTCGTAGCATGTGACACTTGCCGTCTCTATTCCTGGAGAGGTGCAAATGGGACCGAGCTGGGCCGTCTTGGCGCTGTACTGGGTTCCTGTGGGGCCGTGTCGGGGCCCTTTTCGGACACTCTCGGGCCGCAGTAGGCCGTCCCTTCTCGGCCATATGGGGAGTCTTTTTGGGCGTTCGTTGGGGCGTCTGGGCGCCCAGACGGCCGTGAGAGGGCACCAACGCGGCCTAGCGAGGCCCCCTAAGGCGGCCTCCACAGGCGTCAGATGGGACAAGGGTCCCCTAAGACGGCCCAAGAAGCCCAAAGGGATCCCAAGAAGGCACCATGATGCCCCCAAGAGGCCTCCAAGAAGGCTTCAGGAAACTCCCAGGAGGCCACCAGGAAGCTTCAAGAAGGCCCACAGAAGCTTGTTACTCCTCATCATCATTTTCTCCCTCTCCTCTTCCTCCTCCTCCTCCTCCTCCTCCTCCTCCTCTTTCTTCCTCCTTCACCTCCTCCTTCTCCTCCTCCTCCGTTTCCTCCCTGCCGCGCGGACGAAGACGAGATCGGGAACACGATTCGCTCCAATGCAGGCTACTCGTCGGAACTGCGCTGTTCCTACACACAGCCACATTCCTGCTGCGCTGTTGCACGGGCACGGTCGCGGGGTTTGCCAGGTTTGCCACAGGCAGCCGGATATTTGTCAAGTGCAGTCTGGTAATGTGTTTGATTATGGTCCTCCAAGGGCCACGACGCGCACGGTTCTGTGCGCACCGCCTCACATTCCCCAAGGGCCCTTAGGCGGCCTGGCGCCTGTCTGGGGCGATCCAAGGCTTCCAAGACGGCCATGAAAGGTCGACAACGTGGCGAAGGCCGCCGAGAGAGCCCAACATCGCCTCAATACACACCCAGCAGCCCTCAACAATAATCCAAGGGCTGCCGAATGGGGCCGCAACAAGCGCCCGTAGACACGAGCCAAGCAGCACTTCAGGAAGGCCACAATCAATAAAACAGCTAGGGGTACACTTTGATGCCGATTTTTGGGGCTTTCCGGGCCTCTCGGCCCAAAGTAGTACCTAGGTCCAAAAGGGCACCGGATGAGCCAACCAGAGGCTAAAAAACAACGACAAGATTAGGGCCCCAAGATGCCCCCCCGACGACTTAGGGCAGCCAATGGTATCGGCCTCCTCGGGCTCTCCAAGAGGGCCTCCCAGACATCTTTTGGGCCGTTTTGTTGGCTTCTTGATCTGCCTAGAGACTGTCTTGGGGGCCTCGTGTGCTTTCTTGGGCCATCTTGGGGCATCGTGGCGTCATCTTGGCTACCTTGAAAGCCGTCCTGGAGGCCATGGGGCCTCCATGAAGTCTCAAGGCAGATCAAGAGGCAACACAGACGGCGCAAGAGATCTCCAATAGACCCCCCAGGGGAGCCCGATGAGGCCAACACCACTGCCGTCCTTTGGGTGTTTGGCGAGGTTTTGGCATGTTTGGGTGCCCGACCGCCCGCGGCAGCCCGAGGTGCTTGTCTGGGTCGTGCTGGCCCCTTGGAACGCTTCAGGGCACTCTTGGGGCCCTCTTCGGGAGCCATTTGGGCGATCTGTGGGTCATCTTGGGCCGACTTCGGGCCTTCTCGGGGCCCCTTGGGCTGTATTTGAGCTGTCTTGGAGGCCTCTTGGAAGCCTCTTGGACGTCGTTTGTCTTCGGCAGCCTGAACAGGAAGGAGAGACCCCCCACACTCACTTAATTGTTTTTGCGCCCTGGGGCTCTCAAGGAAAGGCCTCTTGGAGCTCTCTCGGGCCGTGTTGGGGGCCTCTTGATATGTCTTGAGGTTTCCTGTAACAAGCGACGGGCTCTTGGTGGATCTGACCCCTGCTCACCCTCTCGTCGTGCCATTCCCCCTCCTGTTCCCCTCTCGCCTGCTGCTGCCGGCTCGGCTCGAGTGGGTTTGAGAGCATTTTGGCATACGAACGCGCGTGCCGAGGGACAAAACAGGGCCTCCTCGCTCTCGAGCCCTGGTGGGCTCCGCCTCCGGACCCCGCTGCGGTTCTGGGGGAGCGAGGCTCTGCATCTTCCCGGTTCCGCAGTGGTATCGGAGCGCCTGGTGGTGCGCAAGCTGTGCGGCAGCGACAGCATCGAGGTTATGTGAAGGAGTGTTAGACGTGAGGGAGTTCTACTACGACCAGGACGAGGACACGGACTACGACGACGGGAGCGATGCGGCACGCATCGTCTCCAGGGCGACATCTGGCGATGCGCGCAGGCGCGTTCAGCCCGGATGCCCTCCCGCCAGGGGACGCGGAGGAGGAGGAGGTTCATCGTGGCAGATGCGATCCTCGACGATCTGGGCCCAGGCGCCACAGTGGACGAGCCGCGACTTGGAGGGGATTCCAACGTGGGATGGATATCCGGGGCGACGGCGCAGGCACAAGAATGACGTGGTGCTGTGGATCGACGGAATCAACCTGGACGCGAGCTTGTCGTGGGCAGCTCGCATGGTGAGGTGCCTGACTGGCCCGGCGAAGACGTTGGGCGAGTCCATCCCGATGGTGAAGCTGCGTGGGAAGCCGTTGACACGAGAAGCTGGGCGCGGACGCCGCCGCGGAGGCGGCCCAGGAAGGCGGCGAGAACTGTGAAGAGGAGCGCGGACACTGGGAGGAACCAGACATGATGGCAGGCATCAGCCGCTTGATGTACCAGACGGGGCCAGGTGATGATTTTTTCTACAAGCAGTTGCGTCGCCGTGCCGGCGAGGACTTGAACGCGTGGATGATCAGGTTCGGAAAGGGCAGGAGCTAGTTGGGCGAAGAGGATGTGGCTCTGCCGCCGAGGACGGCCGGTCGGTGGCTCATCGAGAAGACAGGGTTTACGGATGCGCAGAAGTTCGTGTTGATGACCTCTATTGGCGGCAGTATGGAGATGCGTGAGGTGGTGCCGGCCATGACGCGGGCGTTCCCCAACCTACACTTGGCGGAGCGGCGAAGCAACATGTTCGACCGCAGCCGGAGGCCGATCACATTCAACAGACCTGGGGCGCAGCTGCTGAAGAACAAGGTGATGTGGAAAATTAAGGTGGCCAATGTAGCGGAGGACCTGGGCGGGCTCAGCCAGCTCGACGAAGGCGAGCTCGAGGTTCTGAACGCGGAGCCCGGCAGTTTCGACGGCGACGTGGGCGACGAGACGACGGGGGGGGCTCTCATTGCCGAGCAGGACCATCACATCGAGAGCATCCTCGCCGCAGAGCTGGAGACGCTCTCGAAGGTGCTCGAGGAGGCCGAGAACGACCCAGAGCTGGCGCAGGAGCTGGGGAATCTGGAGGGCGGCGCGGAGTCGATGATGGAGGGCCTCATCACCATGCGCGAAAGCAAGAAGCGAGAGAAGGAGTTGTGGAAGGACCGCGGGTTTGGCGGCAAGGGCTCTGGCAAGGGGTCAGGTTCGAGTTCGAGTGGCAGTGAGAAGCTCATGCCCACACTCGGTAAGAACAAGACCAGGCCTGACATGAAGGATTCCGATTGCCACGCATGTGGCGAGAAAAGGCAATTGGGCAGGTGGCGCCTGCTGCCCGAAGCTGATGGAATGGAGGGCGGAGCAGGCCAAGAAGAAGCTGCAGCAAGGGACGAGGTCGAAGGTCTCGATGGTGGTCGACTGGCTCGACGCACAGGAGGTCCGCGACGCGCAGAGAGCGAGTTCGCGGGAGGCGTTCGAGCGGAACGCGATGGTGGTCAACCTGCTTGACGCACAGAGGCTTCGCGACGCGCGGAGAGCGAGCTCATGGGGGGTGTTCGAGACGATGCTGACCGAGAGCGACCTCGGGCACTTGAGCGTGATGCCGCGGAGCAAGGACTGCGCGTGCATGGGTGATGATCGGGGCGCGCGCTGCGCCGCGCGCGGACGCGACTGCCCGGGGATGGCAGCGGACGCGGGCCAGGAGGTCGAGTCGAGGAGGCAGTCTGCCGCGGGCATTCGAGACACTCGTCGCCACGAGATCGCCCAGCGCTGGGCGTGGCGCCCCCCTCGAGTCCAGCGAAGGATGCGAAGTTCAGGAGGTCCTATTGTCGTCGGCGTCCATCGGCGGTCAAGGCGACGACGGGCACCTTGGGCTCAGCCTGCAACAGCGCGGTATCCGGCGACGCCTGCGCCAACGGGATCGAGGCACGTTGCAAGCAGCTGGGGATCGACAAGCACATCCAGAAAGAGCCCCAACTTGCCGATTTCTGGTTCGAGAACGGTTAGAAGCAGGTCTCCAGGGAGCGCTGGGCGGCGCCGGCGTCGGTCTTCGGGGTCGACGCCCACCTGGCCTTCTCCATCGCCGAGGACTCCGTGCTGAAGATACTTATCGGCAAGGGCGCGCCCAGAGGCATTGGCGCCAACGTCAACTTCGCGGAGGAATCGTTCAAATCGGATCAGCTCGGCATCGCGCCGAAGCGCCTGAACGAGACGGACGAGGGGCGCTGCGCTCTGCCGATCCCCCCGCGCGACGATTGGAAGCCTCCGTCAGGAACCCTTGCGACAGACGCAGCGTCCAGGGTAAAGTCTAAGGTGGAGGAGGCATTCATGACGGGGCAATCTGAGATGGCCGCTCGAGAGGCAGATCGACGCACTGCTGAGGAGGAGGCTGCGCAAGACGATTACCGCAATTGCGACGATCGGGATACGCCGGGCGGTGAGATCGACGTCTCTGGAATGGAGGCGCGGCATCGCCAGGGTTGCAACGGCATGGCGCTCAAGACCTTGAACGACGACGGGCCGACTTGGAAGCTGGTGAAGGCCCGCGAGACGATCTGCATGGGCACGGGCGACGTCATCGATGGGCTGCGGTGGAACGATGGGGGCACGCCGAACGAAGAGATGTCCGAGCAGCTCGATCCGCCAAGGAACGCGATCACCCGGCTCCGCTGGGAGGCTGGGCCCGAGAAGCCGAGGCCCACCGCGTCGGAGGGCCGGCCCCTGCTCTGCGATCGGGACCAGCTCATGCGTGTCCCCAGGGACATGTTGGAGGGCATGGCGGGGGCGCTGGAGGTCTCGAGAGCGGAGCACATGATCATCGAGGTGCTGATAGCTCGTCCGATGGAGGCAGGATCGAGGCAACGGCGAAGGACACGCCAAGAGAAAGAAGAGGGTCTCGCGAGCGCGGGCGTTTCGCCAGGAGCCTCGGGCTCCGCCGGGCCAGGAGGCAGCCCGGCCCCAGGGGCGCCGTGCTTGGTGGCATCGAGCGCATCAGGGTGGAGGCGCATGCGAGCGCTGCCGCCCCTGGGTCTCGAAAACAACAGCGATATGTCGGATTATGTTCGCTGTCATGCGGCGCCGACGGACGGCGGCCCGGAGCTGATGGCGATGCCCGCTCACTTTAAGGGTAGCTCTTTGGGAGATGTTACAGTATCGGGAGCATAGCTCGCGCGCCGCTGCCTTGGGCTCAAGGCGCGCGCGCCCTATTTGCCCGGACACCGTGAGTGTTCGCTATGTGATGGAAAGATCATTACATCGATCTTATCCTATCTTACCCATCCACCCCTTCATACTGTACCTTCACAGCAGAGCGATGGATGCAATTTGCCAGGCTATATGCCCCATTTGAGTTACCAGGCTCACTTTCGACTTGGTAGCGGAGCTGGCCGCGCTCTCGCGTGGTCAGCTCTTGCTCTTCTTAGCCTCATTTTCTTCGGCACGATCTTCGTGACCACCTACCACCCTGCGCCACCACTCCCAGTACGTTTACGAGGATCTATTCAAGAGCAAGAAGCAACACGAGAGGCACGACGTCTAGACGACCAAACTGGTACCATATACGCTTCATCATTGCGTTACTACCAACCGCTCGGCAACGAGCTAACAGCGCAATACTTGAAGCAAGGGCGGGGAGACCCGCCAGACAGAGCGCCTCGAAGACTCGACAAGGCGCTACCCCAGCGCGACAACGCGCATCATAACCGTCCTTCGTTACACATTCTCGGGCTAATCGTTTTCGCTATCATATGGTTCGCGCTGGGGGCAGCAATCGGACACATGCGTCGTGGAGATAACAGCACCGATGGGCAAACACATGGCCCATATTGGGACCCTCAAGGTAATGTACCTTTTCGTGAGTACATCTACGAGGTCAACGCATGGCTCAACGTTACAAGCGGACGTATGACGCCACAGGCCCAAGCGGCCGCAATACAACGCGGCCTAGGTGGCCTAGCGAGGACACTCGCCATGAGGGTACCGCCTGACATTATAAACTATGGTGCTGACATTGATGGGGTCCACACAGACCCAGTAACTTACATCATGTTCCTCCTCAGCATGAAGTTCGAACGCCTGGAAGATGAGCGACAGCTCACTTCCGGCACACAACTCATCGACTTCCATGTGCCTCACGGGGAACGAATCGACGTCACTCTTACCCGATTCGAAATGGCCCGACTTGAGGCACAGTCGGTGGGATTCGACCTTCCTAACTTCCAACTGCTAACCACTATCCTATTCCGCGCCTTAGGCGTCGGCAACCAGAAAGCCATGCAACTCTTACAGCCACTCAATCACCAAATGCCTCGAACACAACAACAGTATGATGAGTTGCTGGAAAGGATGCGTTCGGTAGGCCACCTATCCGAACGATCTCCTGGTAACATAGGATCCGTGTTTGGAAGAGGAAGGGGATCTGGTAGTGGAAATTTCTACACTACCTTGACTACTGAAGCCCAGCCTGGAAACGGGCCCTCAAACATATGGGCCGATGACCCAGGAGAATCCACTGCTTTATTAGCAGGGGATCGATCACAACCAAGCTGGGCAACCAGCCCTCCTTCTAGAGAACCACAACCACACCGCTCGTTATGGGGGGAATCAAATCCCCTAACCGACGGTGTATCCACCTATTTAGGAGACGAAGATTTCGACTCCGGCACCGATACAGACACTATATCATCAGATGGTGTTGAAGCTCTAGATTGGTCAGATATCATGAATATGGATAACGACAATCAGCGTGCTGAGCATTTATTCTGGCTGTTACAACAGGCTAAACGAAGGTGGAGGAGGTTCACACGAAAACCAGTGCGTCGTGTTAGAAGGAGGATACGCAGAAGTTTTTAAAGGAAAGGGTAAAGGCAAGCGTGGTCGTCGGAGGTTGAACGGGCGAGGTATCGCGGCATTTCTCCAGAGGCTCTCAGATGAACAACATGATGAGATATTCTTTGGGGGAAAAGGCCGTGGTAAAGGCCGTAGAGAGACCTCAGGTAAAGGTAAAGGTAGGCGGGGAAACCCGCGAGGTAGAGACGGCCAGGTTCTCAAATGCCATGAATGTGGTAGTTCCGATCATCTTGTGCGAGATTGTCCAGCGAAGGGAAATGGAAAGGGCATGTCGTCCGAAGTCCATTTTGGCTCAAGTGCACCATCCATTGAATATCTGAGCCTCCAGGACTTTGAGGCTATGGAACAGATATTTTTCACTTGGGTTGTTGGCATGGACAACATCGACGAGCTCGAGGGGTATGGTCATGGATTGTACGCGTACTACCTCGAGTACGTCCGCCGGTTCGTCACGGGCAGTAACGAACTCACTCCCGTGGAACACGGTACGCTTGGAAACGAGCCTCTTTCTTTCTTCGACTGGATGTTCGGGAACCCAGGCAACATCATGGCCTACGAGAGCGACGACGAGGACACCACTATAGAGGCTTCGCCTTCCGAGGTTCAACGGAACCTCGAACCTCCGCCCGAAATCCCGCCTGGAAACAGGCCTTCTTTGATGGGAGAATATCCCCAGACCACTGAAGACTTAATTGAAATGGAGTCTCAGGCATTTGTTCAGGCCTTCATTGCAGGCGAACCAGATATTCCGTTCATACCTCCTGGTTCGCTTGCTCCAGGCGAATATGGACCACGTACCCTTTCGCAGACCCTCATGAGGATGCATGAGATACTTACAATTGGTTATCCTGAGAGCCAAGAACACATCGAAGCTGACATCATGACAGAACAGGATAATGATGATTGCGGTAGTTCAGAGCTAATTTTGGCAGCTCTGACTCTCATTGACAGCTTGTATCCTCAGGAAGTGCAGAGACACTTGATATACTCCCGTGGTAGATGGCGTCGTGCTCTGGAAATGGCGATGGCTATGCGCGGTCATGATCTTCCTCCGCCAGGAAGGGGTCTCCAGGCGGTGGGAATGAGGCCAAACCATACGGCCATGCGTAACATTGCTGGGCAGCCTATGCTCGGCGACGAGCCTGAGCCGACAACAGTGCCTCCTACTCCGGGACAGCCGAGCGACGCCCAGACGCCGGCTATGCAGGGGAACCTGCCTGTACCAGATACGCCAATGGCTATCATCATTGGTAGTTCGACATCAGAAGAAGTAGATGGCGATGGCTGCGGGTTAGATGAGGACGATGTCACCATCCTCATGATGGGCGTGAATGGTGAGGAAGAGGTTGATTTCGACCCTGATGAGTCTGAATCATCATCACCATCGGCACAAGCGCCACTTGCGCCGAGTTCTACACAGCAGGGAGACCCGCCTCCATCGGATGATCCATCTGGGATTGCACAGGAGCCCTCTCAGGCACCTCCACCGGGTGCCGCTCCTGCTGCATCGGCAGCTTCCTCTGATGAGAACACCAGAAGATCTCGTTCCCATGCGCGCGTCAGAGAAGAGCCACATCCACAGGCTCGACTCCCCCGTGAGTGGAGACAGGCTGGCCCAAAAGAACACGCTCTCAGGAGAGGTGGCCAGCTACTTCCGTACAACGACCCAAGACGCCGAAAAGGGGAACACTCGGCCTTCGGCCAGGGCAACCCTGCCTATAGGGACAGTGATGGCAAGCCCATCCGCGGAGGCTATCAGCTTGCAACAAACATCCGCCGCCCTGAAATTCAAGAAGTGCGGACTCAGTTGCGAGATATTATCGCGGCGCGCAAGCAGTATAGGCCTCACGCAGCATGCGGACCTTGTTCCCAGCCGTTCCAGAATCACAGGCCAGGATGCCCCGTTGGCAACAACGAAGGCCTGAGCCCCAACAGGGGCAAAACCCCTCCTAAAGAGGGCCATCCGCCACTTATCCCGATGACGCAGGACGAGATCGCGGAAGTGAATCGTCGTCTCGGGACCTTGAGCCACTTGGATCCGAAAGAAGAAGAGAAGCCTAACCCGGCTCCAAGGGGACTGGTAGCCATGACCCAGGAAGAGAAAGACGCGCTCTTTAGTCTTCCTGGCATGCGAGGAAACTCGCCTGGCGTCTCTAGCCAGCCCCAACAACCAGAGCCGATAATCAAGGACGAGACAAAGGCTCAACGTGTGGCGGAGGATGAGGAGCGTATTCGGACAGTGGAAGAACGCACGCGCGAGGCAACTCGCAAGATGTTGGAGGATTCCAGCAAGATCTACATGAAGGGGGCTAGTAAGCCCCCACTCCCACTAACTTCGAAGGCTAAGAGTGAACCCCCGACACCTAAGCCGTCTTCGGGGCCGAAACCGAAGGTGAGCTCTCAGAGCCCTGGGCCAGACGCGCATATGGAGGTGCCTCGATCTGCGACGCCGAGGCCGCCGATTGGCGCAACTCCTCCACAAGCGTCCGTGCCCAAGCAGCAACCTCAGGACCCTATGGAGGAACGAAGACGCCCGCTTAGTCGCAGCAATTCCATTGCGAAAAGGGCGGCAGCTTTCGAGCGCAGTGGGCATGTTCCTGCGCCAGCTTCGCCTGTGGCGGCTCGTTCCAGGAGGTCCGATGAAGGAGCTATGTCGAGGGGTAACTGGGCGCCGAAGATCAGGGGCAGCGCCAGTCGCGCATCTCCGCGGGGAAACCCGCCAGGCGCTGCCGCAGCAGCTTCCTCCTCTTCTGGAGCCGCAGCCTCCTCAGCAACAGAGGCTCCGATGCGGGGAAACCCGCCAGTGGTTCAGCTGCACCACCCAGGCGACACGTCCTTCACCAGTGGGACTCCAAATGTGATCAGGGATAGACTTGCACTTCGGAAGCTCCCACCGATACGTTCGGTGGGTGAGACATTCATGAAGGAGTGCAGGAAAGCTGGAATCCTTCCCACATCCAACGATATTCTCAAACAGCTGAGCAAAGCTCTCAGCAGGATATGCAGACCTGCGCCAGACAAGCAACACAATCCTGTGTGGCGCTTGGAATCTTTCGATGATCATGATGGTTGGGTTAACCTCGTGGAGCTCGTGAGGGAGTATCCGTGGAACACAGGTCAATCGAGACATGCTGGGTATAACCCAAGATATAACGAGGCCAAACGCATCAACGAGCAGTTATATGGTCGCTCGGTTGACCAACTCGCAGCCATCATGATGGCAGTTGTTCATGTTCGTGAACCAGACGGAGAAGAAAAACAGCGCCTCCAGTTCAAGGTGTTAATGCGGGACTCCGGCGAGCCCGCTATCTCCATCCGCGCCTCTCAGGGGCATTCATGGACATTGAAAGCTCCATGGTCGCTGTACAGCTACATTGTACTGTGCGACCAACCTGCCGGGAGACCGGCCCCATACCCTGATGTCGCCATGCATGGCACTCGATGGCATGCTTTCGAAGGTATTATGTGGCACGGCCTGTCCTGTAGACCTGAGCACAACACGAAGAAAAGGGGGACAGGCCGTTCGCACATTCGCTTCGTGCCGACAGTTCGCCGCCGTGCCGTGAACAGTGGGTGGGACCCAGATTCAGACATCATCATCTTCGTAGATTGGCGTCAGGCCATACAAGATGGTATGAAGTTCTGTTGGTCCGATAACGGAGTCCTCTTGTCCGAGGGAGATAACGGTATCATTGAACCGTATTACATCTCTCATGTAGAGGATCTGACCACAGGAAGGCAATGGCGTAATCCAGAGTATTTGGGGAGCCGCCATGCGCGAGTCTCTGTCGCAACGATGGCTGCTTTCGATAGGTGGGCTGACGTTGGTACTTCCAGCGTTAAGTACCAGTGGTCCCAAGACCAAGAGGGCGTCGACCCCCCCATGGTCTACCTCCACAGGGAAGTTGGGGCCACTACAGCCCTACCCAGCTGGGAAACCAGCCTGAGATCTTTCGGATCTTCATGATCACCGAGAGTGAGGCCGGGAGCGCGGCTCCAAGCCGTGCCCCAAGCCAAGGGCCTAGTGCCGTGTCTTGGCAGGCCATTAGTACCTCGGACCTGGATCAGATCGCAGCCGCGCTGAACCCTGACCAGGTAGAACAGCTGGCGGACAGGTTATACCAGCAGGATCCCTGGGCCGCAGGCCAGGGAGCAATGTCCGCTATGGCTACGAGAAATCGTCAGGCCATGCAGGGAAACCTGCCTACAAGCGGACCTGCTCGGTTTGAACCAATGCATGGAAGCCCTACTCAGAGCATGCACACTCCAAGGGGCATGACTCCATTGGGCACACCACCGGCACAATCCCCATTCGGGACACCTGTCCGCCCTGCCGCAAACGGCACACTCATGGAGAGGATAGCTGCGGCTAGGGCTGATCACAGCACAGCCCTCCTCAACATGATGCCGCCCGGCACGCCAACGAGTCAGCAGGGAAACCTGCCTGGTACACCAAGCCACCACAGGGCGGGTGTACCTGACGACTATCGCTCAAGAGTGGCGGCCGCGGTGCAGCAGGTGCAGAACCATAATCTGCCTCACCCAAGTGGGCAGAGGTGGAGGCCAGCCTGGTCCTGGGAACCTGAGGGTCCCAACCCACGGGACCCTGCTCGGCAACGAGCCTTTATCCCGGCGTTCAACGCCCATCCGAGCATGTCTCAGGGCCAGAGGCCACCACCAACGCAGATGAATCCGCCATTATACCCTGACGGGTCAAGGGTTCCGAACAAATTTGTTCGTGAATTGGCGGATCAGATGCATAACCTCACTAATGTGCGCTGCAGCGACCATTCCATGTACCCGCACATGGCCTTTATGCCTTCACCAACATCACCAGAGGTGGTTGTTCAGCCCACTGCCCATTCAATATCGTCTGGCAGTAGGGGCGTGCCTGACTACATCAGGCAGACGCACCACACTCAGCAGGCATGTTTCATGAGGAGGCAGGCGGTGCAAAGCGTACGGGATCAGTCACGTGCAGCTGCACTTGATGTGGTGAGGAACAGGGGCTCACCTTTGCGAGGAAACTCGCCCGCCGTGGCTCCTACCACTTCCATGCCAAATGTCGAAGTGCAGGAAGTGCTGAATCCAACGGGGACACCCCCATCAGCCTTCATGCCCTCCGAGACGGTATTGGAGAGGCAGCGGCGGGTATATCCCAGGGTAGCAGACGTAGAAGTCTTCACTGGGATGGAAGATACCTGTGCGGTATGCCTCGAAGAATTTCAGCCCAGGGATTGCGTCTACCGCCTGAGGTGCAATCACCTATTCCACGAGGGATGCTGGAATTCTAATGTGGTGGGCCACGTCACAAATCAGCGTGAGGGAGATCCCCAGCAGCCACCATGTGCTATCTGTCGAGCACCTGGCATTATAGCATCATCCTTCCCATGGACCGGCTCCTTTAGTCAGACTCCTGAGCAGTCAGCGAGAGAGCTGCGGGAGCTGAGGAGCATGGTGGAGGAGATGACGTCCAGGATGCTAGCTATGCAGACAGTTCCGTCACAACAGCAGGGATACCTGCCTGAAGAGGTAAGGCCGCCTATGGAAACGGGATATTTTGATCAGCTTATCCCGATGACGGCGCCTCAGCAGGGAAACCTGCATGATACTCCTCAGATGTCTCCCCAGAGTGGAGGCGAGGCTGAGATGTCACTGGACCCTGATCAGCTGCGCGAGTTGCGTGTACGACATTTCCAGAATCAGATGGATAATACGCACACAACATTTATGCTAGATGCCAATAATCCTGAAACTGATAGTCCGTCGTTAGACCTATCAGAATCCTCAGCGGCGTCAGCAGCAACAGCAGCCAGGGCCGTCAACATCTCAGCGACGAATGAGGAGTTCGAGGAGTGGCTGCGATACCGGGATCACGTCACGAACGAGGGGCTGCAAGACATCGCCCTTCACTCGTACCTAACGCTGATAAGGCGCACGACCCGCGAGCAGTATATGAGCATACGTGATGAGTATGCCAACTGGCGGGAGGAGCGTGGTGATCACGCCCAGCACGTGTCGTACTTCCAGTACATTGACCTGGCACGCATGGCCGAGAGCGAGTCGCATGCCAGTGTCGTGCGGGGTAACCCGCCAGGGAGTACGAATGTGCCGCGGGGAAACCCGCCTACCGACACAGTCGACACTTCAGAAACTGTGCACACCAAGCAGCCGAGTAAGACGTTCTTGGATGATGGTGGAAATTCCATACTCATCGACGTCGGTTCGAAGATCAACATCATGGGCGAGAACACGAGCCGCAAGTTCGTCCAGGCTGCCGAGGCACATGGCCGTACTTGTACGTTTGAGCCCCGCTCTCGTTTGAATATCAACGGAGTGGGAGAAGGGTCGGCCCCAGCGGATACCGTAGGCACATTCAGTATTGCCTGCGAGTACCAGGGGTCGGCCCAACTCGATTCATACAAGACGAACATTGTGTCAGGCTGTGGCAAGGACCTGCCAGCCATCCTAGGTCTCGATAGTATGCAGGACAAACGCACGATCATCGTGCTTGAACGAGGCCAGGAAAAGCTGATATTCCCTGGTAAGGGGCAGGTCAAAATGGAGCTCCCAGAAGGCTCCAAAATCATGCCGACGACAAAGTTGCCGTCAGGGCATCTGTCGATCAGGTGTGATTGTTTTGGAGCTGCGGGGCAACCCGCCTCGAGCTCAAGCAGCACGTCCTTCCAGACAGTGCTGACAGGCGAGCCGACCCCAGCGCAGGAGCGCAATCAATTGCAGGGAAACCTGCCCCAGGGGTTGATGGAGACGCTCGCCAAGGCCACCATGCGAGGCGACAACATCGACGATCTCGAGACGTTCGATTGTTTTGTTGCCAGGACACTGGCCCAGCATGGTGGTAGTGTACCCATGGACGCTGTGCAGTCCCGCCGTAAAATAGTGATGGGATACACTAATCGTGAATTGCATACGGTCAGCGACGCTAGGTCCAAAGGCGCGCTGAAACAGCTGATGGATAATCCATCGATGCTGACAGCATTTGCGGAGCAATCCGCCTCTGAGGCCACGGCGCGCTGCAGTGCTGAGCTCCAGCATCTGAGGGAAGCCCAGATGCTGGCAGATATTGTAGGCACATCTTCTTCATCTTGAAGATGGCAGGGCGACGTCGCCCCCTCGTCGTCTTGCCTGTTGGCTGAAAAGCCGGGGGGTAACAAGGACAGCGGGGTAACCTGCCTTAGTAAGAGGGCTTTTGTCATCGAAGATACGAGGGAGGCATGTGCCGACCTCCGCACACGAGACTATATTTGTGATCCTATTTCCCACAACGAACTTATGACAAGCGTGGGCACAAACTACCTAGGTGCGGTGATCAGTGGAGATTACACTCTCATATGGATTAGTACTCCGGGTGACTGGTACGCACGAACTCCAGGAAAGAGAGTGGCCCCACATTGGTCACGCATCCAGAACCTGTTGATTAAAGCCAAGAAACTCCGCATGAAGATTATAATATTTGGTCCCCCAGGATATGTTTGGAAGTTATCTCCAGTACGTGATACCCTGGAAGATCTAAAGTTGTCAGTAATACGGATGCGTCTGTGTCATTTCGGTATTCGGTTCAATATGCAAGACAGTACACCAAGCGGTACCTATATGCAGGTAGCATCATCAATACCGATCAGCTCGAAGCTGTGGACATGTACCTGTAAGCAGGCCATACCACAACATGTGTTGGATTGGTACGGCCATACAGTACGACATGCTGAATGGCGGGCTCAGACACGCACTATACTCATCCGTCACTTGAACGACAAAATCCTGGGGAGCACCACCACGCACGGAAACGTGCCCGTATACTTAAATACGTATACACGTACAGACCATAATACCCGTCACTACGTGACGACTCATAAGGGAGGACCAAAATGGTCTGAAGTCATCCGACGTGTAACAATCAACCTGGATACCAACGCGGTTATTCAAGATATCTCAGTTACCGATCAACCAACAGGGTATGATTGGCATGCACCATTACTTGCAGGGGTTGCCAACATCAGTACTCGGTTGTATTGGCAACCCGAGGAACCGGTCTTGCTCGGAAACGAGCCGACTCAATCACCACAGAAACATCGACGCGTCATCATAGATGACTGTTCTCTCCCCCTCCCGACTCTGGCGATTGACGCATGTACCCATTCAACCACGACAATGAGTACACAGACCGACGAACAAGACGAGCAAGCTTTACCCACTGAATCGCGTATAAAGCAGAAGGAGAGGCTCAAAGCCGAAAAGGAAGCAGGCATCAAGCCTCGCCGCATTAAAAAGCACGTTGAAGACGGAAATGACGATTGCGGCGACGACTTGTCAGGACTCGGACAGGATCTTATGGCAACCTGGAGTACTGACGTCCCTGTTGAGCTGATAAGCTCCGACGAGGTCGATGACCTGTTCCTTACCCTCCCCACATCTATGCCCGACACACACGCTAACATATACAGCATAGTTGCTACACTATGCTACGGCCATAACAACTGCGTGGATATGTTGGAGCTTTGTGGCGGTGAGAGTGGCATCTCAGAGCTTGCCTTCTCAAGGGGACTTTCCTCAGGCGGCAACTTGGACAAGACTACATGTGTCGACCTGGGAGACCCCTCGGTGCAGCAGGTTATAGATCATTACTTTGCGATATGCTACGTACGAGTTGCCATACTGCAACCCAGCTGCCGCACCACAGGACCACCACCTTACTATAACTACAAAGTCAACTATAACACTTGGGAACAGCACCACCGAGAAGACTTACCACACATAATTTACTGTGGTAAAATTGCTGTAACCCAAGATGACGCTCAGAGGTGGTTTATACGCGAACAACCTACAGGAACATGGGTGGACGATATCTCTCCATGGACGAAGCTTGCCAACCGACCACACATTACAACCGTGCGCATTGACCAATGCGCTACGGGACTTAAGGATACGACTGGTGACTATATTAAGAAGCCGACAAATATCACCAGCAACGACGAGACAATTCTTAAACCCTTTGAGCGACTCAAGTGCAACGGTCAGCATGTGCACGCACAACCGTGGAACACCGAGCTTTCACTGGCACAAAGATATACTCGACGACTGCAGTCTGCCTTCGTGGAAGCCGTTTATCTGGCGAAAGCCATTGACACTACGCGCGGAAACGCGCCTATAAGTACTGCACATGCTTATCTTGCAGACCTTCCTGAGCAAGCTGAACCAGGCGAAGGTATGAGACGCATCGGTGATCGTATCATCCCAAAGGTGGCTACGTGCCCGGCATGCATCGACAACGTCCGAAAGGACAGTCCTAGCCACAACAGAGACCCTACGCAGTGCAAATATCATGACTCCATCTCTGTATATTGGCCATGTCCAGCATGTCAGAGGGATCTTACGAGAAGCAAGGGTGTTAAGAACCACCTCGATACTGAACCTGGTAAATGTCGTTTTGCTGAACCATTTAAACTACCAGACGACCACGACCCCGAAGGCAAAGCCGTGCCAGCTTGGTGGAAACCCTTACCTAAACCTGGTGAGGGCCAAGCTTCAGCTGCAGGTGGCCGCCAAGGCGCACACGCCAGGCCACCGCGACCACGATCCTTCGGTAACGTCGATCCGACATCTGGTACCAGCAGCTACGACCTGCTGCGAGACGCCCCCGAGCGTGGAAACACGCCTTCTGCGTCTTCTAGCGACACGCCACAGGTAGCGGCCCGCCGCGGACGTCTACAAGGCGTACCACCACCTCCAGACGCAGTCAACACAGGGGATCAACTACGGAGAGCTACGAGGAACCCTCTTGCCTCCACCGGCTCTGGGGCTCCACGACTACCCGACTGGACGAGATTTGACATCCAACACAGTCTACAGAGTCTCCGTAGTCACGAACCCCATGTTGTGAAAAAGGAACTCCGAAAACTGCATCTACGATGGTATCATGCGAAGGAGCCAAAGATGAGGCTAATCCTCGAAAAGGTGGGGCTTGATAACGTTCGACTGAACATGATCAAGGAAATCTGCGATACCTGTCGGGAATGTAGAGCATGGGAACGTCCAGGAAACTCAACATTACCATCGGTAAGCCTCCCTGGTAACTGGCTCGATGAAGGGGAAATGGACCTCATGTTTTACAAGAAACGGACCATATTTCATATTATGGATCGTTGTATTCGCCTGGCAGCAGGCCTAGAGATTTCCGACAGAGAACGTGACACTATCATCGACGCCTACCACTATTGCTGGATTGCCTATCACGGACCCTTCAAAGTTTTATACTCAGACGGAGAAGGCGCCCTGAATAACGATGCCGCTAAAACCATGATGGCCAATAAGGGCACGGAACTTCGTATCCGTGCACCTGGCCAACACGCGACTTCAATTGAGTCACGAAACGGCATTCTCAGAGGCGTCCTCCACATGATTGAGGAAGAATTGAATAGACACAACATCCCTGTTGTATTCACTAGAGTACTGGCGGAAGGCATCTTCGTTACTAATGCGTTTACGTTTTATAACGGAGTATCGCCATATCAGGCACACACAGGACGTCAGCCCTCCTTCCTTCCTGATCTCGATACCCTTGACTTTCCCAAGGGACCCGAGACTTCAGGACACGAACGAGAACGTCGTGTAAGGGAAGTCAGCCTCGAAACTATAACTCAGGCTACTGCTGTAGCCAAGACAAATCGGGCTCTTAGGGCTAAGACGACTCCTGATGGTGCTCGCCTCTACTCATCAGGGGATTTGGTCGACTACCACCGACCTACTGCCACCAAGGACGACCATGGAGGCTGGAACGGCCCATTCCCGGTGATCCGAAACGTGCCTGAAAGAGGACATATTGTTGTCAAGGCAGGATCTCGTGAGGTAATTGTGATGTATCCTGATGCTCGTCACACACTATACATCGAATGTCTCCTCACACGGGAACTTGGCATGGATAATATGGCCATGCAAACCGCCCTTGCTTATGTGGCACACCTCAGCGCAGGGAAACCTGCCAAAGTTTTCGGGTATATCCCCGATTACAAGGGAAACCTTAATCTGTCAGACGACAGCAAGTTTCACCCGCGCGTACACTTAGCACTACAGTATCTCGTACGAAATTACTTCCGAGTAGAACATGTAGTAGCAGTTCGATTGGCTAAGAGTGTGTCAAGTCTACCTGCAGTAAAGTACGCCACCGGGTCTACGCTGATCCACTATGACAACGACATCAGCCCGGCGTTTCACTATTACGAATGTGTGGGCACTGGCTTAAACATTTCTCAGATCACTGGTAGCACTCACTCCAGACTCATTCAATGCTTGACTTCACGCGTTCCTTCCTTAGGATTCCACGGCGATTTGGCTAAATATCAGCATCCAAGCAACACGTCTGGAGAACACGAGTCGCCTGGAAACAGGCCTTCTCCAGACACACCAGACGCTTCATCGCCGAGTGAAGGCCGTCTGTCGACAATCTATGAGGACAATGAGGAACACAATATCGAAGCTATGATGCTGGAAGAGTGGTACGACGAGCTACGTATGGACCTTCATCCTACGACGATTACCGATGATTATCTGTATTGCGTCCCAACAACTATGCTGCCCGACCAATGTGTTTTGGTTTCAGCATCTGTGGACGAAGATGATATTACATCATCAGATATGCTCGGAGACGAGCCGAATTCATGTGAGTCCTGTCTAGCATCTCTTTGTTCAAACACAACCGACGAGAGCTACTCTCTAGACAGTGATGAATACGGTCCTTACGTTGAACTATGCTTTACATCAGAAATGTCAAAAATAGTGTTGGAGCAGACTCAACTTGCACAGCTCGATACCGATATGGTCGCAACGATGAGAGTGTATGTATCCTCTGCTGCTAAACGTGCTGTGGCTGTCAAAGAAGATGATCTACTGACCAAAGCTGACATAGCAGCACACCCAAAGGAGGTTAGTGAAGCCTTATATACTGAGCTCAAAATCTGGATTGATAACCGATGCTTTGAGATGTACGATTTATCCAAAGCTTCCAACATCATGACATCCAGATACGTATACAAGTGGAAGTTCGTAAAGATGGGTACCGAGATGTGGAAATATTCTCGGGAACCGCCCGAAGGCAGTCCCAACGACTCCTGGCAAGTGAAGCGGCATGTCATCCAGAGTGGATCTTAGCATCCATGGATATCGATAAGGCGTTCCTAAAAGGTTTGACCTATGAGGAACTTGCCCATGCCACCGGCGAGGAAACTCGCATGGTCTGCTTTACTCTTCCACCAGGAAGCGCTCAGGTACTTCGTACCTTACCCGGCTTCTCATCCTACGACGAAAGTCGACGCTGTCTTAGATGCCTCAAACCAGGAACGGGTACTAAGGACGCTCCAAGAGCGTTCTCTCTCAAACTTCGTACCACCACACGAGCTATAGTACTTACACCGACCAGCTACGATCCTGAATTTGAATTCAGCCAAGACCTTCTGACGGCAAAACATGTCGATGATATTAACATGACAGGTCTAGAGAAAAATATAGACGACTATGTACAACGCGTCGAAAAGGTCTTTGGCAAATGCAAGCTTAACAAGCACACATATACGAACTGCGCCGTTCGCTACACTAAGAATGATCAGGGAGATGTGATCATGGACCAGGACGAGTATATCAAACAACTACGTCCTATCACACACCCAGAACTTACAGGAGCGGCGGCCGACGCCAAAGCCACGAAACTCATTACCGACATGTTCGTCAGCCTGCGAGGAGCCCTCGCCTATGCCCTTCTTACCCAAATCTGGCTTATGGTATATGTGGTCTCTCTTCAGAAAATTCAAGAGCCCACCAATTTACAAGTCAGACGTTTGAATGCTGTGACGCGAAAGCTGATCAGCAGTCCGAAACGTATCACCTTCCCTCGGATGAAGCCGACGAATGAAGTTGACATCCATAGCGATTCGGGGTATCGGAAGCTTACCGGGGAGGAGGATGACGAGACCAAGGGCTACGGCATACGCGGGGCCAACGTACTACGGCGAGGAAACTCGCCCCAAGGCAAGTCCGTCGTTCACCTTCTGTGACGGACTATGCAAATCACACCGATTACAGGTGAGGTCCAGTTATGCTGCGGAGGCACTTGCAGCCGCACATAACCTTGATGAGTGTTACCCTACGCTCATTGCTCTCCACGAGCTTAAGGCAGGGGCTTTGACTCCACGACAACTACGAGACATGCGTGAAGTTGGAGGCCTTGCTATCAAAGTCTCTCTTACCATAGACGCCGAGTCCGTCTACAAATCTTTATCAAGCAGGGATCTCAAAATACCTACAGAACGGACTCTGCTTGGACATATCAGTTGGATACGTGAGCTCATGGATATAGGTATAGTACATAACGTGCAATGGTGTGATACTAGGGATATGACCGCAGATGGGCATACAAAGGGAAGCATCGATCGGGAGCTGCTTCTGGAAGTGATGTCAGGCACTCAGTCATTTAAGTATGACGTGAAGCAATTTGTTCCCTTTCGGGGTCCCGAGGACAGAGACAAACCTAAGTCTAATCAATTTTAGCCTGTCCTTGTTGCCCCCGCGGTCCAGTTTGCCAGCACGGGCGCCTACTATAAAGGCGCCCCTCTAGTTGCTCGGAAACGAGCCTTATATTGCACGCCTGACAACGAGCCGGCTTTGTACAACTCAGGCTCTCTGCCTTAATACACGTTTGCTTGGTGAGGTATGGCCTAATTTTGGCCCACCTCTAACTGAGCCGATAGCCCTTCAATATTTGAAGGGGCTGTCCTGTATTTGCGTGAAATACTTTGCGAGGAAACTCGCCTTGCAGTCTGGTGTTTGACCAGACTGTACGCACTGTTTCTTTTCTTTGCAAACAGTCGTGCGCGCGATCTTTGCGTGCGACTATGCTCTCCGTCTCCTCCCCTCCCGACTTTAAGGGTAGCTCTTTGGGAGATGTTACAGTATCGGGAGCATAGCTCGCGCGCCGCTGCCTTGGGCTCAAGGCACGCGCGCCCTATTTGCCCGGACACCGTGAGTGTTCGCTATGTGCTGGAAAGATCATTACATCGATCTTTTCCGATCCTACCCATCCACCCCTCATACTGTACCTTCACAGCAGAGCGATGGATGCAATTTGCCAGGCTATATGCCCCATTTGAGTTACCAGGCTCACTTTCGACTCGCCCTTCTGGATGCGGCCCACGCGCGCGACGAGGTGCTGTTCAGAAGGTTGGATGGGCTCGAGAGGCGCGGCAGCCAGCAGCACTGCGCCACGACGTTCACTTTTTCGACCGTGGGCGCGAGCTGCGGCTCGAAGACCTTTGGCGCTGTCGAAATGCCGCCATGATCGGCGCGGCGACGCCGCTGAGTGCCGCGAAGGAGGTGAACTTCACGAGTCGTGCCGACCTGGCCCCGAAGGTGGAGAAGATGAAGACTGGCAACAAGACTCTGGTGAAGGACCAGCTGCGCTCCCCGCGGCGCGACCTGGAGGCGGCTGACATCAAGCCCGAGGCCTGCCGCGCGGAGCTCGGGGCAGGTTTCGACTCGCGGGGGGCCGAGTGCGAGGCGGCGGTCAGCGAGAAGGGCAAGAACCAGCCGTGGATCACGGAGGTGTTCGCTACGAAGGAGGCGGTGCGCAAGGAGGCGGCTAGGCAGGGACTTCCTACCATGGGAAGCTACTCGCTGGAGTTTGGCGACGGCCGCAGGTCGCCCATGCAGCGCCTAGTGGCGCGGCAAGACATCGAGACGAAGAAGCCAAAGCTGGTGCTGACGGCATCCCCCTGCGGGTCCTGGAGGAACCCGACTTACTTCCAGAAGGACCAAGTGAAGGTTCGCGAGCGGCAAGATCTGGATCTACCCTTTTTCCGCTTCGTGAAGGAGGCGTCGAAGGCCGCGAAGGGTCATGGAGGTGCCTGGGCGATAGAAAACCCGAAGTGGTCTTGGGGATGGGGTGCGCCAGAGCTTGGAGAGCTCATCCAGCAGGGCTGCGCTGCGGAGGTGGACCAGTGCATGCGCGGGCTCACCTCAGAACGTGGAGGGGCACATCGGAAGCCCGCAAGGTTTCTGGCGTCGCACGAGCGGCAGCTCGTGGATCTCGACCCGCAGTGCGACAAAACCCATAAGCACGACCACGTCATGGGCGGCCCGAGCGCGACCGCGCGGATGGGCCACTACACGTCTGAGTTGGCGAGGAGCATCGTGAAAGGGCATGATGCACCTCTTCGGGTCGAAGGAGGTGCTCAATGTGGATGAGGTCTCTGAGGCAGATCTCGAGGAGGTGGACGACAGGGGATTCGTGGACTACCCAGACACTGAGGAACCTTTGGAGGATACGACGGAGTTGAAGAAGGCACAGGCGTCGAAGGCGGCGAAGAACGCGGTGCTGCGCATTCACAAGATGCACCGACATCCCTCGAAGGACCACCTAGTGCGAGCGCATCGCGCTTGCGGAGCCAGCGACGGGGCAATCGCGGCGTTGGTGCAGTTGCAGCGCCTGGTGTGCCATGAAATGAACAGGCCTGCCGCGAGACACTAGGTTCCCAGCAAGACCCAGGAAGGTGAAGGAGTTTGGCGAGCAGATCGCGGTCGACCTGTTCACGGCGCACACGAACGCAGGCGCGGCGCCGGAGATGCCCAACATCGTGGGCGTCAAGACGGGCTTCCAGGTGGTTGCGCCCATCGAGAGCCAGCACTCCGGCGTCGTGGCCCAAGAGCTGGAGCTGGTTTGGTTCAGCTGGGCTGGGGTGCCCAATTCGCTTCCGTGGGGCAGTGGCGGCGGGTTCTACCAAGTGGTGCGCCGCCTGCTGGAAAGCTGCGGTGCACAGGCTTGGCTCGCTGCAATGGGGGCGCCGCGGCAGAACGGCATGTGCGAGCGCGCTGGGGGCGAGAGGAAGGCACTCTGGAAGGCGAGCACCGCGGAGACGGAGATCGAGACCGAGCTTGACGTGACGACGGCTGCTGCGATGTTTACCTGGGCCAAGAACCAGCGGATCAACGAGTCTGGTCTTTCGCCAGCACAGCCCGCGCTGGAAAGGTCTCAGCACCTGCCTCGGGGATTGCTCAGCGCCCGCGGGCAGTCTCAGCTCGCGGTGCACGACGTCGTGGACAGCGATCCCTACATGGCGAAGCGACTGCAGATCTACCGCGCGGCAAAGGTGGCGATAGAAAAGCTGGACTCCAACAAGCGACCGCGTCGAAGCCTGGTTGCTCGCAGCCGCCGGATGCCGCCCAGCGCGAACGTGAAGCTAGGCGACTTGGTATACTTCCACCGCTAGGGCAAGCGCAAGAACGAGCGGAGGAAGGGCCCGTCGTTGACCTTTAGGGCTTGGCATGGACTATCCGTGGCCATCGGCGTAGAGCCGGCAGCCATCTATGTCTCGGACGAGGGCCTGTCGACCAATTGCGACCCCGCGGCCGTTCGCCGCGCGCCGCCCGACGAAACGCCGGGCATCGGGGCCAGGGGGCAGCTGGATATCATGGAGAAGGCGCTGCTCGACATGCAGGGCGACAAGGAGCTCGCGATGGAGGATGCGACCACGGCACACTGGGAAGAGGGCGAAGATGACCAGGCTGATGATGGCGAGCCCGAGGTGCAAGAGGAGATCGCTCGGACTGAGGAAGGCGCGGAGGACCACGTGGACCTGGGTGAGATATGGGACGCAGGCCCAGCCGGGCGAGGTTACCGCGGCAGGCGCGACCGCGGCTGTGGTTGGCGCTGCGGGCGACGGCGAGATCGATCCGATCGCGAGCGCTGAGTTCTCAAGTTCCCGGCGGATCGGGGAGACAGACTTCTTGCAGGAGGTCGCGCAGTGGCTACGAGACCCAGGCGAGGGCCCAGACAAGTCTAAGGCGCTGCGCGTCGCTAAGACCACGCAGAAGCGTGCGAGTGAAGTGAGAGAGCGACCCGGGACTTCGACAGCTCGGCCTGCGCTGGTGGCGAATGTCATCCCCGAGGGTCAGTTGGGGCCCTGCGGCAATTTCGCGCCGAACGCGCCTCCCCTCGAGAAGGGCTGAGGTAGATCGGGAGCTGGTGACGGAATATCCGCAGCTAGCGCAGGAGGAGCCCGAGCAAGGGCGAAGGCGAGATGAGGGGGCGGCCGAGCTGCCGGAGGCGCCATCTCGTGGTGGACGCGACGGACCTTCAAATACCAAGCATCCTGACGAGGCGCTGTAGGTCAAGGGCGCGGCGAAGAGAGTCCTGGCATGGCTCAAAGGTGCTCCCGAGGCGGGCCGGCGACGATTCCTGGATCACATGGATACAGCGCTAGCCCACGGCCCCTAGTTTGAGGCGGTGCCTTTGCAGGGGCAGGCCTGGAAGGAGAAGGTCTGGAGTCGGATGGGCCCACCGACGAAGGCAAACTACGAGGAAGCTACAGCGTCCCAGCGGGCGAAGGGGATCGACGCCGAGACCGTGGAGGTGCTGCTGGAGACGGAGTCCGCCGAGCTCGAGGAGTCGATGAAACGCGAGGGCAAGGGCGGCCTACATCACGAGCGCGCGGTGGGCGCTGACGGACGAGAATGACCCGCTGTGAACGGAGAAAACGACCTGCCGCTGATGGCTGACGCAAGGTTCGTGGTCAACGGCGGCGACTCTGGCAGATCCGACGAGTAGTTGGGCGCGCGGAGGGATGCTCCATGCGCCAAGACGCAGTCATATATTAGCTCGATGCAAGTGGCGGCGTCGCATCGGGGATGGAAGTTCGGATCCAAGGATGTGAGCGGCGCTTTCCTGAAAGGCGAGGCGGGCGAGCGTGGCTTGGTGATGCGCGCCCCGCTGCATGGGCCCGCGCTCGCTGATTTCCCCCGAGGGCGGCTTGCGAGAGCGCGGAAGGGCGTGTTCGGACTCCCGACGGCGCCGAGGTGATGGCATCTGAAGGTGTTTCCAGTGGCTCGCAAGCTCGGACTGGATGCCTCTCGTTCGGACTCCGCCTTCTTAGTGTTGCACGACCCGAAGGCGAAGAAGCGAAGGCCTGACAGCCCGTGGGGATGTGTCTGCATTCGCGTGGACGACTTCCTCTGGGCGGGCAACGACTAGATGACGAAGGTGATGGACAAGCAGTGCGGCTTCGGAAGTGAAGGGCACGACGATTTCGCGTTCTGCGGCCGGCGTTTCAAGCGGCGGCCTGACGTAGCCATCATCACCGACATGATGGAATGGACGGCCAGCAGGAGCCCGTCACTGTTCCCAGGGGCCGACGGGCAGCGGCGCATTTGCCGATGAACGCGATGGGGTGGAAGCAGCACCAGCAGGTGGTTGGCGAGATCAACTGGGTCGTGACCAAGCTGCGCGTGGGCTACTCGCACGACAGCGGTGCTGCAGCGCTAGAAAGGCCGCAAGGAGGGGCCGAAAGTCTCGGCGCTCATCAAGGCGAATTACGTGTTCAGGGAGCTGAAGCGCGACGCGACGTTCAAGATCGTTGTGCGGCCGAACGAAATCAAGAGGTTTGGCCTCGTGGTGGTGTTGGACAGCTCTTTGGCAACGTGATGACGGATGGGGCGGCGCCGCAGTCGGACCCAGCGACAGAGGATCGGGGCCCAGGGCGGCTACCTGATCCTCTGTGCAGACAAGGAGCTCATGGACGGAGGTGTCGGACGGTTCTCGCTGCTGGAGTGCAAGTGCCACGAGCTGAAGAAAGCGGCGAGAAGCTCCTGCGCAGTGGACGTGGCTCAAGGCTTACGCGGCCAGATGGCGGGGAGGATCTATGGTCCCGTGGCGAGGGGCGCAAGTCTGAGGCTGTCCGGTTGGCAAATCCCAATGACGGTGGTGACGGACTCAAAGGACAGACATGACAGGCCTAACTAAGATGCGGGTGCTAGCAGTTCAGCTCAGAAGTCGGTGAACTTAGAGTTGCCGAGTATCCGTGAGATTCTGGACAGGCATCAGACCATGGTGAGGCTGACAGATGGAAGCAACATACGGTTTGACCAAGGATATCCCCGCAGACCATATGCGGGAGGCGCTGAGCGCGGCACCTGGAGCATCAAGTTCAATGCCGGCATGGTGGAGACATCGAGGCGTGTGGTTCGAGAGCGCTGGGAAACACGCGTGAAGGAGTTTGCCAAGAACGGGAAGTTCACGCCAGGAGCTCTGGAGGCGTAGCCTGGTGTGTGTACGAGCGAAAGGAAGGCTGAGATGAGACAGTGTTATCTGCGGGAGAAAAGATGATGATGAATGAGGCCTGCAAGCGCGCGGATTCATGTATTAATATATATATATATATAGGTATATATATATATATAAATATATATATATATATATATATATATATGCGGGTCGCTCCCGCTTTGTTTATGCGCAGGGCTCTTGGTGGATCTGGCCCGTGCTCACCCTCTTATCGTGTATTTCCCCTTCCTTTTCCCCTCTTGCCTGTTGCTGCCGTCTCGATTCGAGCCGGCTTGAGAGCATTTTGGCATACGAACGCGCGTGCCGAGGGACAAAGCAGGGCTTCCTCGCTCCCGAGCCCTGCCGGGCTCCGCCGCCTGAGTCTCCCCAGTTCCGGATTTCTTGGGCTATTTTGGACCGTCTTGAGGCTCTCTTGAGAGGCTCTCGAACTGTTTTGGGCCATCTTGAGCCTGTGCAATTGTCTACGTGGTTGTTTTTGACGCCATCTTGGATGCCATCTTGGCCGTCTGAAGGCCGAGCATACCGCCAGGAAGCAATTTTAGCAGGGGCGTTGTTTTGCGCACGCGTGCGAGGACGGAGGTGGGCGTAAATCTCCACAGCCCCCGAGGCAACGCAACGCTTTCTAACGCGCGCACTCCTTGCAGGCACGGTGGCAGATCACGCCTCAACATGCCAGGGGGCACGGTTGTGGACGTGGAAGAAGGAGAAGGGACAACGGAGAGGCATCAGCATCGAGAGGGGGAGGAGGAGAAGGAGGAGCAGGACGAGGAGGAGGACGAGGAGGAGGAGGGGGGGAGGAGGACGACCAGAAACGATGAGGGGAATGTTCGGACGAAGAGCAGGACACTAAGCAGTTGGAGGGGGGAGGAGGATACGCATCAGCAGCACTGGGAACAGAGGAGAAGGAGGAGGAGGAGGAGGAGGATGAGGAGGAAGGAGGAGGGGGAGCATGATGAGGAGCAGCATAAGGAGGGACGAGGATGGGGGAGAAAGGTGAACGAGCAGCAGGATGAGGGCACGAGGGAAAAGGGGCGGCGGACGAAGAAAAGCAGCAGAGGCAGGAGAGCGACGAAGAGGATGATTATGGAGGGGGAGATGCGGAGGGAGGGGGGAGGGTGGGAGGAGTGGGGACCAGCAGAAGTAGGAGGATCGTTGACACCCCGCCGCCGCTCGGAGGAGCTGGAGCCGTCGGAGTCTCGCAAGGAGGACCGTGCCCTCTCCCCCACCCACGTCTGCGGGGGAGAAATAGGGGAGCGGAGGAGGAGGAGAAGGAGGAGGAGGAGGAAGAGGAGGAGGAGGAGGAGGACGATGACGAGGACGAGGACGAGGACGAGGACGAGGCGGAGGAAGGATTGATGGACGGGGACGCAAGTATGGACGGGGGGGGCAGCGGGAGGGAGGGTGGAGGGAGAGGTGGGAAGGGAGTGAGGGACGGAGGGAGGGGAGGGTGAGGGGGAGAGGGAGGGGGTTGGGGAGGAGGAGGAGGAGGAGGAGGAGGAGGAGGAATCTGAGGATGATAAGAAGTTGAGCATAAGCAGGCTGGTTCGGATCGGAAGCTCATGGAATCCGGACAGCTCGTCTTCAAACAATGCGCTCTCTGATTGTTGCCACAACTGGGCGGAACTGCGAGAGTAAAATGCGTCTCGATAGGAACTGGCCTTTGAAGGGCTCTCGATCGACGCACTCGGCCTCTGCCGCAACCAACAACCCCCCCATAAGGATCCTTAGGGGGGGCTTCCAGGAGGTAGTTCTGGTGTTGACTGAGCAAAGGACTCTGAGACGGCAATTGCGTCATCCACAGACTGCAAGTCTTCGCACGGCATGCTGCCACCCGCACAAGGCGGCACAGGCCATGGCGGGGAGCCTTTGCTGGCACGCAACCAGCCTGCTCGGGCCCTGCTCCTAGGCACGAGGAGTTGCCGTCCCGCGGCCACCCCTCCCCCGCCCAGGACCTCGACTATGAGCAAAAACGATTGGGTTCCTTGATAGCTCTGCACTCGCTAGTTGTAGCCCTACGCCTCCCGTGGATAATTCCGAAACCACACCGCGTCTTTGAAACTCTCCGAAGCGCTCGCTGCTGGCGAAGGCCGTCGGAATGGGTAAAAAGTTCGGGAGGGCTCTGGGAGCTACTGCGGCCGACTGGCCGCTCGCCGCATCCGCACTCACGTGCCCCTGGAGGCCATCAGCTGGGAGATCTTGCGCTCCAGTGGCCACAGCGCCGCACACCCGGGGAAGCCCGAACCACGGCATCCCTGCCGCCGGGCGACGTCCTTCGGCTGCGGCGGACTGCCCATTCGGCAAGGACGGGCGCGGGTTAGGGCACCCTTGCGTCCCTGGGGTATTGGTGGCGGCCCGCCGCCTGCCTAAAGCATGCCGCCTGCTTCCGTACCTTCCGCCCTGATGGATTTTGATTGTCTGGCGCTGCCGCGCCGAAGGCTCGTCCTCCTCCTCCTCCTCGGTCATGCTCCTCCTCCCTCTCCTCCCTCTCCCTCTCCTCTTCTCACCCTCCCCTCTCTCCTCCCTCTCCCCTTCCCCTCCGCCTGGCGCCACGCCTCGCCCGCGCGCAGGACCGCAAGCGCGCGCGAGGAGGGGCGGCGGCACCGCCGAAGCGCGGCGGCGCCAGAGGCGAGCGGCCGCCGCCGCGGTCAGCGTCGACGTTCTCTCACCGTGTCGTCGCTCGTCGTCGTCGGAGGTTGGCGGCAGTTGTTCGTCAGCTCTCGGAGGTCCTCTCGCCTCGGGGCGCGTTCTGCAGCCGCGCGTCGCCGAGGCTGTTCCGAAGGTGCCCGGATCGTCCTGGACGGCCGCCGGAGGCTGGAGTCATGACCCCAGGATCGGCCGCCAGAGGCTCGTTGCTGGCGCAGCGGGGGTGGAGAGGAGAGGGGGCGGAGCGACGGCGAGACGGGGGGGCGGACGAGGAGCGTCGTCGACATTCTTTCCATTGGCGTTTGTCATCATCGGAGGTCCGAGTTGGGGCCGTCATCGCTGTCGGACGGGGGATAGAGGAAAGATGGGACGGAGCCCATCTGCATCTTCACCCCTTTCTCATCCCCCCCACTTCTGCATCATGCCCCTGCCTCCTACCCCCAAATTAGCACCCTGTCCAGCACACTCCCGTTATCCATCCCGCATTCCATACCACCCCGTCGCTTCGTGATCGTCCCCCCTTCTCTCTCTCGTCCGTCTAGTGTCGGCTCGAGAGCTTGGCTTAGTGCGAGCACAGACGCCAAGCGCCCCGCATCCTTTCCCATCTCGCGAGACCGGAGACGATCCAGGTCATGACACAGTGGCGCCACGTCCAATTACATGTCCCTGCGCGCGCCGCAATGGTTCCAGAGAGCGCTCGACGTGCGCTTCACACACCGCCGTGGCCCAAGCCATCAGGCAGGGGCCGTTCAAAGGCAACCTCAATTCATCGGCAGAATGCCACTGCCAGCCGAAGCGAAGCCTGCGTCGCCGCACTCCAGGGCGGTGGTGGCGTCGACCGAGCAGTCGCTGCTTGCAACGAGCTGGCTCCCAAGCACCACCACTATCCTGACAGCATACACCGAAACCACTGTTGCGACCAGCCCCAGCTCTGGGGCGATCTGTCGAAATTGCACGAGCGTAAGATCAGCTACATAGTGCTGCACCGTTCTCAAAAGCACAAGACGGGCACCAGCCGTGACTCAGCAGGGTCCGCGGCTTCGGCCGACGCCGACCAGGACAACGGAACCGCCCCTCCTCATCCGCAGTGGTGGGCAAAACTAGCACGTCCCGATCACACATCCGCCTCACATGGCCGGTCACGGGATCCCGCATACCAGTAGCATCCACCAACACCCCACCAGAACCAAAACACCGACCGAGGACCCGTGGATGTCCGAGGAAGCCCACTATTTCGGAAGGGATGCCCGCCGCCAGATGACCATGCAGCCACCACCAAACCTTACGGGTACACCCACCAGGGTGGAGCTCAGCGTGAATTCAACCGTGGCCACTGGGGCACCCGTGGCACGGCAGTTCGCTAGGTTCACCAGGGCCGAATTGCTGTCCGACCTCACGGGCCCAGTCTTGGTTCCCCTTCCTCCGTGCATCCAGAAAAGGCCCAGAGGTAACGGGCAATAGCCGGGCAAAGAACCCCATCAAATGGCCAGCACGGCACCGTCATCGGACGCATTGGGGACCATAACCAGTATTGGGTTGTCGCGTTGACCAGCGGCAACACTGCCGCCCTGCTCACTTCAAGCCTGATCCCTCGCTCCCAACAATGGTCAGGAAATGATAACACTGCCTCAACGTCAGGGCCCAGGCCAGCAGAGACGACGAACTTGCCGAGGGCGAGAGCCACAGTGGAGACATCAGACCCGCCTGCGCTCACGCGGAAACCCATGCCAGGGCTGGGGAGTGGACGTCCGGTGCAAGCAGGATCACCAGCTGGAGCATCGACCGAGGATCCTTGGGACTCCGCGGTTGTTTTTGCGGCTGTTTCCTCGTGCCCGTTTCGCCGCGCATCCGGGAAGGCACCGAGGTGACGCGGACATCCGTGTCTGGGCCGGGGGGCAAACGTTCGCTGCCGGCAGGAACGCCGGTGACCGCGGCACCGACAAGGCCGACAGACCCCTTGAAGTTCAGCTTGCGGCAGTGGAAGCGCCTTGACAAACACATACAAAACCGCAAAGACCGACGCGGACGGCAAACCCCCGTCGGACCACCCCACTCCGTTATTTGGAAGGGTGAGTCCGAAGACACCCCGCAATAGCTTATCGGCACGGCTCCTCACGAGCCTTCGACCCTGAGAGCGGCTGGGAAAGGTGCCGACGACGCTCAGTACAGCGAGGGCGACGCCCGTGCGGACAGGGCTTGCCTCCACCTCGACCCCAACTCTCCCACTCTACGCAGCTGCGACAGGGGTGCCAGAAACGCTCATCACACTCTGGGTGAAATTCAGCTCAGTTTTGCTTTCCCCACCGTCGTGAGGCGATCGGCGGTCTCGCTTGCCTCTTCTCGCACGTTCCACCAAAACCCCTAGACCACACTCTGCAAGCACTAGCACTTTGAAGTGCAGCAGCACGTCGGAGAGCAGCAGTGAAATCCTGACGCTCACGGGAGAGACGAGCATTGCCACGAGCATCGCGTCGTTGGCCACCGCGGCGCGCCGAGTGACATGACGGCCAGCAGCATCTCAACGTTGAGCAGCACGCCAGCGAGCACCAGCTCGATCCGAACGTCTATGTGTGGTACGAGAAGTGTCTACGGGTAGCAGCAGTCTTTGGTTGAGCTGCACGTCGGAGATCAGTGTCTCGACCCTGACGCCCACAAGGGAAACGAATACTGCCCTCGGGTCACCATGTCGGTGACCACCACGATGGGAATTGGCATGGCAACGTCCAGCAGCGTGCCGGAGAGCGGGAGCTCGACCCTGACGGGGAGCTCGACCCTGACGGCCCCGAGTGGGACAATTGCTGCTCCGAGTGGCACGTCGCTGAGAAGCGCGCGGCTTCTCAGCGTCGTCTTGGTTCCCCCGACTCCCGCGCCGACCATCTCACCGACTCGCGCGCCGACCAGCTCGCCGACTCCCGAGCCGACGATGTTGCGTATGTCACGGAATACCCCCTCGAGGTGTGAACATGTGTTTGGAAAGATCATGTATCTTTTGTACTTCGCAATCCTGCGGGCTTTAGCATGGCAGTACACAGCTTCTGCGAGTACAACACACCTCCAAGAGCATGGAGTACGGACACAAGCACCGCGATTCTGTGCAGCTCGACGGTCTCCAGCGACAGGGTGCTGAGTAGCGCGACGGGTACCAGCAGCACGGCGCTGAGCTGCTCGACGGGGCGCGCCGATACGACGATGACCATTTCGGGACAACGCAGCGCCTACAACTATTGCACCCGTTCGGTCTCCGACCCCGACTCCAGGCCTAGTCCAACTCCGACTCCAGCTCCGCCCCGACTCCAGCCCAACTCGTTATCCGACTCCTGCTCAAGCACCGGCTCCTGTCCCACCTCAGTTCCGACTCCAGTTCACGCTCCAGCTGCTCCACCACCTAGGGAGATGACCGTTTAGGTTCACTCGACGGGCGCTCGACGCATCCTCGACTCCGACGTCCACTCGTGCGCAATACGACGGAGACTAGCACTGCGACGCTCAGGGTGGCCCATTTGGCGATGCTCCCAATCTTCCACCACTTCATGGTTGAGCACCGCGTAGATGACCGGCACTGCTGTAACAAGCCAGCCACGGTGGCAGCGTGCGGACAGGAGTTATCCAAATCCGTGGGATTGTGCACCAGGCGGCATTCGAGGTGCAAGCTATGTCCAACTGGCTACGTCACTGGATTTCCTGAACGCTATTGCTACAGTACTTGGGGCGAGTACTGAGGAGTGGAGCACCACTGGAATCACGAACGGAGGGGAGCACCACTGGAATCACGAGCTATAGTGTCCGCGACTGTTTGGCTCTGGTCCCATCTCCTACTCCATATTCGCTTCCGATTGCTGCCCCGACGCATGCGTGGTGACAATTTTCATGGTTAACGGCGGTGACGTCGACCTGGCCGACTTGACAGAGCACCGTGTGTCGTACATGACGGCTGGGCCCGAGCTTTGCTGCGGCTTACGCCCTCGTCCACATCAGAGTGGAGCACCACGTCGACTCCAACCCCAGCCCCTATCCTGGTCCAGTTTCGATTTCGACGCCAGCTCCGACGCCGATGTAGTGAAAGTGGTGACGTTGGCACAGCGACATGCGCGGTGAATGTCTTTTCTGTTTGGATTTTTGTTTGGTCCTGCGTATGCGGATGGGCGTCTGGACCTCGTGACAGCACACAGGGTGCTATTCGTACGCTCGGACATCGATCTGGCAGCCGCTCCATTGACAACGTGGCCCTGCTCACTTGGTCTACGATCGCCGACCCCAACAACCTTACCATCCCCAGCTGACACGCCGACTCCGACGCTGACTCCGCCGGAGGCCTCGATCTCGTCCTCAACATGCTCCGATGGCATCCGCGCTCCACCTGTCCATCCTTATGCATGGCCGGCGCAGAGTTCCTTGGGCGGCCAGCGCTCGTCGCCTCCCCTTTTCTCTCGTCCCTTCGCCTTGCTTCCCTTCTCTCGTCATGCTCTACTTGCGTAGTTTTTTCGGGGCCGCCCTGCTGACGGTCGTGCGCACCCTGTCCTCCCTGCCCCTGCTCGGCAGGGTTGGGGCAGGCATCGCAGCGTACGCCCTGCCACAACCAATACAACTGTTCATTGCCCTCGCTGTTCCTGACCTTTGCTCGTGTGGGACCTTGTACGAACACCAGCCAAAGGTTGGTTTACGCACGAGCGAACTCTTCTCCCTTCTCCCCATCCTCCCTCGCCTTCCTCCTCCTCCTCCTCCTCGTCATCCTCCGCTTTCTTTCGCATTTGCGGGCCGAATTTCGTGATATATTCGTTGGGCAACTGCGCTTCGCTTCGCTATGGTACGAATTCGGGTCACATTTGTATAATGTTCCCCTCCTGCCTGAGTCCAGTGCGCAACGCTTATCCGCCACGCGGCGGGGACGCGTTCGGCTCTGCTCATTCGCAGGGGTGAAACATGCTTCCCTTCATGGCCACGGTTCACTGCATGAGTTTGCATCTTGCAGGTCGGCTTTTGCTTAGTTCCCAGTTTGCTTGTCCACCTTTAGATTCGCATTGTGTCTTCGGCCGGGGCGAGTCGTGATCAAGTGGCCGCGGGCTCTTCCGCCTCCCCCCCAAAAAAGGGTGTCAGGCCGCCGAGATTCGCAACGGATTCTAGCATCTCCATTTTGCGCAGCAGCGCGTCGGATAGCACCAGTTCTACGCTGGCGTCCACGAGCGGCGCCAGCACCGTCTCGAGCGACATGTCGCTGCCCGCCGCGACGGGTACCTGCTGCGCATCGTCGAGCAGCGCGGAATGGAACAGCAGCTCTACACTGACATCCACGTGTGGAATCACTATTGGATCGAGTGCCACGGCGCGGAGCATCACGACGGGAATTGGTGTCTCGACGTGGAACAGTACGTACACCAGCAGCAGCTGGATTCTGGCGCTCGCGACAGGGGCGAGCATTGTCTTCAAAACTACGTCGCGGACCACCACGAAGGGCACTGGCAGCGCTTTTTTGAGCAGCCAGTCGTCGAGCACCAGCTTGGCCCTGACGTGTGTCAGCGGGGTGGGCGCTGCCTCGAGTACCGCGTTGTTGCGCGGTGCGATGGATAGTAGTGTCTCGACTTTGCGCAGCGCGCTTGGGAGCAGTTTTTGGACCCCGACGCCTACGAGTTGGACCATCACCACCTCGAGCACAATGTCGCCGACCACCGCGGCGGATCCTAACAGCGCATCGTTAGGCAGTCCGCCCGAGAGCAGCACCGCGACCCCGACGTCCAGGAAGGGGCAGGCAGTGCCCCGAGTACCGCGTCGCTGACCGCCGCGGCGTGCACTGGCATGTCGATGTGTGACACTACGCTCGAGAACAACAACTCGACTCTGACGTCTATGGGTGGCACAAGTCGTACTTCGAGCACCGCGTCGCTAGGCTGAGCGACCGTGACCAGTAGCGCACCGCTGAGTATCGCGTTCGAGGGCACCAGCTCTACCCTGGCATGCACCAGTGGGGCGAGCACTGCCTCGAGTACCACGCCGCTGAGCAGCGCGACGGATGCTGGCATTCCGACTTTGGGCAGCGCAATGTTGAGCACCGCGCCGGAGAGCAGCAGCTTGGCCCCGACTCCCTCGCGCGGGGCGAGTATTGTCTCAAGTGCCGCGTCGCTGGGCACCGCGACCAGTGTTAGCAACGCAACGTTGAGCAGCTCATCCGAGAGCACCACATACTCACCGACGTCGACGAGCGGGGCGAGTCCTGCCTCGAGCACCACGTTGCTGAGCCGCACCGGGCCCAATAGCGTCTCAACATCGAGCAGCGTGGTGGAGGGCAGCAGCTCGACACCACCAACGTCCACGAGGGATGCGAATGCGGCCGCGAGTGCCACTTTGGGCAGGGCGTCGGCGAGCACCAGCTCGACCTTGACGCCCATGTGCGGGACGAGAACTGTCTCGATCCCCTGGTCGCTAGCCACCTTGACGGGCGCTGGCAGCGCACGGTCGAGCTGCAGGCCAGAGGACGGCGTCTCGACCCCGGTGCGCGCGATGAGAAGAACCATGATCCTCAGTGCCACGTCTGCAACCTCTGCCTTGAGTATCACGTCGCTGGCCACCGCGACGGGTACCAGCAGTTCACCTTTGAGCAGCGCGTCGTCGAGCACCAGCTCGCCCCTGACGCGCGCCAGCGGGGCGAGCACTGCCTCGAGCATCGCGTCGCTGAGCTACGCGTCTGGGACTCGCATCTCGACGTTGCCGCGATGTGCACCAGCGGGGCGGGAACTGTCGCGGTCGCCACGTCGCGGAGCACAATGGCAGACGCCAGCATCTCGACGTGGACCAGCAGTGCGTTCGAGAGCAGCAGATCTACCCTAGCGAGCGCGAGTGCGGCGAGTACTGTCTGAGTCCTATGTCGCTGATCATCGCGGCGGGCACCAGCTGCGCACCATGAAGCAGCATCATTGGTCGGTCTACTTGGTGTGGGCCCCTTTGTGTTCCTGGCCTCCTACCTGGGCCCCATCTTTTTCCGCGCCTCCGCGGCCCGCATTGGCCCCCTGGGGGTGGTGTGCGTGCGTCGGCTTCTTTTAGCGAGGCGCATTGCCCCACTCGGGGCGGGATGCAGGCCTCGCCCGAACGAACCACATTGGCCCATTGGGTGCGAGCTTCGATCATCGCGTCTGGGATTGCCAGCTCGACCCTGTTGCGCACCAGTGGCGCGAGCATTGCCTCGAGTACCGCGCCGCTGAGCAACGCGAGAGGCGCCAGTAGATCACCGTTGCGCAGCACGTCGGAGTCCACCTGCTCGGCCCTGACGGGCGCCAGTGGGACGAGCACCGCTTCGCGTGCCACGTCTCTGACGACCACGACGGGTGCCAGCAGTGCACCGTTGAGCAGCGTGGCGGCGAGCGCCAGCTTGACCCTGGCGCGCGCTAGTGGGACGAGCGCTGCCTCGAGCCTCACGTCGCTGAGCTGTATGGCGGGCACTCGCATTGCGACGTTGCGCAGCACGTCGCTGACCGCCACGGCGGGCGCCAACAGCGCATCGCTAAGCAGCGCGACTGGTGGCACCAGCCCCCTGATGTGCACCAGCGGGGCGGGCTTTACCGCGAGTGCTACGCCGCGCAGCAGCACGACGGGCACCAGCATCTCGACGAAGAGCAGCAGCACGTCGGGCAGCACCAGCTCTACCCTGGCGCCCGCACGCGGTGCGATCACTGTCTCGAACACCCTGTCGCTGACCATCGCGACTGGCATCATCTGCACATCATTGAGCAGCACAGGCGGGAACAGCAGCTCGTCCCTGCCGCCCATGTACGGGGCGACTGCCGCATCGAGCGCCACGTCTGGCGTGCGCCAGCGGGGCGAGTGCTGCCTCGAGCACCGCGTCGCTGAGCTGCGCGGCGGGCACTATCATCTCGACGTTTAGCACCACGTCGCTGACCACCACGGTGGGCACCGACAACGCATTGCTGAGCAGAACGATAGGGGGCACCAGCGGCACTGGCTCCTCGGCGTTGAGCATCGCGTCGAGTGGGGCAGCAGCTCGACCTCCGAGCACACGAGTGGGCCGAATACCTTCTTGAGCACCATGTCGCGGACCGCGGCGACGGGCACCAGTTGCTCACCGCCTCGAGTATTGCCCCGAGTACTACTAGGCCTATGGCCCAATATATCCGCGATCCGCATTTGCCCGCTGAGGGTGGGGCGCGTACATCGACTCATTTCCACGAACCGCATTGGCCACGAGAGGTGGGATACGAGCTTCGCTTTATTTCGAACGAACCGATCGGCCCACTGGGGGCGGGGTGCGCGCTTCCCCTAGGTCCGCGCGCCGCATCGGCCCACTGGGGGTGGGATGCGAGCTCCGATCGGTACGCTGGCGAGCCCAACCCTGACGTACAAAGAGCACAGACCGCCTGGGTCGCCCTTCATCATGCCCGATCGCTCGCTCGCCCCAGGGCGTCTCCCCAGGCGGTCGCCCGGGCGCGTGATGATGCTCACCAGTAGCACGCCAGTGCTACCTTCCCTTCTGAGCGAGCTCCGCGAACCGGTGGCAATGTTTCCGTCGCTCCAATGCGGAGGGCCGCTGCGGGATTGCCCCACGGCCGTGCCGTTCACCTTTCCCATGCTCCACATCGTGCATGCCAGCGTGCGTGTGTTAAGGCGATGCTAATGCCGCGGGTACGGAGACGTGCCGCTGAGCGGCCTGATCATGCATGTCCGCTATGGTTTCCAGCCGGGGCCCCTTTCTGTTCTTCGCCAGGGGGGTATTCCACCACCTCTGATTCGTATGCGGCACCTCCTGCCTTGTGAGATGGGTCTGCGGGGCGTTTGTAGCTTCGGGTCCTGGACGAACCTTCGTCCGAAGTGGTACGTCTCTCTCTCTCCCTCCCTCTCTCTCGCATCCATCCGCCCTCGATTCCCACTTGTCCCAATACCATCAGTCTCTCGCTGTCATCCTTCTCTGTCTTGGGCCCCAGACCCTTCCTTTGTAGCGCGGGAGCCATGTCCGAGCACGTTCGCAGATCGGAAGGGCACTGTGGTGCAAATGGTGGCTTGTGCTTTTTTCCCAACCATCCTGTGGTGTTGGGTCCTCGTTGTGAAAAGACGTCGCCCCGCGTTCCTTCCCGCTGCCCCTTCCCTCCTCCCTCCTCCATTTCGGCACACCCCTCACACGTTTCGTGGCCCCATAAGGAGCTCCGCCGAAGGCCCCAGTGCTGCCGCCCGCATGCGTCTCGCACACCCAATTCGGCACACCCCTCACACGCTTCGTGGCCCCATAGGGAGCTCCACCAAAGGCCCCAGTGCTGCCGCCCGCATGCATCCCGCACACCCACTTCGGCACACCCCTCACACGTTTCGTGGCCCCATAGGGATCTCCACCGAAGGCCCCAGCGCTACCGCCCGCATGCGTCCCGCACACCCATTGCGGCACACCCCTCACACGTTTCGTGGCCCCAGAGGGAGCTCCACCGAAGGCTCCAGTGCTGCCGCCCGGATGCGTCCCGCACACCCATTTTGGCACACCCCTCACACGTTTCGTGGCCCCAGAGGGAGCTCCACCGAAGGCCCCAGTGCTGCTGCCCGCATGCGTCCCGCACACCCAATTCGGCACACCCCTCACACGCTTCGTGGCCAAATAGGAAGCCCCACCAAAGGTCCCAGTGCTGCCGCCCGCATGCGTCCCGCACACCCAATTCGGCACACCCCTCAAACGTTTCGTGGCCCCACAGGGAGCTCCACCGAAGGCCCCAGTGCTGCCGCCCGCATGCGTCTCGCACACCCACTTCGGCACACCCCTCACACGTGTCGTGGCCCCATCGGGAGCTCCACCAAAGGCCCCAATGCCCGCATGCGTCCCGCACACCCATTGCGGCACACCCCTCACACGTTTCGTGGCCCCATCGGAGCTCCACCGAAGGCCCTTGTGCTGCCCGCATGCGTCCCGCACACCCATTTCGGCACACTCCTCACACGTTTCGTGGCCCCATAGGGAGCTCCACCGAAGGCCCCAATGCTGCCGCCCGCATGCGTACTGCACACCCAATTCGGCACACCCCTCACACGCTTCGTGGCCCCAGAGGGAGCTCCACCGAAGGCCCCAGCGCTGCCGCCCGCATGCGTCTCGCACACTAACTTCGGTACACCCCTCACACGTTTCATGGCCCCATAGGGAGCTCCACCGACGGCCCCAGTGCTGCCGCTCGTATGCGCCCCGCACACCCAATTCGGCACACCCCTCACACGCGTCGTGGCCCCATAGGGAGCTCCACCGAAGGCCCCAGTGCTGCCGCCCGCATGCGACCCGCACACCCCCCATTCTCGCACACCCCTCACACGTGTCGTGGCCCCATAGGGAGCTCCACCAAAGGCCCCAGTGCTGCCGCCCGCATGCGTCCCGCATACCCATTTCGGCACACCCCTCACACGTTTCGTGGCCAAATAGGAAGCCCCACCAAAGGTCCCAGTGGCGGCGCTCACATGCGCATGCGTCCCGCACACCCATTTCGGCACATCCCTCACAGGTTTCGTGGCCCCATCATCCACCGGAGGCCCGAGTGGCGGCGCTCACATGCGTCACCCACACGCACCCAATCCGGACACCCAACACACGCTTCGTGGCCCCATAGGGAGCTCCACCGAAGGCCCCAGCGGCCGCGCTCACATGCGTCCCCGCCACCCATCCCGGCACGCCCCTCACAACAACAGGTTTCGTGGCCCCATAGGGAGCTCCACCGAAGGCCCCAGCGACACCGCCCGCATGCGTCACCACCCGCACCCACTTCGGCACACCCCTCACACGTTTCGTGGCCCCATAGGGAGCTGCACCGAAGGCCCCAGTGGCGGCGCTCACAATCGTCCCCGCCACACATCCGAGTACACCCCTCACGCGCTTCGTGGCCCCAGAGGGAGCTCCACCGAAGGCCCCAGTAGCGGCGCTTACATGCGTCTCCGCCACCCATCCCGGCACCCCCCCCGCAGCAGCATCATGTTCCGGGGACCCATAGGGAGCTGCACTGGAGGCCCCAGTGGCGGCCCTCACATGCGTTTCCGCCACCCATGTCGGCACGCCCCGCGCGTGTTTCATGTCCCCAGAGGGAGCTTCACCGAATGCCCCAGTGGCACCCATCTCGGCACACCCCTCACACGTTCCGTGGTCCTATGGGGAGTTCCACTGAAGATGAAACCCGCAGCTGCGGTACTGACAACTGCATATGGTTGGGTTCTTCGCCAGGCTAATTTTGGCATGCTTGCTCCAACTTCTGTGCTTGTGCTGTCTGACGCGCCCATATGTTATCATTGTGCTCGGTCGCATCTCCATTCATCCTTATCCTGGTTTTCCTCCTGGTTCGCCGCGCTCTAGTCCTCTCATCTTCCCATCAGTATCCAGTTTCGTCGTTTCCTCCGTTCTACATCCTCATGAGTCGACATATGGACAGTCTCCAGCGTCGCCATCATGTTTAAAATCGTCATTGTGCTCATGGCGCTGAAGATGCTTCAGAGTATAATAGAGCTGAACCTCATGATGGTCTGATCCCTTTCCGTGGTCATGCCAGCATTCCTGCTGCTTGTCCTGATCCGAATCCTCCTCCGCCTTGTCGGCGTCATCCTCATCATCAGTTTCATGTGTCTGCTGCTCCCGCTGTTCTTGGTCATGGCCCCTCCTTGTTGCAAACGGTTGTTTCTGACAAGTGGCGCAGGTGCTCAAGCGGTCACTGACGAGACACAGGCCACACGGAAGGGTGCCAGGGAGGCAGTTGCACGGGGGTGATACCGCAGTCGCGTAGTCCTTGGTCAGCCTCTCCCTCCGTTTGCCTCCACCCTGGCTCGCTCGTCCTTCCTCCCCTTTTCCTTCCTCTGCCTCCTCTGTCTCCTCTGTCTCCTCACTCCTCCTGCTTTCTCCCTCCTTCCTTGCCTCCTCTCCCACTTGCCTTTCCCTCTCCTCCCATCCCAGTCCTCATCCTCCGTCGTGCCTCCAATCCCCTCCCTCCTTCTTACCTCTGCCCTTTTCAATATCCGTAAGGGCTTCGCCCCATGCCGCCGGCCTCCTGTCTCGGATAACGGGAGATGCAAACGCTAAATCATGAGGTCTGGGCGCCGCCGTGAAGCAGTGTCGGGACCTGTTTGTTGTTCGTCCCTGACCCTACGGATCTGCGTAAGGGGTGCCGCCGAATTTCAGAAATGTGGCAAATCCCATGTGTTTTTGGACCCTGACCCTACGGATCTGCGTGAGGGGTGCCGCCGAATTTCAAACATGTGGTAGATCCCCTATGCTTTTGGACCCTGACCCTGCCGATCTGCGTGAGAGGTGCCGCCGAATTTTGGAAATGTGGTAAATCTCATGTTTTTTTGACCCTGGCCCTGCCGATCTGCGTGAGGGGTGCCACCGAATGTCAGAAATGTGGCAGATCTCGTATGTTTTTGTTGACCCTGACCCCGCCGATCTGCGTGAGGGGTGCCAGCGAATTTTAGACGTGTGGCAAATCCCGTATGTTTTTGGACCGTGACCCCGCCGATCTGCGTGAGGGGTGTCAGCACATTTCAGAAATGTGGCAATCCAATGCGTTTTTGGACCCTGACCCTACGGATCTGCGTGAGGGGTGCCACCCAATTTCAGAAATGTGGCAAATCCCTTGCGTTTTTGGACCCTGATCCCGCCGATCTGCGTGAGGGGTGGCAATTTTTATTTGTTTTGGGCCTCCCCCCTCGCGCGGTCCATTAACAAGGAACAGCAAGCAGCAAGAAGCAGAAGTGTATCAACAAGGAACAGTAAGCAGCAAGAAGCAGCACTGTAACAGAGGAAACTGGAAGCTGCAACTGGTACAGGAAACTTTGAGCCTTCGCCCTACAGCCTGGTGGCCCCACAAGGGGGCCGGTGGATTTCCTTCTGGCGCCTCCATCAGGCCAACTCCTTGCAACGCGGTTTCTCTCTCTCTCTCTCTCTCTGTTTCTTTTTCCCAATCATCCTGTGGTGTTGGGTCCTCGTTTTGAAGAGACGGTGCCCCGCGTCCTCTCCTCTCCTCTCCTCTCCTCTCCTCCTCCCCCCTCCTCCCTCCTCCCGTCATCATCATCATCGTCATCATCACCACCATCATCGTCGTCATCGTCATCGTCATCATCGTCGTCGTCATCATCGTCATCATCGTCATCATCACCATCATCGCCATCATCATCGCCGTTATCGCCACCATCATCATCATTGTCATCCTCCTCATCATCATCATCATCAGCATCAGCATCATCATCATAACCATGCGGGGGGAGTGTGCACGTCGGCAGCGGCCCCCCTGGGAGAGCGGGATCATCATCATAATCATCATCATCATCATCATCATCATCATCATCATCATCATCATCATCATCATCATCATCATCATCATCATCATAATCATAATCATAATCATAATCATCATCATCCTCCGCATCATCACCATCACCATTACCATCATCATCATCATCATCATCATCATCATCATCATCATCATCATCATCATCATCATCATCATCATCACCATCAGCATCATCATCATCATCATCATCATCATCATCAGCATGCGTCCCCTGCACCCATTTCGGCACACCCCTCACACGTTTCGTGGCCCCATAGGGAGCTCCACCGAAGGCCCCAGTGGCTGCGCTCGCATGCGGTTCCACCCCCCTTTTCGGCACACCCCTCACACGTTTCGTGGCCCCACAGGG
>CAUYUJ010003991.1:544863-576073 GCA_963575745.1 Prorocentrum cordatum
ATGCGGTCGCTATCCGTTTCGGCTTCGCAAGGCGTGGAAGGCGTGGCACTTGCTCGACGCCACAGAGGGTGCGCTGGGGCTGGGGGTGCGGTCGCTATGTGCTTCGGCTTCGCAAAGCGTGGCAGGCGTGGCACTTTCTCGGCGCCACAGCGGCGTGCGGTTGGGGTGCGGTTGCTATCTGTTTGGGCCTCGCAAAGCGTGGCATTCGTGGCGCTTCCTCGACGCCACAGGGGGGTGCGCTGGGGTTGCGGTCGCTGTCCGCTTCGGCCTCGCCAAACGTGGCATGCGTGACACTTTCTCGACGCCACAGGAGGTGCGCTGGGGGTGCGGTCGCTATCCGTCTCGGCTTCGCAAAGCGTGGCAGGCGTGGCACTTTCTCAACGCCACAGGGGGTGCGCTGGGGGTGCGGTCGCTATGCGCTTCGGGCTCGCAACGAGTGGAATGCGTGGCCCTCCCTCGATGCCACATGGGGTGCGCTGGGGGTGCGGTCGCTATCTGTTTCGGCCTCGCAAAGCGTGGCAGACACTTCCTCGACGCCACATGGGGTGCGCTGGGAGTGCGGTCGCTATCTGTTGGGGCCTCGCAAAGCGTGGCATTCGTGGCGCTTCCTCGACGCCACAGGAGGTGCGCTGGGGGTGCGGTCGCTGTCTGTTGGGGCCTCGCAAAGCGCGGCAGGCGTGGCACTTCCTCGGCGCCACAGAGGGTGCGCTGGGGGTGCGGCCGCTATCTGTTTCAGCCTCGCAAAGTGTGACAGTCGTGGCACTTTGTCGGCGCTACAGGGGGTGCGTTAGGGGTGCGGTCGCTATCTGTTCCGGCCTCGCAAAGTGTGGCAGCCGTGGCACTTTGTCGACGCCACAAGGGGGTGCGCTGGGGGTGCGGTCTCTATTTGCTTCGGCCTTTCAACTCTCCTCTGGACTGGCGTCACCAACGGCATCGGCGGGGCAACGACCACCAACATCATTCTCACATGCTTCACTTCAGCTATCATCACTCAGCCATAATAGAAGTATGTGGGCTTATTCGGTAGCGTAATGTGTGTGTTGTGACGGCCTTTCCAGTGGTCGAAGAGCGGAGAGGGGGGTTAGCAATTTTTGACGGCATTCAGGGTATGTGGGGGAAGGGGGGGGAAGCGGGGACGACTTAGAGAGACATTTAGAGAGATACGGTGCGTGAGCGGCGGGGAGAGAGAGAGAGAGAGAGAGAGAGAGAAAAAGAAAGAAAGAGAGGGGGAGAGAGAGACAGGCAGAGAGACAAACACAGAAATATAGAGTTCGATATCGAGTGATCGAGAGAGAGAGAGAGAGAGAAATTAGCCTGACGAAAGACCCAACCATACGTAGTTGTGAATACCGCAATTGTGGATGTATTCCTCGGTGGCGCTCCCTATGATGGAGAGATGGAGCTCCCAGTGGGGCCACGGAACGTGTGAGGGGTGTGCCAAAATGGGGCGGCGGCGCCATGCGCACTGCGCCACGGGGACCTTAGGTGGAGCTCCCTATGGGGCCACGAAACGTGTGAGGGGTGTGCCGAATTGGGGCGGCGCCGCCTATGGGGCCACGAAGCGTGTGAGGGGTGTGCCGAAATTGGGTGTGGAACCGCATGCGAGCGCAGCCACTGGGGCCTTCGGTGGAGCCCCCTATGGGGCCACGAAACGTGTGAGGGGTGTGCCAGAATGAGGGGTGGAACCGCATGCGAACGCAGCCACTGGGGCGTTCGGTGGAGCTCCCTATGGGGCCACGAAACGTGTGAGGGGTGTGCCAGAATTGGGGGTGGAACCGCATGCGAGCGCAGCCACTGGGGCCAATTCGGTGGAGCTCTATGGAGCCCGAAGGTGTGGAGGGGTGTGCCGAAATGGGGGGCGGAAACCGCTTATGCGAGCGCAGCACTGGGGGCGTTCGGTGAAGCTCCCTGATGGGGCCACGAGACGTGTGAGGGTGTTGTGCCGAACCGAAAAGAGGGGGGAACCGCATGCGAGCGCAGGACGCTGGGGGCTTCGGTGGGGCTCTCTATGGGGCCACGATGCGAGTGAGGGGCTGTTGCCGAAAATGGTAGGGTGGAGCCCGCCATGGAGTGCAGCCCACTTGGGCGTTGGTGGAGCTCCTTATTGGGTCCACGAAACGAACGTAATGAGGGGTGTGCCAAAACGGGGGGTGGAACCGCATGCGGGCGCAGCCACTGGCGCCTTCGGTGGAGCTCCCTATGGGGCCACGAAACGTGTGAGGGGTGTGCCAGAATTGGGGGTGGAACCGCATGCGAGCGCAGCCACTGGGGCCTTCGGTGGAGCTCCCTATGGAGCCACGAAACGTGTGAGGGGTGTGCGAGAATGGGGGGTGGAACCGCATGCGAGCGCAGCCACTGGGGCGTTCGGTGGAGCTCCCTGTGGGGCCACGAAACGTGTGAGGGGTGTGCCGAAAAGAGGGCTGGAACCGCATGCGAGCGCAGACGCTGGGGCGTTCGGTGGAGCTCTCTATGGGGCCACGAAACGAGTGAGGGGTGTGCCGAAATGGGGGGGTGGAACCGCATGCGAGCGCAGCCACTGGGGCGTTCGGTAGAGCTCCCTATGGGGCCACGAAACGTGTGAGGGGTGTGCGAGATTGGGGGGTGGAACCGCATGCGATCGCAGCCACTGGGGCGTTCGGTGGAGCTCCCTATGGAGCCACGAAACGTGTGAGGGGTGTGCCAGAATGAGGGGTGGAACCGCATGCGAGCGCAGCCGCTGGGGCCTGCGGTGGAGCTCCCTATGGGGCCACGAAGCGTGTGAGGGGTGTGCCAGAATTGGGGGTGGAACCGCATGCGAGCGCAGCCACTGGGGCCTTCGGTGGAGAAGCTTTCTCTATGGGGCCACGGAACGCTAGCTGTGAGGTGTGCCGGAAATGGAGGGGGGGGGGTGGTGGAACCTGCATGCGGCGCAGGCCACTGCCTGGGGCGTTCGGTGGGCTCCCTGTGGGGCCCACGGAAAACGAGTGAGGGAGTGTGCGGAATGGGGGTGGAACCGCATGCGGAGCGCAGCCACTGGGGCCTTCGGTGGAGCTCCTTGGAGCCACGCAAACGTGATGAGGGGTGTGCCGACAATGGGGGGGTGGAAACAGCATTGCGAGCGCAGCCACTGGGGCGTTCGGTGGAGCTCCCTATGGGGCCACGAAACGTGTGAGGGGTGTGCCGAAAAGGGGGGTGGAACCGCATGCGAGTGGAGCCACTGGGGCCTTCGGTGGAGCACCCTATGGGGCCACGAAACGAGTGAGGGGTGTGCCGAAATGGGTGCAGGGGACGCATGCTGATGATGATGATGATGATGATGATGATGATGATGATGATGATGATGATGATGATGATGATGATGATGATGATGATGATGATGGTAATGGTAATGGTAATGGTGATGGTGATGATGCGGATGATGATGATGATGATGATGATGATGATGATGATGATGATGCTGATGATGATGATGCTGATGATTATGATGATGATGCTGATGATAATGATGAGGAGGAGGAGGACAATGATGATGATGATGGTGGTGGCGATAACGGCGATGATGATGGCGATGATGGTGATGATGACGATGATGACGGTGATGACGACGACGATGGTGACGATGTCGATGACCACGATGATGGTGATGATGATGACGATGATGATGATGATGATGATGACGGGAGGAGGGAGGAGGGGGGAGGAGGAGAGGAGAGGAGAGGAGGACGCGGGGCACCGTCTCTTCAAAACGAGGACCCAACACCACAGGATGGTTGGGAAAACAATTACCCTGGCGAGGGACCCAACCATATGCAGTTGTGAGTGACGCAGTTGTGGGCATCGACCTCGGTGAACCTCTCTGGGGTCACGACGCGTGTGACGGGGTGCGCCAGAATTGGCTCGGGTACGCCATGCGGGCGCTGCCACCAGAGCCGTCGGTGGAGCACCCTATGGGGCCGCGGAACGTGCAAGGGGTGCGCCGAAATGGGAGTGGAACTGCATGCGTACCCTGCCACTGGGGCCTTTGGCGGAGCACCCTATAGGGCCACGACACTTTTGAGGGGTGTGCCGAAATGGGGGGGGGGTGGAACCGCATGCGAACGCAGCACTGTGGCCTTCGGTGGAGCTCCCTATGGGGCCACGAAACGAGTGAGGGGTGCGCCGAAATGGGGGTGGAACTGCATGCGGACCCTGCCACTGGGGCCTTCGGTGGAGCACCCTATGGTGGCCACGAAGCGTGTGAGGGGTGCGCCGAAATGGGGGTGGAACTGCATGCTGACCCTGCCACTGGGGCCTTCGGTGGAGCTCCCTATGGGGCCACGAAACGCGTGAGGGGTGCGCCGAAAAGAGGGGTGGAACTGCATGCGGACCCCGCCACTGCGGCCTTCGGTGGAGCTCCCTATGGGGCCGCGAAGCGTGTGAGGGGTGTGCCGACATGGGGGTGGAACTGCATGCGGACCCTGCCACTGGGGCCTTCGGTGGAGCTCCTTATGGGGGCCACGAAACGTGTGATGGGTGCGCCGAAATGAGGGTGGAACTGCATGCGGACCCTGCCACTGGGGCCTTCGGCGGAGCTTTCCCTATGGGGGCCCACGAAACGTGTGAGGGGTTGCGCCGAAATGGGGTGGGAACTGCTATTGCGGGACCCGCCACTGCGGCTTGGAGTGAAAGCTCCCTATGGGGCCGCGAAGCGTTGTGAGGGGTTGTGCGGACTATGGGGGTAGAACTGCAGCGAACCCTGCCACTGGGGCCTTCGGTGGAGCTCCCTATGGGGCCACGAACCGTGTGAGGGGTGCGCGAAAATGTTGCGGGGCCGCCATGCGAACCCTGCCACTGGGGCCTTCGGTGGAGCTCCCTATGGGGCCACGAACCGTGTGAGGGGTGCGCCACAATGAGGCGGGGCCGCCATGCGAACCCTGCCCCTGGGGCCTTCGGTGGAGCGCCCTATGGGGCCACGAACCGTGTGAGGGGTGCGCCAAAATGGGGTGGAACTGCATGCGGAACCAGCCCCTGGGGCCTTCGGTGGAGCACCCTTAAATAGGGGCCACGAAACGTGTGAGGGGTGCGCCGAATTGGGAGTGGAACTGCATGCGGAGCCTGCCACTGGGGCCTTCGGCGGAGCACCCTATAGGGGCCACGAAACGTGTGAGGGGTGCGCCGAAATGGGGGTGGAACTGCATGCGGACCCTGCCACTGGGGCCTTCGGTGGAGCTCCCTATGGGGGCCACGAAACGCGTGAGGGGTGCGCCGAAATGGGGGTGGAACTGCATGCTGACCCTGCCACTGGGGCCTTCGGTGGAGCTCCCTATGGGGCCACGAAACGCGTGAGGGGTGCGCCGAAATGGGAGTGGAACTGCATGCGGACCCTGCCACTGGGGCCTTCGGCGGAGCACCCTATGGGGGCCACGAAACGTGTGAGGGGCGCGCCGAAATGGGAGTGGAACTGCATGCGGACCCTGCCACTGGGGCCTTCGGCGGAGCACCCTATGGGGCCACTAAGCGTTGTACTCGGTGGGTGAAACGCAGGGAGGAGGGAGAGGAGCAGGAGGGAGGGAGGAAGGAGGAGGCGGGAACGCGGGGCACCGTCTCTTCAAAACGAGGACCCAACACCACAGGATGGTTGGGAACAAAGAGAGAGAGAGAGAGAGAAAGAGAGAGAGAGAGAAGGATAACAAAAAACAAACAAAGACGAGAGGCGCCGAGAGAGATAGAGAGAGAGGGAACCATAGAGAGAGGTGGATCGGGGCAGGGTAGTGGCCGAGGGGAAGGGGGGTCGCTCATGTATGCAAGTCGTGGTTCGATGGTTCAGTGGTCAGCTGGTCAGCATGTGGTTGACAAGTTCTCAGCATGAGATGCATACCTCTTCAAGCTTGGCGCCAACTCATATTGAGAAGCACGCGATGTAGGCCGTCGGCGAGGAGGGACGGACCAGCTAGGGTCGATCAAGGCTACTGTAGAGTCTAGGGTAGGGCCTAGAGTAGCCACCCCCCTCCCGGATTTAAATCCGATGACGACAGCAGCCGGCGGAGATGAGGAGCGCAAGAAGGGCGCTCTTCAGACCCCTCCCCGCCCGCCATGTTCGAGAACCGCGCTCCAGAACCGCCGTTGCGAAACCCGTGTTGAAGACGACGGCGACGACGAAGGCGGAGACGCTGAGGCCTCGAAGGGAGGGAAGGAGAAAAGGGAACCGGGGAGGCACGCTACTCCCGAGCATTCCTGCAGCTTCGCAGCACCCGCCAAAAAATCAGGCAAACGCAAACGGCAGCCTATGGGAAGGCACCGCGGGATATGTCCCATTGATGCTGCTACCTGTCTTTGGAGCCAACTAGAGCTTAAGCTCGCGCGGCGCGCGCGTGGTTCTAGCAGCAACTGTGTATATGTACCCGTATACACTTATACATATATATATATATATATACATAGATAGGTGTCTATATGGTTTTTATTATAAAAAATAACGTAGGTTTACATACATGTGTATAGGCGACTTGGGGAGAGGACGATACGGACGAGGACTATGAGGTGGAGGGGGGCACGGTGTCAGTGAGGCAGAGGGGTTTATACAGGGGGATTGGGGAGCCTGATCCGGGGCAGAGGGTGATGGTCCAGGGTAGCGAGGATGAGATGAATGTGGCTGCGGGGGACGCGCTCTGCTGTCTGGCGGATGACGGGGACTAGGCGGCGAGGGTGACGAGGACCTGGGAAGGCGGAGGAAAGCAGCAGGGAAGCGCGGAGGAGAACGAGGAGGAGGGGGAAGGAGGAGAAGGACGAGGAGAACGATGAGGAGGTGGCGGCCGAGAGGGAGTACATGGAGGGGAAGGGGTGGTGGATGGGAGGAGCCTTGCGCGGGCAAGGCGGGCGTCGGTGAGTGGAGGGGTCGGGCAGCGCGGCGGAGGCCTCGATGCAGTCCAAGATCTTGCTCCTGCTGGTGACGCTCATCGTGGCCTTGCATGGGGGGGGGGGGGGCTAGTCCTTTCTCGTCCTCCCTCCCTGCGTCTCCTCATCCCTCTTCCTGCTCTATCGCCCTCGCCTTTTCCTCCTGTCCCCCCCCCCCTCTCTCACTCATCTCCTCCTGATCCTCCCTCTCCACCCGCCTCCCTCCTCCTGCTTCTGCTCCCACCTTCTCCTCATGAATTCTTATCATTGTTTTTCCTTCTCCTCCGCTCCCTCTTTCTAGTGTCGCTCTTCTTCGGAGCAGGCCCGTGGGCCGTCATGATAAGGAGGGGGAGGCGGAGGAACAGACAGGAGTGTAACAGGGGGGGCCAGGAAAAGGGAGGTGGACGAGGAAGAGACAAGGAATGAGGATTAAGAAGGAGAGGGGGATGTGGAGGAGGAGGAGGAGGAGGAAGACCATGCTCCTTTTGTATAATGTGCAGTCACAGGCCGGGCCCATACTCAAGCTTAACACGCATGTACATGGTATTTGAACACCTATCATTGCCAGCGGGTGTCGAGTCTGATTTAATTGAACCCTACTGTGCTGCTGCAGTGGGTGCGTAATAGGGAGTTGCCAATCCATGATTTAGATCATGTAAGCCAGCGTGGACGCAAAACAGTGTGTTTCTAGCAATCTATGCTTTGCAACCTACGTGGTGCCATCTATGCTGCGCGATCTACGTGGTGCAATCGATCTGGGTCAATACATATCTATATATATATATATATATAGATACATGTATCTCTCTATATATATGTATACACAAGACTGCAGTGGCGCTTCGCGCCATGCTGGTCATTGAAGCTTGGTATGCAGGCGGACTAGCAGGAAGGTAAAGCCGACAATTTAGCGATACCTCCTTGTTGCCTTTTCCGGCATCGCCGCTATAATAATGTTATTTGTTATCCTTCCTCCATGCTTCCTTTTCATCATTTTCGCCATTGCGTGCACATTGTCCCCATTCTCCTCAGCTCTTTTTGCGGAGGTTCCTGTTTGGAGAGCCTTTGGAGGTCTCACAAAAGATGTTTCAGGTTTTCTAAAGGCCTTCTGGAGGCTTCCTCGGCGTGCTCTGGGCCGCCATTGGGCTCTCTGAGGGCCATCTTGGACCCCTGTTGTGCCGTTTTGGGGCTCTCTTGGGCTGCCTGGAAGCCCTTTCGGATGGTTGTGGGGGCGTTTTGGGGACCTCCTAGGCGGCTTCGGACGCCCAGAAGACCGCCGTCTTGGAGCGTCGGGAAGGCAAAAAGAGGAGAACCCGCACATTCACCAACAACAAAACAAATCAATGGTTTTTGCATCTTGGGGCCTTCTTGGGAGTGCTCTTGGAGGCCTCTAGGGACGTTTCGGGGCGATCTTTGGAGGTATGACGGCTTCTTGGGGCTCGTCGTGGACCGTATTGGGGCTCTCTGGGGTTGTTTCGGGAGCGCGCCACGCCGTGCGAGGCCCGGGGTGCCGCTTGGAGGCCCGTCCGGAGGGTCCCAAAACCCCTGATCCCGGGAGCCCTGTTTTCTTTTAGGGGGGGACGGGTTTCCTCCCCGCCAGGGTTTATAACAATATAGGAAGATGACACACACATATGTACACACATATATATATATATATATATACATATACATGATGCAATATATGTGTGGCAATTTCTGTGGTGCAGTCTATGTGGTGCAGTTGACTCTGATCTCCCTTCGCGCTACCACTTCCCATGCTTCGCAAAGATCCGCCCACCCACCCGCAACGTGGCTTGCTGAACCCATGCAGCTGCATCGCTGCGACCGTGCTAGCGCACAGGCTCGCGCGCAGATCGGTCAGCCATTCTGCGGCCGACGCGGCCGCGGTGGCGTTGCCCGCGAGGGTCTTGCTAGCGCGTCTCGCAGGCCGCGCTGACGCGCGGGCACAGATGTGCGAATCGAAGACTTTGGTGGGCGTGGTACCATGACGACGCCGACACTGGCAGGCACGATGATGCTAGTAGCGATGTTGGTGACGATGGTGGCAATGACGACGGCAGGGGCAACGACGGCGCCGATGCTGATGAAGCCGATGACGATGATGGTGTCCTCGCGTCGTGATGAAAGTGTTGGAAGGATTTCGACAGGCGCGCGCGGTCGACGCGCCCGAGTTGCCCGCATGGTCCTATTTGACAGGGGCCGCTCCCCAGAAGCACGCGCGCAAGGGGGTTCGAATGGTTTCGACGCGCGCGCGCCAGAAGCATGTTTGGTAGAATTGGATAGGCTTGCTACAGCACAGATGGCTGTCCTTAGAACTCAAACGAGGGCGAGCGCATGCAATTTTGAATCTTCGCATTGCGAAGTCATTGTTTTTTTGGCGTGTTTTCGGGGCGTTCAGTTTTGATAGCCTTACGACACGGTTTTGATCAATTCTGGCATGCACGCGCGACAGCGCGCGCGTGAATTTCGGCTAGTTTGTTGCAGGGGATTCTTGCGACAACACGCTTGCCAGGGCGCCCGAGTGATTTCGACATGTGCGCGCGAGAGGCACGTTTGGTCGCGTGGAATGGACACGTTGCAAGACGTTTTTTGGAAGGCGAACGAACATTCGCATCTGCAAGAGCGCGAGCGAAGGTTTTCCTTCAGGTTTGAGTGTTCTCCGTTCGAATGAAACGAATCCGGTTGCGAAGCCGCCGCTGATTTCCATTTTCTCGGGGACCTTGAATTCCGACACCCCTGCGTCGCCCGAGGTTTTCGGAGGAATCTGGGATGCGTGCGCGACGACTCGCGCGCGCGCACTTCGTCTCATTGTTTCACGGGGGAGTTCTTGAAACAAGATCCTTGAGGATGAAGACGCGCGTGCGCATTGCATTATCTGCTGGGGATGAATGGAGGGGTCGATGCCGGTTTGGGCAAGGCCGTATGAATTCATTTTTAAAATGATCGATCGGGGCAAAACCATGAATGAATTGCGCACCCCTGGGAGGGTGCATAAGTCCAGCCTCGGGGGGGCGGGGGGTCCAAGCTCCTTTGTCAGAAGAGGGGGCGCATATCGTGCAATCTATGGTGCGCAATTCACTTTGACCGTCTTGAAGCTGTCCTCTCCACTGCTCGTGCAAACATCCCACCCTCCCACCCGCAACTTGGTCGCAAGACCTCTTCAGACAAGACCGTGACGGTGGGTACCACATGGCACTTGGCCACGACACCGACGCCGACGACGACAGCGACATCGACGACGACGGCGCCGCCGACAGCGACTACGACGACACCGACGACGTCTCCAACGACTTCGACGACGACTTCGACGACGACAACGACCACGACGACGACACCGACGACAACGACGACGCCGACGACTACAACGACGACGACGAGGGAAGACGGAGGACGACGACGGCGACAACGACGACAACGACGGCAACGCCGAGGGAGGAGGGAGGACGGCGACGACGCGAACGACGAAGAAGGAGGAAGGAGGAAGGACGGCGACGCCGACAACGACGAGGGAGGAGGGAAGACGACGACGACAACGACGACGACGACGACGACGACGGCGACGAAATAGGAGGGACGACGACGAGACGACGACGACGGACGACGACGACGGCGACTAGGGAGGAGGAGGAAGGACGACCACTGCGACAACGACGACGGAAACGACCACGACGCCAAAGAGGACAACGACGACGAACACCAGGAAAGACAGAGGACGACGCAGGCGACGACGACGACGACGCGGGAGGAGGGAGGACGGCGACGACGACGACGACGAGGCAAGAGCGCGCGCGCACGCGTTTGTTGAAACTCCGTGTTGCGAAACCTTGTGTTTTTCCCAACCATCCTGTGGTGTTGGGTCCTCGTTTTGAAGAGACGGTCCCCGCGTCCTCCTCTCCTCTCCTCTCCTCTCCTCCTCTCATCTCCTCCTCTCCTCCTCTCCTCTTCACCCACCCAGTACACCGTTTCGTGGCCCCCTTAGGGAGCTCCGCCGAAGGCCCCAGTGCTGCCGCCCGCATGCGTCACCCACACCCAATTCGGCACACCCCTCACACGTTTCGTGGCCCCATAGGGAGCCCCACCGAAGGCCCCAGTGCTGCCGCCCGCATGCGTCACCCACACCCAAGTCGGCACACCCCTCACACGTTTCGTGGCCCCATAGGGAGCCCCACCGAAGGCCCCAGTGCTGCCGCCCGCATGCGTCACCCACGCCCAATTCGGCACACCCCTCACACGTTTCGTGGCCCCATAGGGAGCCCCACCGAAGGCCCCAGTGCTGCCGCCCGCATGCGTCACCCACACCCAATTCGGCACACCCCTCACACGTTTCGTGGCCCCATAGGGAGCCCCACCGAAGGCCCCAGTGCTGCCGCCCGCATGCGTCCCGCACACCCAATTCGGCACACCCCTCACACGTTTCGTGGCCCCATAGGGAGCCCCACCGAAGGCACCAGTGCTGCCGCCCGCATGCGCCCCGCACGCCCAATTCGGCACACCCCTCACACGTTTCGTGGCCCCATAGGGAGCCCCACCGGAGGCCCCAGTGCTGCCGCCCGCATGCGTCCCGCACACCCAATTCGGCACACCCCTCACACGTTTCGTGGCCCCATAGGGAGCCCCACCGAAGGCACCAGTGCTGCTTCGCATGCGTCCTGCACACCCAATTCGGGATTCCCCTCGCCCGCATGCGTCACCCACACCCAATTCGGCACACACCCACACGTTTCGTGGCCCCATAGGAAGCTCCACCGAAGGCCCCAGTGCTGCCGCCCGCATGCGCCCCGCACGCCCACTTCGGCACACCTTTCACACGTTTCGTGGCCCCATAGGGAGCCCCGCCGAAGGCACCAGTGCTGCCGCCCACATGCGTCCCGCACACCCAATTCGGCACACCCCTCACACGTTTCGTGGCCCCATAGGGAGCCCCACCGAAGGCACCAGTGCTGCTTCGCATGCGTCCTGCACACCCAATTCGGCACACCCTTCGCCCGCATGCGTCACCCACACCCAATTCGGCACACCACTCACGCGTTTCGTGGCCCCATAGGAAGCTCCACCGAAGGGCCCAGTGCTGCCGCCCGCATGCGTCACGCACACCCAATTCGGCACACCCCTCACACGTTTCGTGGCCCCATAGGGAGCTCCACCGAAGGCCCCAGCGGCGGCGTTCACATGCGCATGCGTCCCGCACACCCCTTTCGGCACATCCCTGACAGGTTTCGTGGCCCCATCATCCACCGGAGGCCCCAGTGGCTGCGCTCACATGCGTCACCCACACCCACCCAATTCGGTACACCCCTCACACACTTCGTGGCCCCATAGGGAGCTCCACCGAAGGCCCCAGCGGCCGCGCTCACATGCGTCCCCGCCACCCATCCCGGCACGCCCCTCACAACAACAGGGCTTCGTGGCCCCATAGGGAGCTCCACCGAAGGCCCCAGTGGCACCGCCCGCATGCGTCACCACCCGCACCCAAGTCGGCACACCCTTCACACGTTTCGTGGCCCCATAGAGAGCTGCACCGAAGGCCCCAGTGGCGGCGCTCACATGCGTCCCCGCCACACATCCCAGTACACCCCTCACGCGCTTCGTGGCCCCATAGGGAGCTCCACCGAAGGCCCCAGTAGCGGCGCTTACATGCGTCTCCGCCACCCATCCCGGCCCCCCCCCCGCAGCAGCATCATGTTTCGGGGACCCATAGGGAGCTCCACTGGAGGCCCCAGTGGCGGCCCGCACATGCGTTTCCGCCACCCATGTCGGCACGCCCCGCGCGTGTTTCATGTCCCCATAGGGAGTTTCGCCGAATGCCCCAGTGGCACCCATCTCGGCACACCCCTCACACGTTCCGTAGTCCTATGGGGAGTTCAATTGCAGATGAAACCCGCAGCTGCGGTACTGACAACTGCATATGGTTGGGTTCTTCGCCAGGCAAATTGTAGGTTTTTTGGGGACACGATTTTGAATTCCTTCCGGAACCGTTGGTTTTCGAAGGATTTCGGCATACGCGCGCGACGACGCGCGCGTCTGCATTTCGTTTCATTTTTTGCAGAGGATTCTCGCGACGGCACACGCGCAAGGGCTTTCGACAGTTTTCGACATGCGCGCGCGCGAAGCCCGTTTGATAGCATGTTGTTATTAAACTATTGAAAACTCACCTCTTTTTAAGATTTCGCAAGAGCTCGCGCGTAAGCTTTTTTTAGGACACCAGTGTTGTGAAGTCTTGTGCTTTTGCATGTGGTTTTGGAAACTCGATGGCGGAATATTTCCGACACCTAGGGTTTTGAAGGATTCCGGTATGAACGCGCGATGATGCGCGCGCGCATTTCGTCGAATTTGTTGCAAAGCATTCGTGAACAAGTGTTATGTTCGAGCAAAAAAGTCACCGCGTAGTGTTTTGTATTTGAAAAGAGTAACCTCAGGGGGGCGATACCGGTTGGCCTGGGACAGCGGGATCTCATATTTAGGATGGACATGTTGTCATAATCGTATGTGATTTACATATCCGAAAGGAGTGGCGATAATGCCGGGGGGGGGGGGTAGAGTCTATTCTGCTCTTAGAAACGAGAATCTGTGGTGTGCAAACAATGCGGCGCAATCTTCGTGGCGCACACCTCGCGGTGCAACCTATGTCGCGTAGTCTGCGAGGCGCGCGACGTCATGGCGCAACCCACGCGGCGCAATTCATGCGGCACTAATTACGCGGCGCAACCTGCGCGCCGCATCCTTTGCGGCGCCCGAGCTTGAAGTGATCTGTTCCACTTTTCGCGCAACGCCTCGACCGACCCACCTTTAATGCGGCTTGCAGGGCCCATGCGCCGACGATTGCGATGACTTCTCGGCGTTGGCTGGCGCATCGCCGCGGCCGCGCTCGCGCGCACAGGCTCGCGCGCCCGCCAGCCAGTCAAGTCTGGCGCGACCCAAGCGGCCGCCGCGGCGATGGCCGCCGGGGACTTCCCAGCGCGTCTCGCAGGCCACGCTGCCGCGAGGGCAATTCAATGGGAGTCGGCGGATCGGGCGGGAGCGGTAGCTCGGCGACGTCGGCAACGGCGAACACGATGATGATAGTGGCGATGCTGGTGACGGTGGTGACAATGGCGACGGCGTGGCCAGAAACGGGGACGATGCCGATTACGCTGGCGACGATGATGGCGCTAACGTGCCAGCGATGAATGTTTCGACAGAAGAATTTCGACGCGCGCTCGGCCAGCGGGCATGTGTGGCGCGCGCTGCGCTCTTTGACTGGGGTCGCCCCCCCCCCCCCCCTTTGGCACGCGCAACTGCGCTCGAATGATTCTGACGCGGCCGCGAGGGGCCTGCTTGGTCTCGTTTGACTAGCATTTGCAAGAGTGGGCGCGCGGACATTCGCAAGCGTGGGCGCGCAGACATTTGTCAACGAACCATGGTGCAACAAAATTGATATTCCCAACCATCCTGTGGTGTTGGGTCCTCGTTTTGAAAAGACGGTCCCCGCGTCCTCCTCTCCTCTCTTCTCTTCCTCTCCTCTCCTCCTCTCCTCCTCTCGTCTTCACCCACCCAGTACACCGTTTCGTGGCCCCATAGGGAGCTCCGCCGAAGGCCCCCGTGCTGCCGCCCGCATGCGTCCCGCACACCCAATTCGGCACACCACTCACACGCTTCGTGGCCCCATAGGGAGCCCCACCGAAGGCCCCAGTGCTGCCGCCCGCATGCGTCACCCACATCCAATTCGGCACACCCCTCACACGCTTCGTGGCCCCATAGGGAGCCCCACCGAAGGCCCCAGTGCTGCCGCCCGCATGCGTCCCGCACACCAAATTCGGCACACCCCTCACACGTTTCGTGGCCCCATAGGGAGCCCCACCGAAAGCCCCAGTGCTGCCGCCCGCATGCGTCACCCACACCCAATTCGGCACACCGTCTCACGAACAGTTGCTCGTGCGTCCGCACGTTTCAGCTAGGGAGCCCCACCGAAGGCCCCAGTGCACCGCCCGCATGCGTCCCGCACACCCAATTCGGCACACCCCTCACACGTTTCGTGGCCCCATAGGGAGCCCCACCGAAGGCCCCAGTGCTGCCGCCCGCATGCGTCCCGCACACTCAATTCGGCACGCCCCTCACACGTTTCGTGGCCCCATAGGGAGCCCCACCGAAGGCCCCAGTGCTGCCGCCCGCATGCGTCCCGCACACTCAATTCGGCACGCCCCTCACACGTTTCGTGGCCCCATAGGGAACCCCACCGGAGGCCCCATTGCTGCCGCCCGCATGCGCCCCGCACGCCCAAGTCGGCACACCCCTCACACGTTTCGCGGCCCCATAGGGAGCCCCGCCGAAGGCCCCAGTGTTGCCGCCCGCATGCGTCACCCACACCCAATTCGGCACACCCCTCACACGTTTCGTGGCCCCATAGGGAGCCCCACCGAAGGCCCCAGTGCTGCCGCCCGCATGCGTCACCCACACCCAAGTCGGCACACCCCTCACACGTTTCGTGGCCCCATAGGGAGCCCCACAGAAGGCCCCAGCGTTGCCGCCCGCATGCGTCCCGCACACCAAATTCGGCACACCCTTCACGCGCTTCGTGGCCCCATAGGAAGCTCCACCGAAGGCCCCAGTGCTGCCGCCCGCACGCGTCACGCACACCCAATTCGGCACACCCTCACACGCTTCGTGGCCCCATAGGGACCCCCACCGAAGGCCCCAGCGGCGGCGCTCACATGCGCATGCGTCCCGCACACCCATGTCGGCACATCCCTGATAGGTTTCGTGGCCCCATCATCCACCGGAGGCCCCAGTGGTGGCGCTCACATGCGTCACCCACACCCACCCAATTCGGCACACCCCTCACACGCTTCGTGGCCCCATAGGGAACTCCACCGAAGGCCCCAGCGGCCGCGCTCACATGCGTCCCCGCCACCCATCCCGGCACGCGCCTCACAACAACAGGCTTCGTGGCCCCATAGGGAGCTCCACCGAAGGCCCCAGTGGCACCGCCCGCATGCGTCACCACCCGCACCCAATTCGGCACACCCCTCACACGTTTCGTGGCCCCATAGGGAGCTGCACCGAAGGCCCCAGTGGCGGCGCTCACATGCGTCCCCGCCACACATCCCAGTACACCCCTCACGCGCTTCGTGGCCCCATAGGGAGCTCCACCGAAGGCCCCAGTAGCGGCGCTTACATGCGTCTCCGCCACCCATCCCGGCCCCCCCCCCCCGCAGCAGCATCATGTTTCGGGGACCCATAGGGAGCTCCACTGGAGGCCCCAGTGGCGGCCCGCACATGCGTTTCCGCCACCCATGTCGGCACGCCCCGCGCGTGTTTCATGTCCCCATAGGGAGCTTCGCCGAATGCCCCAGTGGCACCCATCTCGGCACACCCCTCACACGTTCCGTAGTCCTATGGGGAGTTCCATTGAAGATGAAACCCGCAGCTGCGGTACTGACAATTGCATATGGTTGGGTTCTTCGCCAGGTTTTTTTTTTTACGTGCTCGGGGCAGTCGATCTTGCAGCGGCTTCGGTTTCCAAGAGTACGCCTGTCAATTTCGGCATGCGCGCGCGACGACGGGCGCGCGCGAACGCGGTTTCGTGCGTTGCGCCAGGGGCTTCGGGAACTGCTGGTTTCTTCTTATGCGCGAGCGCGCGCGCGTAGTATTATTTGAGAATGGTGCGAGGCAGGAGGGGGGGGTGCGAGACTGGCGTCGCCGGGGCGGCATGGATTTATATTTGCGACGAACGATGGGGCAGACTCACGCGGGGAACGCGCAATGCCAGGGGGGGTGATATGACCGAGGAGGGTCGATTTCCATTTGCTTTTACACGAGGGGATCTGCGGGGGGCAATTCACGGGGCGCGCGCAAGGTTGAACAGCTTGGAGTTGTCAGCTCCACTGCTCGCGCAATCATTCCACCCGCCCACGCGGAACTTGGATTGCAATCTCCATGCGGCGGCGTTCGCGATGAATGTTTGGCGCTGGCTGCTGCATCTCGGCGGCCGCGCTATCCCGCGTGCGTTCGCGCGCGCCCTCCAGCTAGTTTGGCGCGTCCGACGTGGCCGCGGCGGCGCTGGCCGCTGGGCGCTTCCCCGGGCGCCACGCAGGCCGCGCTGACGCGCGGGCGCTTCAGCGCGGGTCGGCAGCTCGGGCGGGCGCGGAGTTGCGGCGGCGTCGGCGGCGGCAAGCTCGATGATGATCGCAGCTATGACGACGGAGACGCGGACCGCGACGACGACGGCAAGGCGAATTACTGCAACGATGCCGATTGCGCCGGCGACGACGATGGCGCCCGCGTGCCAGCGGCGAAAGTTGCGAAAGGGCGTCGACAAGTGCGCGCGGCCGGCGGACACGAGCGGCGCGCATTATATTATTTGACAGGTCGCCCCCCCCCCCCAAAAAAAAAAAAAAACAAGCGCTCTCGCGGGCGTCGCGTGATTTTGACGAGTGCGCGCGCATGCGTTCTGCACCGCGTGGCGGGGGGCGTCGTTCGCGGTTGGGCTGGGGCGGCATGGGCATTTCTTCAAATGGGCGACAGGGGCAGCAATGAAAGTTGCAATGCGATTTGTTGGGCTGATCACCCCGGGGGGTGGACCGGTAGATCCGATCCCTCCTCTTGACGCGAGAACTCGCCCTGTCGAGCTTGAAGTCGCCAACTTCTTTGCTCGCGCAGTCGCCCCGCCGGCCCGCCCACAACTTGGCTTGCGCAGCCAATGTAGCGGCGATTGCGATGACTGCTTGGCGGTGGCTGGCGCTCCGCTCTGGCCGCGCTGTCCCGCGCGTTCCCTCGCGCGCGCCCGCCAGCTAGTCCGGCGCGACCGACGAGACCGCGGCTTCGCTGACCGCAGGAAGCGTCGACGCGCGGGCATTGCTGCGCGAGTCGGCGACTCACTTGGCGGGCGCGGTATCACTGCGACGACGACAGCGGCAGACGCAATGGCAATAGTAGCGACGATGGCGGCGACGCGGACGCGATGACATGGCTATTCACGGCGCAGATGTCGACCGCGGCGATGGCGATGATGGCGTCTTCGCATGGGCGATGCAAGTTTTGAGGAAATTTGGGCGTGCGCGAGCGGCCCGCGCGCCCGAGTGGCCAGGTGGCCGGGCGCGACCGACGCGGCCTCGATTGCGCTGGCCGCTGGGCACTTTCCTGGGCGCCTCGCAGGCTGCGCTGACGCGCGGGCACTTCAGCGCGAGTCCGCGGTTCGGGCTGCGCGGCGTCGCGGCGACGTCGATGCCGGCAGACGCTATGATGGCGACGATGATGATGATGATGATCATGCTGATGATGGCGATGATGATAGCTGTGTTGTGGTGGCTGCGGCGACGACGACGACGAGGCCCATGGCGGCGCGTCCACGCTCCGGCGGTGGAAGTTGTTGAAGGCATTCGACGCGCGCGCGCGGCCGACGGGCGCGAATGGACCGCGTGGTATCCTTTGACAGGGGTCGCGCCTTCAAGCGCGCTCGCGACGGCGTTCGACTGATTTCGACATGCGCCCGCGAGCGCCACGATTGGTCGCATGTGTTGACGACTTTGTAAAGCCCATTGTTTTCCTGGGAATTCGCGAGAGGTCACGGTCTGAGTGTTCGAAGAAATTTGCAGCGTAACCACTATGTTTGTTTTTTTTCTCTTTGAATGGTGGTCTCGGGCACGCGCGCGCGACAGCGCAAGAGAGCGCATTGCCTGTTGTGTTTCGCAAAAGGACCTTCGACATGCAATGATATTCTGAATGCGCGCACGCAGTCTGAGTTGACCGGGTTTGAAGGGGGTTTCTTATGTCGGTTCGGTTGATATGGCCAGAGTAGCGCGATGGGGCCATTTCGTGTGCAAATCGCATATTCAGATGAGGGGTTAAGCCTGGGCGGGTGGCGGGTCCGAATTCCCCCTTGCAAATGATGCGTTGTGCAATGCAGGGCTGCGACGCGGCGGCGGCGAAGCTGGGGCTGGGCGGCAACGCGGCCGCCAGAGCGCCAAACGGGCCCGGGCGGCGGAGGGCGACGGCGCGGAGACGAGGCGGCGACGGGGCAGCGACTGCGGCTATGCAGCCGCTGGCCCAACTACCAGGACCAAGCGGCGGGCGGCGGCGAGACGGCGATGGGGCGGCGGCGGCCGCGTATCCGCCGGAGCAACATGGAAGCCCAGTTCTTTCGACAATTAGTAAGATCCCCAACGCGCAAGCACTGTTCGGGGAATGTACAAACACGCGATGGCACGACGTTGCAGCGCGGGGCAGGGCATGTGATGCACCGGCCGTATCAACACATTGGTTTAGGCACGTGGCCTACAAGGTCCCACGGCGTATCATGTTGAACAGACACCAGGCGCCCAACGCGTAATATAGCCCAGGGTATGTCAATCATTGTCCATCTTCTCGCGCGCGATGATTGCAAGCTCGGGCCTAAAACAATGAACTCTTGCATTCTTGGAACTGCAGTAGTTTGGGAACTGGCATTGCAAATCCATGCTGGGATGGTGTGGCACCATAATTCGAGACAGCGATGGGGACAAACATGTAGATTGACAGGCAATTCGTTCGGCTGGTCCTTCTGGGGGGATTGGGGGGGGGTAGATCCGACTCTTTCTCCAGACAGGAGAATTTGCCTCGGCGAACTTCAAGTCGCCAGCCCCCTGTTCTCGCCATCGCCCCACCAACCCACACGCAGTATGGCTTGCAAAGCCCATGTGGTGGCGATTGCGATGACTGCTGGGCGGTGGCTGGCGCTGCGCCGCGGCCGCGCAATCCCGTGCGCGCTCGCGCGCCCTCCCGCCAGTTATTTGGGCGCGACCGACGCTGCTGCGGCGGCGCTGACCATTCGGCACTTTCCGGGGCGCCTCGCAGGCAACGCTGACGCGCGGGCGTTTCCGTGCGAGTCGGTTACTCGGACGGGCGCGGTATCTTGGTGACGACGACAACGGTAAACGCGATGATGACAGTAGAGATGATGGCGACGCGGGTGATAATGACGACGGGAAGGCCAATGACGGCGTCGATGCAGATCGCGGCGATGACGACGATGGTGTTTTCGCGTCGTTGATGAAAGTCCCGGAAGGATTTGGACTTGCGCGCGCGGCCCACGCGCGCGAGTGGCCAGCTAGTCTGGCGCGACCGACGAGGCCTCGTTGGCGCTGACCGTTTGGCACTCCCCAGGGTGTTTCGCAGGCCGCGCTGACGCGCGGGCATTTTCACTGCGAGTCGGTGGTTCGGGCGGGCGCGGTATCATGGCGATGACGACAGTGGTAGACACGATGAGGATAATATCGATCATGGTGGCGACATTCGCGCTGACGACGGCGAGGCTCGTGGCGATGCGTCCACGTGTCGGCGGTGGAAATGTTGAAGGTATTCGACATGCGCGTGTGGCCGACGGGCGTGAATGGCCCGTATAGTATCCTCTGGCAGGGGTGGTGCCCCTCCAACGTGCGCGAGGGCGTTCGAATGGTTTTGACATGCGCCCGCGATATCCACGTTTGGTTGCATCCGATGACAGTGTTGAAAAAAAGACCTCGCGGAAACAATTTGATGCAACGTCATAGTATCATTTGTATTTGGGACACTCGATTTTGAAATCGTTCCGGAACCGAAACCGATGACATTGTTTTTGAAAAATGGAGTCGTGCACACGCACGCGACAACGCGCGCACGTTATTTTTTCTTTGGGGACAGGTAACGGATTCTGACATGTAATGATGTTTGATAAAATGAATGCGCGCGTAACATGATTTGACAAAGTTGGAAAAAGGGGTGGCGCTGTCTGTTCGTTTTTTTTTTTGGGGGGGGGTACGAGTTCGTACCCCGAATGAGCGATGGGGCAAATTCGTTTGTGAATCGCACATTCCCATGGGGAGATAAACCCGGGGGGTGAGGGGGGGTAGATTCCAATCGTCTGGTACAAAAAGATATGTTGTGCAATGCAGGGCGGCGACGCGGCGGCGACGAAGCGGGGACAGGGCGGCGTCGGTGGCGACATGGCCGCCAGCACGCTAGTCAGGCCCAGACGACGGGCGGCGACGAGGCGGCGACTGGGCGGCGGCGGCGGCCATATAGCCGCCGGACCAGCCGCCAGGACCAGGCGACGGGGCGGCGACGGGGCGGCGACGGGGCGGATACGGCGGCTACAGTGCAAACGTGCAACGTGCAAACATGCGATGGCACGACAGTGAAACACAATGTCTGGGACACGTGGCCTAAAATATGCCATGCCAGTGTTTGAAAACGCGCCATGCAACCAGTACTAAATCATTCGGAATTGTGTGGTGCAATTTGTGTGTGTGGCGCAGTCGATGTAGTGCGAGCTATAAGGGGAGGAGGACGAGCGATGGTTGGGAGAGGGGAAGGAGGGGAGTGAAGAGGAACGATGAAGGGCATGACGGGTCTGATGCCCGCCCAGCTCGAAGGATAGTTGAATTTTCTTGTATGTCAGGGTCTCACATTACCCGCCAGATTCGCCAGCACAAAAGGTGTGCGAACTGGTCTTCCTCTTCATCACTCCCCTCTTGTCCTATGCGACGTGGAGTGGTCGACAGGAGATGTGTGACCACACAACCTTAATAACAACTGCTTTCGCCAAGATCCGCACAACAGTCATCGACCACTGTGCAGTTTGCCCCCCCTCTGTGGCTGATCCTTGCGATGCCTGAGTCGATGCGGCCCCTTCCCGTAGCACAACGCCTAGAACTTGAAGGACGACGGATGTAGTTTTTTTTGGAAGGCTGCCGGCTCATTATTCATTGCATCGGTTTTCGTTGCGAGAGCACAACGGTCGTGGTGATGGTGATGACAAGGGGACTGGTGAGAACATACCGGCGGCAAGGTTAAGCAAGAGCGCGGGAATGAGGAGGAGTATGAGGTAAGCTCTTGCGGAGATGCCGCATCGAGCCTGCTTCCGTTTGCCATTGAGGTCCCTCGGGGTGCACGCGCGGGGTCTCTCCGGTTCTCGAGTCTCCTTCGGTATTATCCGTTGTGGCAGCGATGCAGCGATGATGTTGCTCAACTCGATGCCAAGCAAAGAGAAGAGCCCCCCGCAAGAGAAGGAGAAGGAGGAGGGAGGAGCATAATGATAAGAAACAGGGCGAAAAGGAGCACAAGGAGGAGGATAAGGAGGGATGGTAGTTGGCGTGGAGGAGCACGAGGGGGAAAAGCACTCGGCGAAGCAGCCGCAGCAGGAAAAATAATGAGCTGGAGCAAAAACAGGACGAGGACAGGCACCCAGGTGCGTGTGCGACGTTCCCGCGCTCCCGCTCACTGCCCGCGTCGCTGCGCAGATTTGGTCTTGCTTAAGGCCGCGTGGACACGGGGACACAGGCGAAACGCGTACCAATTCCTCTTCTGAGAAGGTGCAGGAGGGCATCCTGCGCCTCACCCTCTCTCTCGAGCCTCCTCCCCTCCTCCGTCCTTCTCCCGCTCCTCATCTTCACATCTCCCTCCCTCGTCCCTCCTCCTCATCGTCCTCCCACTTCCACCTTACCTGTTTTCGTCCGCCTCGTCTTCCAACGCTTCCTGCTCCTGCTCCTGCTCGTCCTCCTCCTCCGTTCTTCCGACTCTTCTTCCTCCTCCTCCTCCTGAGCCCTGAGCAATTGGCCGTTCTGGCTCAGGCAGGCGTTCGGCTCAGCGCGCGCTTCGGGGTAACCTCTCCCTCGCCAGCCTTTCCATCTGATAGCGTGATTGACTGGCCCCTTTGTCGGCTGATGATCAAGGTGAGAGACTTTGGCTGCGCCCACCAATCCAATACGTCCCTCCCCTACCTCGTTCATCGTCCGAGCCAGCTCAGGGGGAAGAGGTTGGCGAGGGGGGAGGTGACAACGCGAGTAAAGTGAGGCTGCGGAGGTAGAGGAGGATAAGAACCATTCGAAGGACGAGGATTAGGCGGAGGAGGGTGAGGGATAGAAGGGAGGACGGCAGACGGAGGGAAGATGAGGGAGGGGTGGGTGGACCAGGAGCAAGAGAGGGGGAGGGACAAGCTAGGTGCGCTCGCGTCATATCTGACGTCCTACTCCCTCCCATCCCTTACCATGGCGTAGATATCCTCTCTATTCGCACGGTCGGATGTCGAGCAGTGCAATGACCGCGAGAGGGTACGCTTTGCACGGTAGATCATGGCATGGCATGGCACGGCAGAGCTGGCATGCCATAGCAGGGCGTGGCATTGCGCAGTGAAGCATTGCATTACAAAGCATTGCAGCGCAAAGTATGGCATCGCGCAGCGGCGCAGAACACAACACCGCACAGCATGTCATGGCATGGGGCGGGTCTCCTCGTAGGGTAAGTGGATCGTCTTCGAGTGGTCTGGGGCGGTCTGGAGTCGTGGGTCCATGTCTAGCTCCTTGGGCTCCCCGAGAAGCTCCACACAAGGCGGGGTTGATGGAGAGCACCTGCTGGCTCTGCTTTCGACATCGCCTTCTCAAAGCAGAAACGGGGCTCCCGCTTAATAATTCCTGAGAGCGACGACGCCCCAAAGTGGGGGTGCTTCCGCGGCCAAAAAAAATCAACGAACCGGCGCCGAATGCGTAATCACTTCCGATGGTTTTTTCGGGGGGCCAGTTGCTAGATTGTGGAGCATTTTTAGAAGGACCGAGAACGCCCGCGCTGCAGCGGCAGCACGATTTGGAACAACCAGAGGCGCAGAACTGGGACCAACGCTTCAGCGGGAGCAGCATTTCGAAGCAAAATCCAAGCGAAAACCATATCCTGGGCATCCTTTGTGTAAAACATCGTACGCGGAGGGAGGTTGGATATCTTCCGGACGTCGTCAGTGGAGAGAAGAGAGTATTATTCATATTGTGTAAGTGTTGAGGGAGGGGTCCAGCAGGAGGACAAAAAGGGGAGGGGGGGGGGATGGGTAATAACAGGATGGGGAGGGAGGGGAGGGGGAGGAAAAGAAAGAGGATGAGCATGGACCTCCATGCCAGCTGTCGCGACCAGCCCGCTAGAAAGTACTGAAGATGTAATCGCCCTCCGTGACCTGCCACGCGTCTCCTTTCGCAGATCGCCTCCTGGCGCCGCTTGTGTCCACTAGTTCGCCCTCGTCGTGGAAGGTGGTGCCCATCTTCGCCATTAACCTGGCAACAGAGGCGCCAAAGGTCACATGCGCTACGTCGCCGTCGGAGCCGAATCTGCACACCTTCAGGGCACTGGCTACCTGCAGCTGGTCTTTTAGGACAGCCTCCCAGCATGTAATGCAGGGCGGCAGCTCAGACATGCCAGGGGGGCCGTCTCACAGTAGCGCTCTGGGAGGCGATGGTTCATTGAGTCGGGTTCCAGGCCTCCAGGCCAGTCGTCGTCGCCGTCGTCGTGATTGAGGTGCTTGGGTCGTCCTCCAACAACCTCTTTGTTCAATCGCCGCCATCGTGGCCTTTCTTACTCGTCATCATGCATTGCGGTCAAGAGCGTTTGCTTACGGTGTCGCGGTGCCGGTTATGGCCCACCATATTCTGGCGCCTCACGAGAAGCACGTCCCAGTCCTCAAGCGTCAACGTCCCCAGCGTTTTCCAGCCTCCCGCCTTGCGGTGCGGAGCGACACGCTAACCGTTTGCAGTGCATAGCGTGTCGCTGGGTCCGCCGCCGCGACACGCTAAGCAAACGTTCCCGCCGCAACCCGCGCCCTCCTCGGCCTCCGCCGCGCATGAAGCCGTTACCGCAGGAAGAGGCGTGGACGCATGCGCTGCTCGGATGTGCGCAGCGCCCCCCCCTCCACCCCCAAGGCTGCCAGACGCCGGGCTGCTGCGGTGCGCGCTGTGCCCCTCGGTGGCTCCGATGGTGCCGACAGCACTGCGCGGCGGTTCGCCGTGCTGTCGGCCTGGCATCCACAGCGGCGAGCGCTGGGGCGCCCTGGCGGTCTTGAGCACTCCCGCCCCGTGCCCAGACATTCGATGCCTTGATTTTCAATGCGGGGTCCTTGGAAGTCCTGCTCCCTTCCTCAGGGCTAGGTTTTCATCCCAGAACGTTCTTTGGCGACTTGGGGCCTGGCGAGGGCCACCAGAGACCGAAAACGGCCAAAAACCAGTCGTCGTGATTTCTTGACATCCCAAGGGGTCTGGGTGCACCTCGTCGCCAGGCTGGACCTCAGGTCCTCGTCGTCGGGCGGGTATCGTGGCGCGGGGCAGCGAGCTGAGCCGCAGCCAGCCACAGCCGCGGCTCGGCGCGGGAGCGAGGCCGTGGGGAGCGCACTGTGCCCCACGGAGGGGACTGCTCCGCCGTCGCGTGCAGCGGGCGCCGCCAAGCCGCGCCACGACGCCGCGCCGCGTCGCCTCCGGCCGGATGCGGCCCACTTGGCGGCCCGCCACGGCGTTGCCGCACCGCGCAAGGGTGTTCGGATGATGCACGAAGGCGCGGGGCGCCTCGGCATCGACGGCGGCGGCATCTGGCGGTGCGGGTGGGCTTGCGCCCCGCACGGCCAGCCGCTGTAAGAGCTCGGGCTCCCTGGTCGACGTCGGCCGCCGCGCCGCCGTCGCCGAGGTGAGCTCCAGCATGGGCCGCCTCTCGCAAAACAAACAACTCAACTTCCGACCAGCCACGCACTTTTTTTTACCAGCCGAAGAGGGGTGCGCCCCGTGGCGACTTAAGGGGAAAGGGGGGAAAGCAAAGGGGAACGGGAAGGGGGGAGGAGAAAGCAGCAGCAGCAGCAGCAGCAGCAGCAGCAGCAGCAGCAGCAGCAGCAGCAGCAGCAGCAGCAGCAGCAGCAGCGAGCAGCCTAGGCGCGGCCAGGCAAGCCTCTCAGCGCGCCCCGGCTTGCGGGGCGCGAGCGCCCCCCGCGCGGCCGGAGCACCGACGCCGCGCGGCCGCCTCCAGCTAGAAGGCGCGTGCCGCCTCGCCGAAGGCGAGCAGCGCCGCCGGTCCAAGGGCGGCCGGGTCTTCCGCGGTCGCGTCGAGCAGGAGCGCCGCCCCCTGCGCTGCTCCCAGGACCTTGCGCCACGCGTCCGCGCGCGCTCGCAGTCCGGCCGCCTGGTCCGCGCGCGTGGGGTTGGCCAAGCCAGCCTCTGCCCAGAGGCGTGCGGCGCGTGCGGCGGTGGCGTCCGGGGCGCCCCCGCCGGCAGCCGGAGTACCGTCGCTGCCGGGCGCGCCCGCCGCGGTGGCCCCGCGGGCCGCCGCGCCTCCGGCAGCCAGGCCACCGCCGGCGCCAGCTGGCCCCGCGGGCCGTTCCGCCGCCCGCGCAGACCCGCCCGCCGCCTCGCCGCCGGACGCCGCCAGGGCTGTCAAGTCGCCACCCCGGCCGCCGCAGCGGCCGCGCCCGCGCCGGCGGCGGCGCGGCGCCGAGCTCCCGCACCGGTCTCCCCGTCGCTGCTGGCGTCCCTGCCTCGCGCGGTCGCGCGGCCTGCCGCAGCGGCGCCGCCCGCGCGCGGCGGCGTGTCTACCGCGAGGCCGCCATCGACTCCGTCGACGGCGTCGGCCCAGGCGCGGTCCGGCGTGTGCAGCGCCGTCCGCCGGGTCGCCGGCGGCGGCGTGGCTGCCCGCTCGAGCAGCAGGGCGGGCTCGTCCAGCGCGTCGTACTCCTCCTCGATGGGGAAGTCGCCCGCATCCAGGCCCACCGTCGCCGGAGGGTCCGGCCGGTCAGCAGTGCAGCAGTGGTCGGGGCGGCGTCGCCACGGCAGGGGCTCACAGGCCCTGGGCCTTGGCCTCCCCCGGCCCGCGCCAGCGGATGAGGAGCTGGCCCTCCGTGAGGCTCGTTACCACGAAGCCCGCAGGCCCCTGGAGCCCCGCCCGCTGAAGCGCCAGGGTCACCAGCTCCGCGCTTGGCGTCCCGCCCTGCTCCGTCGCCGCTGGGCCTGCCGGGCAGGCCGCTGCCAGCGCCGCAGGGCCGGGCGGGCTCGGCGCCGTCGCCCGCGGGCCGGGCTGGGCCTGCCGCGTCCGTCGCCCCGGGGCCTCCGGGGCCGGTGCCAGCGGGTCCGCGGTGGCGGGTGTCGCGCGGCGGGCGTCGCCGCCGCCGCCCGGCTCGGCAGCTGCCGCCGCTGCCGCTGCCGCCGCTGCTGCGCCCGGCTCGGTCGCCCGAGGCGCTGCTGTGCTCAGCGTCGCTGGAGGGGCAGTCGGTGCCGTGGCTGCCTGCGCGCCCGCTGATTCGACCTCCTCGTCCGTCTCGTAGGAGTAGCTGCCGCAGTCCTCCTCGTCCTCTTCCTCGGAGCGCGGCGGCTCCGCGCGGTCCGCCGCTGGCTCCGCTGCTGGCCCCGCTGCTGGCCTTGCCGGTGGCGGCCCCACCTGCGGGGCGGGCCGGCGCGCCCGCCCGGGGAGGGGGGGGGGCGCTGTGCGCGGCAGGCCACGAGCGGGCCCGCCCGGCCGCGCGGGGGAGCGGCGCCGGTCGTGCCCGCGGGGCAGGCGGCCGCGGCTGCGGCTGCGGCTGCGGCTGCGCCGCCGCGCGCGCCTCAGGTGCCGCTTCCGCGGCGCTCTCGCCGACCCCGAGCGGCCGCGGCTGCTCCGGCGCCTCGCCGGCGGGCTCTGGAGCGCCGCCCCAGCTCCCGCGTCGCGCCCGAGCCCCATCCAGCCTGGCCGCGGGGCTGGCCGGAAGCGGCGCTTGGGTTCCTGCCATGGTGGGTCGGCCGGCTCGGGGCTCTCCTGCAGGAGCCGTCCCCCTGGCGTCGACGCTTCGGCGGGGTTGCTGGAGCCCGCCCCGGAGCCCACCCCTCGCGCGCCGGCTCCGCCGGTGCCGCCGCTGCTGCCCCCCCGCGGGTGCGCCAGCCGGACCTCGCGGGGAGGTCGGCCTCGCGGTGCCGCCGCCTTGCCCGGGCGCGCCTTCGCCCTTGCCGCCGCCTTCCGCCCCCACGGCAGCCTCCCCCGCCCCTTCGGCGGCATCGCCGGGGTCTTGCCACACGCCCGGAGCTGCAGGGATCGGCGGCGCCTGGCCGACCGCCAGGTGCCAGGCCAGGCCCGGCGGAAGGCTGGGGAGGCACAACCAGCACCCCCCAGGCAGGCTCTGCATGCGCCGCGCCGCGGCGCGCGCGGCTCAGCGCCAAAACTGCTGGTGGGCCCTCGAGCCCACGGCCGCGGCAAGTTCCCACCCCCCCCCACGTGGGTTGGGAACTTGAGCCAAAATGGCTACGGACCGACCAGCCACGCACATCTCACACATCAGCTGGCCCTGCGAGTCGAATCGCATTGCCATGAAAGTCGTAAGAACATAATGGCCCGCCTCTCGCACAGTACCCTGCTGGGTAACGCAGGGCAGGCCCCGCTGTGCCGGGCTGCCGCAGCGCCCGCGGCCGCTGGTTGGCCTGCAGCGGAAGGCTCCGCCGAGCCAGCATTCGGTGGACTGCAGCGGATCCAGTTGGTGACGCGCACGCCGCAACGCACGCTGCGCAGCCGCAGCAGCGCTAGGCTGACGGTCGCCCTCTGATGGCTGCTGGCTCCAGGAGGCCGTTGTGCAGCTCGCCCCCGCCACCCTGAAACGAACGTCATAGGGGGAACCCCCACCCCACCTTCAGCTATCAAGAGGCGACACGTTGTTGTGACGATGGTGTCTGCAATGATGAGGAGGAGGGCAGGAGGAGGAAGAGGAGCAGGAGGAGGAGGAGGATGAGGAGTAGGAGGAGGACGAGGCGAGACAGGACGAAGAGGAATTCGCGATCTTACTCCCCAGGCGGCGGGCCACGGAGGACAGCCTAACGCCTGACAATGCCTTGCTCACGAGCAAGAGACGCCTTCGACGGCCCCTGGTGGCCAGGGAAAACCTGTTTTGGTTGTGTCAACTCTTCGAAGCGAGGTTTGCACTTCACCACTAAATTGCGTGCGTCCTCCGTGGCAGATTGACCGCACGCCAAGAACAGGAAACCCGCACATGGGCCAGAAGTGCAACTTATGAGAGGAGTGACGAACCTTCCCCCCGCCCTCACCGACAAACTGGCCCGCGCAACCGCATGATCCACCAGACTCGCAATGCCTTGGGTTACGCCGCTTGACGACATGGCGTCGTGGACGCCTGTGTGACAGATGGCGCACAGCCATTTACATTCCGCGCGAACCAAGCAATGCTTGCTCGTGCACACGGCCTCATGGAGGCCCTCGTGGACATGGTGGGCCACGGGCGGCCGTTCGGCGGAACAGGGTGCCACATTGATGGGGTCCACCATGGTTTTGGCCGCCTGGCGGCTAACCAGCGCAGCAGTGCAATCCAACCGATCTGTGTTGGGAGGCCTGTCGCCAGCCAAGGCGTGAGTCCGGGAATATAGGGCGGTCTTCCCATCCAAGCCGTCGGCGAAGCCTTTCCCCGTGGCATATAAACACTTCTGAGGAGAGAGGAGAATATCCTCGGGATCCACGTGCGACGGGTACCAAACCACCTGGACCTCTCCCTGTCTTCTCCCGGCCTACTCGGTTCGGATGCGGAACCACAAAGTGTATTTGGGGCCTTTACGATCCTTTTGCTGTCTGGCCTGCCACCGTTTGTAGAGCGCTGCAGTGTCCGTGACGAGCCGCATCGGCCCCGAAACATTTCGCAAAACCATGTCAAAAACGCGGATTTCGGACCCGTGCATTGTTTTTCAGCGACCTCCAAGGGTCGTGGCGAACCCGCGGGGCCGCAGCCAGCCCCCAGAGGCCGCCGCCGAGAACCCGCAGCCGCGCCCACCCTTTGACGACGAGGGTCAGCACAGCCCACCAGAGGCACCTCCGATAACAAGGAGCACTCCGTCTTCTTGTAACTAAGCAAGATCGGCGTCGACATTGCTTCCCACCCCCCCACTCCACGTCCTCATCCGCGTCATGACACTTAGGGCACTTGCCGGGGGCCCTCGCAGCCAAAGGCTGCGGTTGGCCTCGTAGCCCGGTCGGGCATTGACGATCACATGGTCCGACTTGGAAAAAGCAGGGTCGTCCTTGTTGCAGGGGCAGTCGCATTTGCGATGGAAGAGTGACTCCTCGGGGGCCCCGCAGCGTGGGCACTTCAAGGGCACGAGGTAACCCTGGGCGTCAGGTGCCAGTGACTACCCGCATCTGACATGCCCAGTGGAATTCATCGCGCTGGAGAAAACGCTAGAGCTGGGACCTGAGTGCGTGAACATCCGCGTCTGAGGCCAAGTCGTCACCGTGCAATTTCTGAGCGGCTGACTTCCGCTGCATGCCCTGAGGTCTTCGGAGCAACCGCGCATTAGCTCAACAATGTCAAGGTATCCTGCCGCGCGGTCGACATCAACCCCGGGAAACTGCCACATTTCAAAAGTGTCCGGCCTGACGAGCTTTCGCCACTCCGTGGAGACACAGGGTTCCATTACACATGTTCCAGCAGGGCGAAAACGGCCCCAAGCGGCCCACGGAATTTCCGTTCCCGAGACTGCGGAGAAGGGCCCGAGACGAGCTGCACCAAGCGGCCAAATTCTGTATATTCTAGGGTGGGGCGAGGAGCAATTGTCCTAGCGGTCGAGCCAGGAGCGGGCCAGTTGGGTCCTGATGCTCGCGCCAGGGTCTTTGTCCCCGTACCATATTGCCAGAATAGTCGTGAGGCAGCGACCTGGCCTGCGACCTGAATCGGCTCGAGCCGCCTGCCTTCTCAGCTGAAGGATGGAGGTTTGAGAGAGAAAGACCCATGACTTGGTTTTCATGCGCCGACTGGGTCCTTGGAGGCCTCGACGAATCCCCTGGACTCACGAGTCCTTGGAGGCCTCGACGAAAGACGCGTGCGTTCGCCGACGCTTGGTCCGAGCTCCTCTGAATCTGCTTTGGTCAGTCGTCAGCGCAGCTCAACGCAGGGCCCGCGAGCTTCCCGCCGCAGCTCAACGCAGGGCCCGCGGGCGCTTCGCGACCCAAACCCATCGCAGTTTTAATGAGCTCGGCCTGCATGCCCAGACTGTTCAAAACAGTTGAAAGCTCTTGTCCTTTTTGTTGGAGAGTCGACTACTAGCTGGGTCTCCGACGAGATCGGGAGCTCCTGGGCGGCAAACGGCCGCACGAACGGATCCGCGATACCCAGGGCGCGGCCGCCGCGCGTCGGCCCATCGCCCGTCGGACCGGGCAATGTCATCATCAACGAAAGTCCAGGTCGCGGGGCGCGCGTTAGCCTGCGTGAGGGCCAACCGCTGGCGAGCTTCCTCCACGATGGTTTCTGAGCTCGCCTGCCATGGCCCGAGCCATGAACATCAGGGCTTCCAAGAGAGCGACTATGGCAGTATACCCTGGGCGCAGGACATCTGCGTCAACTTCAACGCGCTGTCGTCGGACAAAGTTTCCCAGATCGAGCAGCTGGACAGCCGCGGCAAATTCCAGCCCAGCGGCCGCTTCGTCCACGACCGAGCGCTGAGTGCTGGAGGGCGGCGCGCAAGAGGCGGGCGAGTTTCGCGCCGCCGCGCCCCGAGACGCGCTCCTGCTGTCTGCGCGGCCCCGTCGGCGGCTGCCGCCGACCGCGCCCTTGGCCGCAAGCCCGTGAGCATATGGGGGCGGCGCCTGCGATGCCCCCCCCCCCCCCCCCCAACCA
>CAUYUJ010003992.1:0-17500 GCA_963575745.1 Prorocentrum cordatum
TCCTCCTCCTCCTTCTCCTCCTCCTCCTCCTCCTCCGCCTCCTCCTCCTCCTCCTTCCTCCTCCTCCTCTGGAAACACATCCTCCATGTCGCATCACTAGACGTATTGGTAGGGCGGGCTGGGCGTTTCGCGGATGGAGGGCGGGCGGGTAGTTTTCAGAATGCGGCTCTCTCCTGGAACGCCGCGCCAATTCGTCTTAAAGATGGCACGACTGTCACGCGTGGAGGGCGGGTGGTTTTCAAAATATGGACCGCTATCCAGTAGCGCCTCGCACAGTCGCCCCAAAAGGTCGCAAGGGTGTCACCGATGGAGGGCGGCTCCTTTTTCAGAAATTGGCGCTCGCATGGGCGGCGCCGCGCACATTTGTCACAAAGGTGGGAAACCAACGTGTTAAGCAGTTTGGTGATTGGCGTCCCAGGAACGGCGTGCTGGCATGACTGCTTGGGCGCAAAGCTACGCTGGTTCGCGGTGTTGCAGTCCGAAGAGTGGCGTTATGGCAGGATTCAAGATCGTCAGGGCGCACATTCACGGTGATGCGCGGCGTTGAAATCCCAGTAATGGTGTTCTGGCACGGCTCGGGATTTGTGGACGGTTGACTTCCAACGGGGCACTTACCACAGTGATAATGAATCCTTGTAGAGACCCATGAAGAGGGAAATTGGAGGGATGGTTGATTGCAACATCGGTGATGAGTAGTTAGTGGGTTTGCGCTGGTCCTCCTCCTCCCCCACCAACTCCTACCGCGATCATCATTATCATCATCATCATCAGCAGCAGCAGCAGCATCAACAACATCATGATCATCAGCATCATCAGCAGCAGCAGCATCATCAGCATCAGCATCATCATCGTCATCATCATCCACATCTTCATCATCATCATGATCATCAGCATCATCAGAATCATCACCACCACCAGCTCTGCACCTCATCATCACCATCCCCAGAAAATCGTTCACCTCCTCGTCTCCGTCAGCAGCATTCACATTCTGAGCATAGCCATCATCACCATCGTTAACAGTATCACCATCATCTGCATCATCACCCTCGTCACCATACTAATCGTCGCCAGCATCCTCAAAATCAACATGGCAATCGTCGAAATCGTCGTCGTCAGCATTACAATCACCATCTCATCATCTGCAACACCACCGCCCCCACCATCATCATCACCACCACCGGCATCATCAGCATCAGCATCAGGAGCCGCATTCTCATCATCATCATCATCATCATCATCAGCAGCATCCTCATCGCCATCATCATCAGCATCGTCATCAGCAGCATCATCATCAGTATTAGCGTTGTTGCGAACAACAGCAATATCAATATCGTCATCAGTTGCATCACTATCGCTAGCATCAGCGTCATCAGCATAATCACAAGAATGATCATCCTCATCATTATCAGCAGCAGCATCAACATCAGCATCAGCGTCAGCATCAGTATCAGCATCAGCATCAGCATCATCATCAGCATCATCATTACCATCGTCATCATCACCATCATCGTTACAGCCCTTCGTCTCAGCCGTACCGTAATCGAAATCATCGTCATCCTCTTCCTCGCCCTCCTGCGCATCCCCCTTCCCCTCATAACGGTCGCTCTGCCCCCTCCCGCATCATCTCCCTCAACAACCTCATCATCGTCGTGCGCCTCATCGTGGTCATCGCCGTCAGCCTCGTCATCGGCGCCGATGTCCCTCTCATCCCACCATCTTCAGCAGCCCCTCCTCCTCCTCAACCTCATCATCATCATCATCATCATCATCATCATCATCATCATCATCAGCATCATCATCATCATCATCAGCATCATCGACAACAACAGCAGCATCAGCAGCATCATCATCATCAACACCATCAGCATCAGCATCAGCATCAGCATCAGCATCAGCATCAGCATCAGCATCAGCATCAGCATCAGCATCAGCATCATCATCATCATCATCATCATCATCATCATCATCATCAAAGTGCATCATCCTGCGCCTACTCCTCCCCCTTCCTCCTCATCCTGCTCCTCCTCCTCATTCTTCTCCTCCTCCTCCGCCTCCTGCTCCTCCTCCTCCTCCGACACCGACTCATACTCCAACTCCTCGTCCTCGTCCTCATCCTCCTCCTCATCCTCCCCATCATCATCATCATCATCATCATCATCATCATCATCATCATCATCATCATCATCATCATCATCATGACTATCATCATCATCATCATCATCATCATCATCATCATCATCATCATCATCATCGTCATCATCATCAGAATCATCATCATCATCAGTATCATCATCATCATCATCATCATCATCATCATCATCATCATCATCATCATCATCATCATCATCATCATCATCATCATCATCCTCTTCCTCTTCCTCTTGCTCTTCCTCTTCCTCCTCCTCCGCCGCCTCTTCCTCCTATTCCTCCTCCTCGTCCTCCTCCCTCGAATTCCGCCTCCAACCTCCTCCGCCTCCACTTCTTCCTCCTCCTCCTCCTCCTCCTCCTCCGCCTCCTCCGCCTCCTCCTCCTCCTCCTCCTCCTCCTCCTCCTCCAGACCTTCCCGCTCCATCTCCTCCTCCTGTTCCTCCCCCTCCTCCCCAATTTGCCCTCCCCCTCAAACTTCCGCCCCCTCAGGAGGGGTAGGAGGAAAAAGAGGAAGAGGAAGAAGGACAGGGAGGGGGGGAACGGGTCTAGCGTCTGGCGTGGGTAGGGAAAACTGGCGGGATCCGAAGGCACTAGCAAAGAGAGGGCGTCCGACGTGAAAGGAAAAGGATACCGGCCTGGCGTCAGGGACGGGCCGTCACGGAAGTCGTCACCGCTGCGGGCCGCAGCTTTCTGCTCACCAGCACCGTCCTCTCGTCTTTCTCCTCCCCATCATCCTATTATTCCTCCTTTTCCTCCTCCTCCTCCTCCTCCTCCTCCTCCTCTCCTCCTCCTCCTCCTCCTCCTCTTCCTCCTCCTCCTCCTCCTCCTCCTCTTCCTCCTCCTCCTCCTCATCTTCCTCCTCATCCTCATCATCCTCCTCTTCCCCTCTCCTCCTTTTCATCTTCATCCTCCTCATCCTGTTCCTATTTTTTCCACGTCATCCTCCTCCCCCACCTCCCCCGTCCTACTCCCACTGCCATGATCGCCAAGGATGCGTACACTGTTCATATTTCGTGTTCGCGCGGCACCCGACACGTATACGCCAAAGCCTTTACGTCGCCAAACGGTCGCCAATTTCGATGTTCGCGGGGGGGGCAGCATGAGGACGCCCTACGCGGGCTCACAATCGTTGGGGGCTGCGGAAGCGACGTCCTACGCGGACTCAGATTACCATTACTTTCTTTTCCCACAGGCCAACCGAAGACCTTGCGGCGCGCCTGCGGTCGTTTAGCTCACCCAATGCAAAGTGTAGGAAGGAGGCGGAGAACCTGGCGGGCGAGTTCTGTGTCGCTCGCTTCTTGCACTAGCCATGAACAGCTGGCCCTGTGGAGCGCCACAACGGCATGGTGCGGGCCGCGCTGCTCGTCCAGAGTGCCACTGGAAAAGGACTGACACCCTCCGTCCTCATCGTGCATATTTCGTTATCGTCCCTTTCCTCCTTTCACCGTTTCACTGTTGCTGTCGTCCTAACTGTTCGGCTCCTCTTCAATCCTTGTCCTGCCCCTCGTTCCCACCACCCTCCCCCATTGCATTTTCGACCCAAGGGCCTCAGTGTTCGTCTTTCTGCTGCTGTCCTGTGAGTCGCGCAATACATTGCGTAACTAATGACAAACCACACGTTGTCATCAACAATACGATTCTGGACCAACTCCCCTTGTCACTTCATCCTGCTAGGTTGGATACGTCGCAGGGTACGTCGTCTTCAAAGTTGACCATGGCTTCAATGATTCGCATGGGAGAGGTGCTCTAGCAATATGAAGGACTGTCAAGACACGGTAGCCACGTTGACTCGCGGAGCTGAAGTCACATGAATGGCGGTCTGGCGCGAGTTAGGACTGTCAGGACGCAACTGTGACGTTGACCCGCGGCGGTGAGGTCACAGGGATGGTGTTTCGGCGCAACTGGGGTTCATCAGAAGGTAGTCTTCTCATCGGCCACTTCCCATAATGCAAATTGATGTTTGTGAGGACATGTGGAAAAAAAGGAACTTGAAGGAAGGGGTACTTGCAAAAGCGATGATGCGTCTTGGGTTTGCACAGGTCCTTCCCCCTATCATCCGCATGTTCTCCTCTTCCCCACCACCATCATCACCACCACCGTCATCGTCAGCAGCATGATCATCATCATGATCATCGTCGTCATCATAGCCACCACCACCATCATTACATAAACATACGTTTTGTATGATGCAAGAAATGTATCACCGTCTCCATCGTCGTCATCAACATCATCAGCATCAACGTCATCATCTGGATCAGCATCAGCGACAGCTGAAGCAGAACAACCACCCTCATTATCATCATCAGCAGCATCAGCACCATCATTATCACCAGCATCATTATCATCAGTCATCAGCATCGCCACCATCACCATCAGCAGCAGCATCATTATCATCGCCATGATCGTCTGCATCATCATCATAAGCAGCAACATCGTCATCATCATCATAATCATCATCATCATCACCATCACCATCACCATCACCATCATCATCATCATCATCATCATCATCATCATCATCATCATCATCATCATCATCATCATCATCATCATCCTTATCGTCATCGTGGTCGTCATCGTCATCAACATCGTTCTCATGCCCCGGAGGGGCATCCCGATCAGCGGGGTGTCGGGCCAAAGAGCCCCATGGTGCAGGCGGGGAGCACTGGGCCTTCGGGATCCAAGCCCCCGCACCCGGGCGATCCTTCCCTTGTGGCTGCCAGGTCCGGTGTCCTCCCCTAGGGCGGTGCGGGAACTCACACCTCGCACTCGCCGCCTTGGAACGGGATCGGCGGTCCGTCTCTCCCCTTTCTCGGTCCCGGGGTCCAAACACATTGTCCGGGGCCTCTGCCCGTTCTGTACTAGGGTGCCGCAGGCCTTTTCTTCCCTCGTGGGAAAGGCGCCACCGCGCAGTGAGCGGTGAGGTCGCGTCGCGCAGCAAGCAGGCGGCTGAACAAGCCTCGGCCGTGGCATACGCAGGAGCTTTGCCACAAAAATCATCATCATCATCATCATCATCATCATCATCATCATCATCATCATCATCATCATCATCATCATCATCATCATCATCATCATCATCATCATCATCATCATCATCATCATCATCATCATCATCATCATCATCATCATCATCATCATCATCATCATCATCATCATCATCATCATCATCATCATCATCATCATTAGCAGCAGCAGCAGCATCAGCATCAGCGTCAACATCAGCATCATCAGCCTCATCGTCATCATCGTCGTCAACAGCATCAGCATGATCATCATCGTCATCATCATCATCATCATCATCATCATCATCATCAGCATCAGCATAATCATCATCAGCAGCATCATAAGAATCATCATCATCATCATCATCATCATCATCATCATCAAAATCAGTATCACCACCATCATCTTCATGACCATCATCATCGCAATCGTCCTCAGCATCATCATGGTCGTCGTCATCATCATCACCCCCACCACCACCGTCATCATCATCATCATCAGATTCATCATCATCGTCATCATCATCATCATCAGCGTCATCATCGTCCGAATCAGCATCTCCCTCATTATCCCCATCATCTGCATGATCATCATCAGCAGCAGCATCAGCGTCATCAACATCACCACCACCACCACCGCCACCACCACCATCATCATCATGATCATCATCATCATCATCATCGTCATCATCAACATCATCAGCATCATAATCAGCATCATCATTGTCATCGTCATCGTCAGCAGCATCATTATCATAATCGTAATCATCATTATCAGCGTCGTCATCGTCTTTAGTATCCCCTTCATCATCATCAGCATCAGCATCATCAACATCATCATCACCACCACCACCACCGCCACCATCATCATCATCAGCATCATCGTCATCATCAACATCATCAGCATCATCATCAGCATCATCATTGTCATCGTCATCGTCAGCAGAATCATTATCACAATCGTAATCATCATTATCAGCGTCGTCATCGTCTTTAGTATCCCCTTCATCATCATCATCAGCATCAGCATCATCAGCATCATCACCGTAATCATCATCACCATCATCGTCATCATCATCACTACCATCATCAGCATCATCACCATCATCACCATCATCATTATCATCATCATTATCAGTAGTAGCAGCAGGAGTGGCAACACCATCATCATGACCATCATCATCATCATCATCATCACCATCATCATCTTTCACGAAGCCGACCCAGGATGAAGGGAGGCGAAACTCGAGGGAGGAAAGCAAGAGGAAGAAAGGAGCAATGAGAGCAGAGGAGGAAAGGCACAGCGAGCCCGTCTCGCGCAAGGCAGACTAGCGGACGACGGCGACTCGTCCTCCTCCTCATCCCCGAAGACGGCAACGACGAGAGGGCTCGAGAGGGGGGAAGAAAACGATCCCGAGGCTCAACGCCGACCTGCTGTGCGAACCGTCGTCCCGAACCGTGGCGGACGTCTCCGAGATGCTGCGCTCCAGCTTGCCGTCGTCTGCTTCGGGCGCCTGAAGGCTTCGGCTGGCAGGGCGATCTCGGTATCATGTCATCGCCTTCACGCTCATCACGCACGACAGTATCACATCATCAGCAGCAGCAGTATGATCATTATTAATATTATCATCATCATCATCATCATCACCACCATCACCATCGGCAGCAGCAGCAGCAGCAGAAGCAGCAGCACCATCATGATCATCATCATCATCATCATCATCATCATCATCATCATCATCATCATCATCATCAGCATCATCATCATCCTGTTGCTGCTGCTGGTGATCCTGCTGTCCCGCCTGCTCCTGGTGCTGCTCCTGCTTTGCCTCCTGCACTCAAGACCGCCAGATTCCGAATGGAATCAACATACTCGACGCCAAGTGGGGCCAACGGCAGGGCCGGAAAGGAAAGTAAGCTCGACATGTAGCACGTAGCGACGAAGGTCGCCAACAGGAGACCTGCGCTAGAGACATGTGTGGTGGCAGAGCTGTGGAAAAGTTGTGGCTAGATGTGTCTGGTCGGGTATCGGCCATGGTGATTACTCCTCGGTCCCGCCGCGGCTGGTAGGGCTCCCACTTCGCTTCAGGCCGTCAGTGGACCTGAGGCTAAGTGTGGCACTCGGCAGACGTTCTCTCTCGCTCTCTCTCTCTCTCTCACTCTCTCATCTGGGATCGCGGCCCCGGCCCCGCGGACCAAAGCAGCGGAAAGTAGGTCACACAGGCCCTGTGGGCTGCAGGCGGACTGGAGTTCTGCCCTCAAGCTCCTCTTTGCAACCTTTGAACCCCAAGCTACCCCACTCCATGGCCCCAACTTCGGCGGGTATCCGGTGTCGAGGCTTCATTTTCGCCTCTAAGGCCGAAGACGCGACACGCAAAACCCATTGTCTGTCTTGCCATGCAAGTCATCCAAGAAGTGTCCACAATGACCGACTGTTTCTTCCACAATCCTCTTACTCCCAACTGGATCCCCAAACGGCACAGGAGGATCTCACGATGCCTCCGAAACGCCCCACGACGTTTCCAAGAGGCCCTCGAGACATCGCCAGAGGCCATCAAAACAAACCATGAGACCCCCAAAAAGCGCCCACAAGAGTCCATGAGGCCGATCAACGACCCAGGAGGCCCCCTAGAGGAAAAAACAGCCTGAAGGGCCTCCAAGGTCCCCGAGACGGCAAGAGAGACCCCACGACGTCTCAAGATGCTTCCACAACACCTCCAGAGGCCCCCACGAGGTCCGACAAGCGTCCAACAGACGCTCACTGTATTCAGAATCCCCTCGACGACCCTTTGTGCTCACGAGGGGCCTCCAAAACGGCCTGAGGGAACCCCAAGAGACGGCCGCAGAAGCTTCTGACACGTCAGGAGCTATGAGACAGGGACCAACAAAAAACGACTACCCCCAGAAGCCGCCAAGAGGGGCGCGCATCCCGGACAGGAGCCCAAGAAATCCTTTTCAAAAGACAACCGAAATCCCACCAGCCCGTTGGGGCGTAGGTGGTCTAGGGCGTTTTGTCTTCCATTTGCCCCTCTTCCCCTTCGGGGAAGGGTTTACCCCGTCCCCTGGACCTGGACGGGGCCGGTCGCGAGGTGTCAGGTCGTCCTGAACGGCCTCGGCGAGGAAGCCAAAATCACGGGTTTTACTAAGATGTTGGCCCCATTTGGGCCTTTCGGGGGGGCACCGCTAATTAAAGCTCCCCTGTTGTTTGATCGATGTACTCCAAAATGGCCTCAAGAGCGTTCCCAAGGCCCCCTAGAGCGCTTCAAGAGGGCCCCAAGAGGCGCCCAGGAGGCTCCAGGAGGCCCCAAGAGGCGCCCAAAAGACCTCCAAGAGGCTCCCAAGAGACCCCCAAGAGACCCCAAGAAGCTCGTCGAGGCACCCAAGACGCTCCAAGAGGCATCCGGGACCGCTAAGAGGCCCCCAAGACGCTCCAAGAAGCCTCCACAGGGGGACCCTTCCTCTGCGGGCTGCGTCGGGGGGCCTCAGTGGGCAGCGTGCTGGAGCCTCTATGGGCGCGCGGGGGCCTCTGTGGGCTGCGTCCGAGGACCTCAGTGGGCAGCGTGCTGGGGCCCCTGTGGGCGCGCTTGTAACTTCTGTGGGCTGTGTCCGAAGGCCTCAGTGAGCAGCGTGCTGGGGCCTCGGTGGTTCGGAGGCCTCTCTGGCCAGGGCGTCCAAGAATAAATTGCGAGGGCGTGTCGAGCGGGAGCCCCTGTCGTCGTAGGTGGGCCTCCGGCGCCGCTACTGAATTGCAGTCTCTGGCCAGGGGGTCTCGAAGTACAGCTTGAGGAGGTATCGAAAGGGAGCCTTTGTCGTCGTGGCTGGGCCTCCACCAACTTGACTGAATTACGAGAATTTCTCGAACTAGAGCGCCGCTCCTGAGTTCGAGGGCCTCTCTGGCCAGGACTCTCGGACTACAGCTTGAGAAATATCGAGCGGGAACCCTTGTCGCCGTGTCTGGGCCTCCACCAACTTGCCTGAATTACGAGAAACTCTCGAGCGAGAGCGCCGTTCGTGAATTCGGGGGCCTCTTTGGCAAGGGTGTCTCGGGGTATATTGTAAGGAAGTATCGAGCAGGAGCACTTGTCGTCGCGGCTACACCTCCGCCAACTTGACTGAACTGCAAAGAAGTCTCAGGCGAGAGCGCCGTTCCTGAGTTCGGGGTCCTCTCTGGCCAGAATGTCTCGGGGTAAATTGTGAGGAAATATCGAATCGGAGCCGTTGTCGTCGTAGCCGGGCCTGCAACAACACACATTTACAATCAAGCCGGCGTTCGAGCGGGAGCCTCGCTTTGAGAGAAAATGGAGCCGGCGTCGAGGCGAGAGCGCGCGGAACCGTGTCCTGCCAGTATTGTCTAGAAGTGAATATTCAACAAGGACAACAACAACTATAATTTTAAGACTGTTCGCTCCGATTTGCTCATGTACCAACCAATCGTATATCCCAAACCCGCGGTACCCGCCCTCGTCGTCTTCGATCGCACCCCCTTTGGGGCATATCTTCCTTACCTGCCACGCGCATTTACTGCAGCCCCTAAAACAAGGAAGAGAGGACGGGTGGAAGGGGGAGGGAGAAGAATGGAGCACGAGAGAAATTAGCAGGAGGGGGGCAAGGAGCAGAAAAGAACCAGAAGGGCAGATCGGGGGGCCAGACCCATGGCGCGCAGGTCGGGAAGGCGGGCCCAGGCGACCAGGTCGAGCAGGCGGGTTGCTGAAGCGTGGGTCCTGCATAAATCGCGAAGAAGTCTCGAGCGATGGCGCGACTCCCAAGTAAATCGTGAGAAATGTAAAAGCGAGAGCGAGATTCCTGAGCGCCGAGGGCGCATCGTCTGAATAATTTGCGAGGAAGTCCCACGCGAGAACGCGATGCGCACTTGAATTGTGAGGAAATCCTGCGCGAGAGAGCGAGTTGGAAATAAACTGTGAGGAAGTACAAGGCGAGAACCGATGTTATTGTAAACCAGGGGCCAGGGGCCCAATTTGAGCCCCGTGACGTTCCCTGATTAACAGAAGGGTGCGAACCCCAGGGGAAGCACTTCAATTCAAAAAACACAATGGTCACCAGAGGAGGGGATCAGCAATAATTATTCTTCAGTGGTGAGAGTTCTACAACAACAACAACAACAACAACAACAACAACAACAACAACAACAACAACAACAACAAGGTTGACACGTGCTCTTGTTGGCCGTTCACCGGGAAAACCTGGCCAACGCTTATCCTTAACAGACAACCCGTGACCTTGCTGCCCAGGGGTAAGCAACCCCCCCCGGCAACCAGCAACCAACAACCTCGGGCTCCATTCCTCGCTCGGCTGTAACTTTGCTTGCTTAAAGGTGTGACCCATCTTTTATGCAATGTTTCCATCTCTGCACCAGCGAAGCTCCGGAATCTATCGGCTCCTATATGATCCTATACTATAAATTCCTATCCTATAGGAAACCGATGGGGATCCTATAGGGATCTTCTGGGGATCCAATAGGGACCCGATGCGACCCTATAGGATCCGATAGGGGTCCTCTAGGATCCTGTGGGGATTCTTCAGGGATCCCCTGCGATTCTGTAGGATGCTATAGGACTCGTATGGGGATCGTATGGGACTCCCATGCGACCCTGTCGGATCCTGTAAGAATCGTATAGAGATTGTATAGGAATCCCATGCGATCCTATGGGATCCTATAGGGATCCTATAGGGATTGTATGGGAAATCCATGCGATCCTGTAGGATCCTATAGGAATCCTATAAGGATTCGATGCGATTCTATGAGATCCGATTAGGGATCCTATCGGTTGCTGTAGGGACTCTATAGAAATCCCATGCGACCCTGTAGGATCCTAAAGGAATCGTATAGGGATTGTATAGGAATCCCATGCGACCCTGTCGGATCCTATAGGAATCGTATGGGGATTGCTCCCTATGGGGCCAGGGCCACGATCCTTGAGAGGGGTGTGCCGAAATGAACCTTCGGTGGAGCTCCCTGTGAAGCGAAGGCCACGATCCTCGAGAGGGGTGTGCTGAAATGAAACATTGGTGAAGCACCTTGTGGGGCCAGGGCCAATATCCTCGAGAGGGGTGTGGAGCTCCCTGCGGCCAGGGCCACGATCCTCAGGAGTGGTGTGCCGAAATGCACCTTTTGTAGAGCTCCCTGTGCGGCCAGGGCCGCGATCTTCGAGAGAGGTGTGCCGAAATGAACCTTCGGTGGAGCTCCCTGCAGGGCCAAGGCCACGATCCTCGAGAGGGGTGCGCCGAAATGACGATTCGGTGGAGCCCCCTGTAGGGCCAGGGGCCAGGGCCACGATCCTCCTTGAGGGTTGTGCCGAAATGAAACTTCAGAGGACCCCCCTGTGAGGCCAGGGCCACGATCCTCGAGAGGGGTGTGCCGAAATGAACCTTCGGTGGAGCTCCCTGTGGGGCCACGACCACGATCCTCGAGAGGGGTGTGCTGAAATGAACCTTCTGTGGAGCTCCCTGTAGGGCCAGGGCCACGATCCTTGAGAGGGGTGCCCCGAAATGAACTCTCGGTGGAGATCCCTATCGGGCCACGACCACGATCCTCGAGAGGGGTGCGCCGAAATGAAGCTTCGGTGGAGCTCCTTGTGGGGCCAGGGCCACGATCCTCGAGAGGGGTGTGCCGAAATGAACCTTCTGTGGAGCTCCCTGTGGGGCCACGACCACGATCCTCGAGAGGGGTGTGCTGAAATGAACCTTCGGTTGCTGGTTGCCGGTTGCTGTGGGGGGGGGGCGGGCAACAAGGTCATGTGTCAATCAACAACAACAAGGACGACGACGACGGAAGACGACGACGACGACGACGACGACGACGACGACGACGACGACGACAACGACAACAACAATAAATATAGTAAAACTATTCGCTCTTATCTGCTCGAGTGCCATTCAACGTGTATTTCCCAAACCCTCGAGACCCGCCCACTTCGTGTTCGATCGTGACCCTTTTGGGGGGTATCTCTTTCTTCCCTGCAGGCCGGGCCCTGGCAAGTGGCGGGGCGGCCGCGGACCGTCGGCCTGGCCAGCGGCAGCGCTGATCGGCAGCAACCCGACCCCAAGAAGGATGGAGATGGGACCAACCACGACGACGACGACGACGACGACGAGCGAAAGCGAGAGCGAGAGCGAGATCGAGAGCGACAGCGGGGCCACGAAGGGCAGGAAGGGGGCCACGAAGGGCGACAGCGGGGCCACGAAAGGCATGCGTATGGGGCCACGAAGGGCGCGAACGAGCGGGGGCCACGAAGGGCAGATAATGCGGGGCCACAAAGGGCAACGACGGGGCCACTAAGGGTAGCAACGGGGCCACGTAGGACAGCGAGGGGGCCACAAAGGGCGACAGCGGGGCCACAAAGGGCATGCATATGGGGTCACGACGGACGCGAACCAGCGGGGGCCACGAAGGGCATACGTGTATGAGGCCACAGAGGATAAGGAATGGGCCACTGAGGGCAGCAACGAGGCCACGAAGGGCAGCGAGGGGCCCACGAAGGGCGACAGCGGGGCCACGAAGCGCATGCATATGGAGCCACGACGGGCGCGAACGAGCGGGGGCCACGAAGGGCAGGCATATATGTTGCAACGAAGGGCAGCGAGGGGGCCACGAAGGGCTGCAACGGGGCCACGAACTGCAGCGAGGGGGCAACGAAGGACTGCAACGGGGCCACGAAGGGCAGCGAGGGGGCCACGAAGGGCTGCAACGGGGCCACGAAGGGTAGCGAGGGGGCCACGAAGGACTGCAACGGGGCCACGAACTGCAGCGAGGGGGCAACGAAGGACTGCAACGGGGCCACGAAGGGCAGCGAGGGGGCCACGAAGGGCTGCAACGGGGCCACGAAGGGCAGCGAGGGGGCCACGAAGGACTGCAACGGGTCCACGAAGGGCAGCAAGGGGGCCGCGAAGAGCTGCAACGGGGCCACGAAGGGCAGGGAGATCCCAATTCCTAAGTGAGCTGTGAGGGAGTCTTAAGCATGAGCGCGACTTCTGGGTGCCTGAGTGTCGGGAGCGCGGCGCTTCAGGAAATTGGGGGAAATTCCAACGCAAGAGCGCGATTCATGAGTAAATTGTAAGCCAATCTCCAGCGAGAGCGCGACTTCAGAGCGCCGAGAGAGCGACTCCTGGATAAGTGTAAGGAAGTCTCAAGCGAGAGTGCGAGTCCTGAGTAGAATGCGAGGAAACATCAAGTGGGAGCGGGGGTCCTGGCCAAATTGCGAGGAAGTCCCAAGAGGGAGCCGTTGTTGTTGTAATCCCGGGGGCCAAGGGCGCAGGCTGAGCCTAGTGGCTTCCTCTGATAAAGAACAGGGTGCGAGCCCCGGGGGGAACACTTCAACTGAAAAACCCCATTGTCACCAGAGGGGGGATCAACCATAATTATTCTACATTAGTGAGAGTTCCATAATCATGTTAAGATTGTTCACTCCTACCTGCTGGCGTGCCATTCAACCCGTATATCCCAAACCATCGGTACCCGCCCTCTTCGTCTTCGATCGTACCCCCCTGGGGGTATACCTTCCTTACCTGCCGCGTGTAATTGGTGCAGCCCCTGAAACAAGGGAAGAGAGGACGGATGGACGGGGGAGGCGGAAGGCTGGAGCACGGGATTAGCAGGAGGGGGGCTAGGAGCAGAAAACACATGGCAGAACCAGACGGGTGCATCAGGCGGGTAGACCCTGATGGACGGGTTGGAAAGGCGGGCCCAAGCGGCCAGGTCGAAAAGGCGTGCTCCTGAAGCGTGAGTACTGCATGAATCGCGAGGAGAGCTCGAGCGATAGCGCAATTCCCGAATATATTATGAGAAAGGCCACAGCGAGAGCGTGATTCCTGAGTGTCGATGGCGCGGCGGCTGACTGAATTGCGAGGAAGACCCACGCGAGAGCGCGATTCCTGAATACCTTGTGAGGAAGTCCCGCGCGGGAGCGCTATCTTAAAGTAAGTTGTGAGCAAGTATCAGGCGGGAGCCGTTGTTGTAGTAGCCGGGGGCCCAACAACACAGTTTCGTGACACCAAGCTTGCCCTGATAAAAAATAGGGTGTGAGCCACGAGGGGGGAATTTCAATAGAAAAATACAATGGTTACTGGAAGGGGGGATCAACTATTTTTGGCAATCAGAATTCAACAATCATTGTAAGACTCTGTGCTCTTATACGCGTGCGTGTCAACCAACAAATGCTTCCCAAACCATGGATACCCGCCCCCTTCGTCTTCGATCGCACCCCTTTAGGGGGGATATATATATATATACATATCTTCCCCTCCACGTGTAACTGGCGCAGGTAGCTTTCAGCGGAAGAGGTTCGCTTTCGCCCTGCAGATCAAAAAAAGTGTAACTGGCGCAGCCTTAAACAGAAGGGGGCCACTGAGGGCTGCAAAGGGGCCAGGAAGGGCAGCGAGAGAGCCACGAAGAGCTACATCGGGGCCACGAAGGTCAGCGAGGGGGCTACGAAAGGCGACCGCGGGGCCACGAACGGCATCGAAGGGCTCAAATAGCGGAGCCACAAAAAGCATCGAGGAGGCCACGAAGGCAGCGGCGAGGCCTTCAAATTCAACTGCGGTATCGCGATTGGAAACGAGGGGCATCGGTACGAGCGAAAGGCAGCGAGGGGCGACTGCGGACCATACCGGGCGGGTCAGGCGGGCGGACACTGACGGGCGGGTCGAGCGAGCGGGTCGCGAGTGCGTGAATCCTGCATAAGTTCGCCAGAAAGTCTCTGGCGAGGGCGCTATTCCCGAGCAAACTATGATGAAGTCCTCGGCGAGAACGAAAGTCCTGAACGGCGAGAGCGCGGCGTGATAGAAAATTGTAAGGACGTCTGTAGCGAGAGCATGATTCTTGAGCAAACTGCTAGAAAGTTTCAAGCAGAAGTGGGGGGGGGGGGCAATAAATTGAGGAAATATCGGGCGGGAGCCGCTGTTGTTGTAGTTCGGGGGCCAGGGGCCCAATTTGAGCCATAGAGCTCAACCGCAACATCATCAGCACCATCATCAGCATCATCATCACCAGCATCAGCAACATCGTCACCATCATCAACCATAACAACAACAACGACCACCACAACAACAACAACAACAACAACAACAACAACAACAACAACAACACCAACAACAACAACAACAACAACAACAACAACAGCAACCACAACAACAACTGCTACAGCAACAGCAAAGGCAACATCATCAGCCATCATCCTCACCACCAACAACAACAGCAACAACAACCACGTCAACAACAACAATAACAAGGACGACAACCATAACCACAACAACAGCAACAATAACAACAACCACAATGACAAAACCAACAACAACCACAACAATAACAACAATATCAACACCAACAACAACAACAACAACAACGACAACAGCAACAATAACAACATCACCAACAACAACAGCAGCAGCATTATCACTATCATCATAATCAGCACCAGCATTGGCATCATGAACATCATCATTAGCAGCATCATTATCATCATCGCCATCGCATTCTCAATCATCTTCAGTATCGTCAGAACCTTCAGCATCGTCATCGGCATCGCCATCCTCATCACCATTATCATCGGCATCAGCATCAGCAGCATCATCCGCATCTGCATCGTTATCATCATCATCATCCTCGTCATCAGCATCACCACCACATCGTCGTCGTCGGAATCGTTACCCTCACTACCACCACCATCATCAGCAGCATCACTATCCGCATCGTCATCACTCTCCTCCTCGACCCTCGTCTCGTCGTTCTCCCCCTGAGCGTGGTCGTGCTACCTCCTCACACATCCCTCCAGCGCTTGCACGAATAGAGCAGTCCGTTTTCAAGACGGGGAGCTCGAGATGGCAGGCCAATGAGACTCTCATGTTTGTTTCGGGGAGGGGGGCTTCCAGAGAGAAAAGGGATGCATGCAGCGACGGAATCTAGATTGGGGGTATTTGGACGGGAGGGGGTGTTGCAGCATCGCGTACGCACCCTGGGCTCACAGTTACCCTCATCCTGCTCCTCATCATCCACCTTGTGAGCGGGCTCTGGCGGCTCGCAAGGTGTCTGTTCAAGATGGTCACTTCTTGTGCGTGTCCCGCAAGTGCAGGGTGCCAATTTGCCAGTCCGTCGTGCAGAACTTTGCGATGTATGCCCCTCACAATGGGAGACCCTGTACATCCACGCCGAGGTACATGCCTGGTCAGAACAGGACGATCCAAATCTCTAATCCTGTTGCCAGCATGGCGGCATCGTTCGTTTCGGAGTGCTGGCTCCAGGTTGAACCAGTCAAGCTATCGCGTGGGCGCATTGGGTGGAATAACTGAAATAAGGTGGACCGTGGACGTGGCATAGCCTTCTCCCTCTTCCGCTTCGTCGCGGAGCCCGTGGTGATCCATGGAGAGAATGGCACAGTGCATGGTGTGTATCAGCAGCTTTGTTGTATAGCTCGATGTCTGATACTTGATACTTATAGTCCTCCACCTCATAGGCCTCCTCCTCCTCGGCAGCAGCATCATCATCATCAGCAGCAGCATCCTCGTCATCCTCATCGTCATCATCACCATCATGATCATAACCAGCAGCATCATCTGCATCATCATCATCATCATCATCATCATCATCATAATAATAATCATCATCAGCATCATCGTCAGCATCATATGCATCCTCATCATCAGCAGCAGCATAATCAGCATCATCATAATCGTCGTCAGCATCACCATCAGAATTACATCATCATCAGCATCATCATCATCGTCTTCATCATTATCATCAGCAGCAGCAGCATTGTCATCAGCATCATCATCAGCAGCCTCATCATCGTCATCATCATCAGCATCATCATTACCATCAGCATCATCATCATCAGCAGCAGCAGCATCATCGGTATCATCATCAGCATCATCAGCATCATCAGCAGCACGCCATCAGCATCAGCATCAGCATCAGCATCAGCATCAGCATCATCAGCAGCAGCATCATCATCGACACATCATCATCACCATCACCATCACCGTCACCATCGCCACCCTCGGCGTCCCACCCCTCCTCCTCCTCCTCCTCCTCCTCCTCCTCCTCCTCATCATCATCCTCATCCTCAGCCTCAGCCTCATCCTCATCCGCATCCTCATCCTCATCCTCATCCTCCCTTCCCCCCTCCCCGCCCCCACCCCCTGCTCCTCGTTTTCCTCCTTCTCCTCCTCTGCCTCGCCCTGCCCCATCTACATGCTCCCCTCGGCCGCCTGTGTGGAGGTCCCCGACGTCGTGCGCTGGAGCACGTATGGCTCCATCTCGTCGATGCCCATCAGCAAGTCGGCAGACGGCTTGCTGCTGGGGCTCCACACCTTTATCGATGCGGCAGGGCAGATGG
>CAUYUJ010003992.1:22500-42381 GCA_963575745.1 Prorocentrum cordatum
TATCATCAACATCAACATCATAATCGGCATCATCATAATCAGCATCAGCATCAGCAGCATCATCATCATCAACGTCATCATCATCATCATAACTATCGTCATCATCATCAACATCTGCAGCATCATCATCATCATCATCATCATCATCATCATCATCATCATCATCATCATCATCATCATCCGAATCATCATCATCACTTTCCTTCTCTTCCTCCTCCTCCTCATCATCCTTCTCCTCCTCTTCCTCCTTCCCTGTTCCCTGTCCTCCTCCGTGTCCTCGTCTTCCGCCTCATCCTCCTTACCATCATCCTCCTCCTCATCATCATCACCACCATGATCATGCTCATCAGCATCAGCATCAGCATCATCACCATCATCATCATCATCAGCAGCAACATCATCACCATCATCAGAATCATAAGCATCATCATCATCATCATCATCATCATCATCATCATCATCATCATCATCATCATCATCATAATCGTCATCATCATCATCATCATCATCATTGTCATCATCGCCGTCATCATCAGCAGCATACGTATCATAATCATCACCACCACAACCATCATCAGCATCATCAGATTCATCATCATTTTCATCATCATAGGCATCATCATCATCTTCATCACCATAGGCAGCAGCCGCATCATCATCAGTAACATCATTATCAGCATCGTCATCATCATCGTCATCATCAGCATCATTATTATCACCACCATCATCAGCATCATCGGCATCGTCATCATCATCCTCATCATCATCATTATCATCAACGTCATCACCATCATCAGCATCAGCATCATCATCACCATCATCATCAACGTCATCACCATCATCAACATCGTCATCATAATCAGCATCATCATCATCATCATCATCATCAGCATCATCATCAACATCATCATCATCAGCAGCATCATCGTCCCCCTCATCCTCCTCCAACTCGTCCGCCTCCTCCTCCTCCTCCTCCGCCTTGTCTTCCTCCACCTCCGCCTCCTCCTCCTCCTCCTCCTCCGCCTTGTCCTCCTCCTCCTCCTCCTCATGCTCCTCTTTTCCGCATCCTCCCTCCAGACGCCTCACGAACGCGACGACGCGCCGAGCCCCCGACGCGGAAGCAGCCCTCCGCGGAGGCGGCCATGGCTGCTCGGCCAGGTGCTGCCGGGGGCGACGGAGCTTCGCTTCTCAACGGGCCACTGCGCGGCGGCTTGGGCGGCGACGCTGCGCGGCCGACTGCGACGACGCCGACGGGGCGAGGAGGAGAGATCAGAAGGAGGAAAGGCAGCGGCAGGAGGAAAAAAAGCACAAACGCAATGAATCGTCGATCCCCTAGAGAATATGGGAAAAGATGGGAAGTTGGGGGGAAGACGGAACCCCCGAAAGTATGGGAAATATGGGAATCCTTGGATCTGTGGCACTTGTGTCGGGGGAGGGGTTTTGTTGCCTCGGTGCAGGGACGGCTACACGCGTGCCTTCAGGAGCCCCCCGGGGACGCATGCTGGGACACAGGATGCGCGAGTCTGCCAGCCAGCCGCCAGCAGGCGGCTTGGGAGTGGCGGGAGTGGGCGAAAGCCATCTCGTAGATCGGTGAACTCAAGCAGCCCGTCTCCGATCCTCCCGCGAATCGTTAGTTGCCGCGCGATGTAATCACGTGTCGTCCTTTACTGTGGTCGCAAGCAGCCTGCGAGCGAAACGAAAAAAACAGAGGTGCACTGCCGCGTTGCGGGCCTCGCGGCGTTGGTAGGTACCCTTGGGACCGACCTAGCAAGCAGTGCTGGCCTCAAGGAAAAGCGGGGAAAGGCAAATTAAGGGATGAAGGAACAGAAGAAGCAGCCCAAGGTGCAAACTCACGCGAGGGCACCAGTTCCCGATGCCCGTGCGCCAGACCCAGAGCGGCAGATGTTGACACGCTGGCAGCTGGAGCCGGAGAGGCATGACCATGGAAGAAAGTTGAAGCCAGAGGGTGTGTAGAAATAGGAACAAGAGAAGGCGACACCAACACCAACAGGGCGAGGAGATGCGCGAAGGCAAGGGGGGTCTCCCTGGTGGTGTGGTCCCCCCCTCTCGCTCGAGACATCCCCAGTCTCCCGCTCGGGGAGGCATTGTGGACCTCCTCGCTGGAGGTGGGCCCCCCTGGTGGTGTTGGTATCACTTCTCCTCCCTCCGATAGAAAGAGGTGCTGGAAAAAATCTGAAACAACGCAATGCGGCAAAAAATGCCATGGCCGCGGCACCGTCCTTGAACGGACCTTGCCTCAAGAGCACTCCCACGAATAGAAAAGGCGCGCTCGAAACGAGATACGGCGGCTTGAACAAAAATTTGGCCCAGCGCGCCCCGCACGGAAAACCAGCTCAGCGCGCACCTCGGGCACTGTCGCGGTGGCGCAGCTTGCCTGGCAATCAGCCTAGGGACAAGCAATAAACCGAGGGGTCAACGCCCGTCTGCTGCGCGAGTACGCTTTGCTTCGTGTCAGCGGCCTGGCTTCGTGGATGATGATGAAACGCGGCGTACATTCACCGCTTTCTGTAGCAGCCAGTGGCAGTGGGACCCCGAAAGGAGGAGAGGGAGGAGGAGGAAGAGGAAGAGGAGGAGGAGGAGGAGGAGGAGGAGGAGGAGGAGGAGGAGGAGAAGGAGGAGGAGGGGGAAGAGGAGGAGGAGGAGGAGGAGAAGGAGGAGGAGGGGGGGAGGGGGGGAAGGGGGAGGAGGAGGAGGTGGGCAGCGCCGCAGAGACTCGCTGTTCGAGGGCGCTTACGACAACAATCTCTCGGCACATGCCACAATGGTCCTGAACGTTCAGGCCACCACGGCGCCGGATCTCTGTGTCCGCCCGCTGCGACTCGCTCTGCAGCCGGTCGCGGGTCGAAGTCATCTGCTCGGCCTCAGCGCGCAGCTCAGCCTCCGCGCGGCAGCGATGGCGTCGCCACGACATGCGGCCTCGGCGTTGGTGGCCCTGACCGCCGAAGCATGCTCGGGGACTGTGATCGCCGCTTCCACGGCGCGGGTCTCGCCGATCGTGGCCCCTGGCGCCGCGGTCGACAACGCTATCGGGCTCGCTCCAGATGTGCGCCGCCGCTGCATGCCGAGCGAAGGCGATGCGCCGCTGGCACTCCTTCGGCGTGCTGGTCAGGAACAGCCAGGCGCGGGCGAAATCCTCATCAGCATGGTCGCTGTGCGCAGCCAGCTCAGCCTCCGCGGCGCGCGGCCAAACTTCCATCGTTGCGAGCTTGTTTCGAGCCCTTTGTTCGCCCAAACTAACCACCTCAGCCGAGATCTGGTTCTCCAATTAACGTCCTCCAACTAACCAAGGAAGGAAGGGTCGTTTGTATGCGTTTTTCGATCGACTGGTCGAGACCTCCAGCATGACTTGCTCGAAACCTGCTGACGACGGCGCTCGCTGGTCGGCGCAGCTTCTCCGTGAGCTCCATCCCTTCTGGTCCCACAATCGCCTCTCGCTCCGAATTGGGGCCGCAGCACTCCCAATCTGGGCCATCGCACGCTCCAACGCTGGCAGCGCTGAGACTGCTCTCGCAGCCGGCCACCGCCAAGGTAGCCTCTCGGCCGGGCTGGTTCCTCTGGGGACAACCTGCAGAGGATGCGGGGGCCGGGAGCTGGTACTCCCGCGCGTCCCAATTGCTCCCGGAAGTGTCCACCAAACGCTTGCTATCTTTTCAACGCAATCGAGTGACGTCACCACACTTCTTCCGTCGTCGGCGAGGCAGAGGCGATCCGCACCAGCGAAGGGCGATTCGGGGCCACTGAAAGGCGAACCGGCAAGCATGCCCCGAGACACCACAAAAAAAGGGATGGGTTTCAAACTAAAACGTCCCTAGTGACAAAAACTGTTGCCCGGCCAGCCCTGCGCGGCAGCCTGGTGCAAGAATGCCGCAGAAAACGCGAAGAAAAGAAGGAAGTGAAGAGAGAAGAAGGGGGGAGAAGAGGGAGAAGGAGGCAAATTATAAACAGGTAGATCCAAACCTACCAAATATATATATGATAAACCAAATGACTTGTAGAGCTTCCCTAAGAGCGAAACGGCGAAGCTAGAGAGTAATTCCGGCGCGCTGGCGGGCTAACTGGCCCGAAAAATCACGACGGAAAGTTTGTCTGTTTGGCCTATTTCAAATAATTTTCGAAATTCGAGCATTCGTTAGAATTTGTTTCTCCTCATATTCGGTATTACTCCCGCTCGCCGTCTTAATATCAAGTCGATCGGATGGATACTACTATTAATAAGCATGTGGGCGGGATCGGCTGTTGAGTCCCATCTTGGCAGGTGTTGTCGGTTTTATTAACTGGACTCGAGCTGCAAATGGGCTACATAGCTGTTCGGCAAAAAATGGAAACGGAATCATCAGGAGCGCGAGTCTCGAAAATCTAGATGCCTGAACTCGGTCTGCTACTGCAACCCAGACAGAATACTATTCGTACTCTGGTATTTTTACGAGATAACCATAATTTCCATACCTGAACTCGAGCTGCAGATGACCTACAGAGCTGTTCGGCACAGCAATCGACAGGGAATCATCAAAAGCGCCAGTCTCAAGTCTCTAGATACCCGAATTCGGACCCTAATTGTCTTAATTTAACTCGAGCTGCAAATAAACTAAAGAGCTGTCCGGCACAGCGATCAAAACCAAATCATCCGGAGCGCTAGTCTCAAATACATATACGCCTGAACTCGGTCTGATACCAGAGCTGGAACCAAAAAAATATTCGTACTGATGAGAATTGTTTTTTTAACATCCTCGCGACAATAAGGTTTCCTCACGTGATCTCGGAAGGTCAACATCACTCAAAAAGTTGCACGGCGAATGGCACACGAAGAGAGACAGGCGACAAGCAGCACCAAAAAATATGGATTTGCCCGTGAAACGCCCGCAGGACCTAGAAAATCGCTTCTGGCCTTGAAATGACAGCCAAATGCATAGCCAGAAGCGACAAGAGAGAGGAAAAGAAGGGAGGAGGAGGGAGGGGGAAGGGGAGAAGGGAGGGAGGGGGAGGGAAGGAAGAGCAGCAGGCAGAACAACAACAGAGGAGAGCGAGGAGGACGAGAAGGAGCGAGAGGCGCCGGACGCGCAACGGTTAAAACAGCCCCTGCTGCGCTCCGCACAGAGTACAGGACAGGGGGGAGGAGAAGGCGAGAAAAGAAAGGACGACGGACGACAGCAACAGCAGAACAACAGACGAAGGCCGACGGCGGGACCCAACAGCAGCAGACAGGAGGGAGGAAGGGGAAGGAGGAAGGGAGAAAGGGGGGGGCAGGGAGGGGGAGAGGAGGAGGGAGACAGAGGCGAGGAGGATCAGCCGCGCCAGTCGCGACACCCGCGAAGAGGATGAAAGGCGAGCGGGACGCGAGACGAAAACGTGGAGCTCCAGTCATCGCAATGGCAGGCCCGCGCACGGAGGAGGCGCTGAAGCCGCCCTTGAAATCTTGAAACTGACGCTGCGCTGATGACATAATCGGGCAGAAGATTATATATCCGCGTCGCCCCAATAGCAGAATGCAATATGTAATCTGGCGACTCGAAAGATGGCTCCTCCACGCGCCGCCAGTGTCGCCTGGGAGCCCGGGGTGGAGGGGGAGAGGAGGCCAAGCGGAAAAACCGGGAGAAGCAGAGAGGACCGAGCCCCAACACCGCCCTGTGGATGACTCCGAGAATGCTGATGTCACGCCGCGTGTCTAAAGGAGCCAAGTTGAAATGCATCAATGCGTCCAAAGCAGAAATATCGAGCGAACGCAAAAAAAAAAAAAAAAAAAAAAAAAAAAAAAAAAAAAAAAAAAAAAAAAAACGCGTCGGGGGAGCGACCAGAGGAACCAGCACCGACGAAGACGCGTGGCTTACAGCACTCGTGCGGTATTCAATATATGACAACATGTGCGCTTTAAATAAACAAATCAGTTCAGCATCATTATGGAAACGGCGGGTACGAAGAAGACTGCACAAACGCCACGAGGCACCAGATACGCACTTGTCGATAGCATCAGTCATCAACAGCTTCGTATCAAAATGAATGCCGAGAATTTTATAGCCGGCGCCCACAGGGCGAGAGCGCGACAGAATGTGCATGCTCTCCTTGGTGGGATCGAAACTAACGCGGTTGGCCTTTCCCCAGTCGTGCAGCGACGATTGGCAATAGCGCGCAAGTGCGAAGGCTTCCTCGTCTGTGACAGCCGGCGCAACAACCTTCCATGCATTCAGGTCATCATCGTATAAAACTTCTTCAAACCCAACGGAACGCGTAGCAAAATAAGAATCAGAGAAATAAGTATTCCACAAGGATGGGCCGAAGAAGGTGCCTTGATAAACCATGTCTTGCATTGGAAAAGGCTCGGACCCCCGTCCGTTCACCACCACCCGCGCAGAACGAGGGCGGAGCCAGCTCCCCATGAGATCGACGAGTGTGCTTTGGACGCCAAAGGAACGGAGCTTATCACACAAACGATTTCGTTCAACGTGATCGAAAGCACCGGACACATCAGAGCAGTAGAGGGCAACCCGGGAAGAGAGGGAGAAGGAAAGGAGCCAAGAGAGAGAGAGAGGAGAAGGAGAGTGTCCCCGGACGCCGCGCTGCTGGCGATATGCAAACTGGCGTGGGCCGAACGCCCCGATCCGCTCCAAACGAGGGATCAACAGCGTGCCAACAATGCGCTCCACGACTTTCGATAGCTGGGCGGTAAGATGCAATCCTCTGTAATTATCTGCATCCGCTGTCGCGTTCTTTTTGCGCAGTGGAAACAGCCAGTGACAGCACCAAGATGCAGGCCAACGAGAGTGCGTTACGATCGATCGTGCTAAGAGACAGACGGGCAAGGCTAGCTCAACGGCGCAAGTCTCAAGCACTCTCGCCGGCAACAGATCAGGACCCGCACCGCTGTCTGCTCTAAGCGTGGCCAAAAAATACTTCGCAGTGCGCACTCTGACACGGGGAAAGCCATCCGGCTCTTGAGCAGTGAGGGAAATAGACAAATCAGAAAACTCATTTAAAACAGGGTCTGGCAAACTCCATTTACCGACAAAGCTCTTCGCGAATACTTCTGCTTTGCCCCGGCTCTCAACAGCCCAAGACCCGTCTGATCTCTTCAAAAGATAAGATGAAGGCTTGGCAATCCGGCTTAAAATCGAGTTGGACAGCTTCCACCACAATTTGCTCCCTCGCCGAAGGGATCGAAGCTTAGCGCGTGCGTGTTCTATAAAGATATTATGCGCTTGCAACAAGCCCGCGCTACAACGCTGGCACGCAGCAGGAAAGAACTCAGTTCCTGCGGCGAAGGTTTTTTCCTCAACCAGCTTCAAACATTCATCTGTCAACCAAGGGTGGGAAAAGCGATGACAGAAGGAAGAAGAAGGGATCGAATCACTCAGAAAGCCAAGAATAATGTCCGTTAAAAGCTTGGCGGAAACATCCGGATTGCAATTTGAAATCCACTGCCAATCCTGAGAGCGTAGCCGTGCTTTCAGTAGAGCCCAATTGGCTTCACTAAAACTCCAAATCTTCCGCGGAAGGCGCTCAAAGGAAAGAGGAGGAACAGATACTCTGATGGACGAAGCACAGTGATCAGCTATTTCGCTGATCACTTCCACAGTTCAAAAAACTGGAACATCTGTCAGAACAAGATCTAAAAGATAAGCCCCCCGAGTGGGGCGGCGCACCCGCTGTGACAAACCTCGGCTCTGCGCAAAATTCTTCAAATGCATCCCTTCCGGGGTTGTAGAATGGCTATGAATCAACCAAGGCACATGATGAACATTAAAATCGCCAACTAAAATTGTGCCTACGCTCTGATGCTGAAGACTGCCCCATTCTGACCGAAGGACATCAATAGAAGCAATTTATCCGCATCGCGGCCGGCGGTGCATACATCCTACAAGGAGAGGGCCAGAATTGCAATGCACTAGAATCCACGCCAACTCCGCGGTGGGAGAAATTAAAAGTCGGCAGCACGCGGGAACAAGATGATCAACGACAAAAACAATTACCCCACCGGATTGGTGCGCACTGTCGTTACGAGCAATCGACGTATAACCATGCAAACACGGATGCGGCACAGAATCGTTTAACCAGGTCTCAGTTAAGCAGACAATGTGAGGAGGAGAAGCGAAAAGAGAGAGTCGAGCAGATAATTCGCCGCGATGTGCACTGAAAGAACGAATGTTAACGCAAAAAATCACGAGGTCAGAAGCATCGACAGATGGCGACGGTTGGGACTGACCACAACCACCATCTGGAGGTAAGGAATTCGAATTAGATGGCTCAGAACGCCAAAAAAAATCATGCAAAGTGCGTTGGCTGAAGGAAGGACGAGGAGGCGAAAGAGACGGAGGTACTCTGGCACCGCCTGGCGAAAATTGAAAATCCGACCCGCCCGACGGAATCTGGGAGTCAAGAGTAAGCCGGCTCGAAACATCAGAGGTAAAGCGAGGGCACGGAAAATCAGGAGTAAGGCGGCTCGAACTTTGGAGATTAAGGCGGCTCGAAAATTCCGGCGCAAGGCGGCTCGAAGACTCAAGCGTAAGGCGGCTCCAAGAAATTGACGCAGAACTCCGGCTTGGCCGCGAAACCTGCATCTCAAATCGCCGATGAAACGAAGATTCGGAACGAGGACCCCGTCGTCTCAAACGACGCGGAGGGGGCCGCACACCACTCACAGAGTGAAGGGCGGAGGAACAAGCAAGAGGACAGGGAGAGGAAATAGAAAGCGGACAAAATTGTGCGCGACCCCGTGCATTCTAGAGAGTCAGGTCACTGAATGGCGCAAGAAATGTTCCAAACAAAGTAACATAAACACTTTTCGAACAGAAAGTCACGATATACATTCGCCTACGGTATCGAGACGTCTGGCCTGCAACTACAACTGCGACTTGAAAACTACTCGTACTGTAGATATTCTACGGGAGATGATGTGCGTTTGCTGAATTCGAGATCGAAGCCAACTAAGGAGCCAAAATGCTCCTCGTGCTCCTTCTGCCCTTTCTTCTCCTCCAACTGCTCCTTCTGCTCCTCCTCCTTCTCTTCCTCAGCCTCCTTCACTGGAAACCCTGGCTGGCGCCGCGTCTAACTTAAAGAAAAACTCCAACCAAAGGTTTTATGGATGACCCCCAAACTGCTCATGTTACGACGAGAATAGAAAAAGCAAACTTGAAATTGAACAAGGCGTCTGCAAGTAAACACAGACATCGAAAAAAGGCGAGCGTCCACTAGAACTAGGACAGAAGACGGAACGTCATACACAGCAAACGTTGTATCAATAAATGAATTAATTCTGCATTAATGTGAACGCCTAGTGCCAAGAAGACGTTGTAGCTTCAAAAAACACTCGACTATACAACTATGAACAACACTAGATATCCTAAATTTGATATTAAATAAAAAAATCAAACAACAAATCGCGCTTTCGTTTAACCATACAGTGCCAGGCGATTCGCGCTGAACTGAGCGAACACTTTCACCCCGCCCTCCCCGGCAAGCCAATCACAAACTGTCATGTCGGATCGTTCGATTGTTTCGGTTTTTTACACTTTTGAATTGAATTTTATGTTTGTTTTTTTCCACAAGAAAAGGTTGTTTTTTTATTTTTCAATCCTTGATTTATTTCTTCTATTTTTTCATTTTTACGACCTCCGCAATCGCACCATCCAACACGCGTATCGATGTAACTGTGCTTCGCATTTGGTTTCACTCTCGATCTCACTATCAATATCAAAATCGATCTCACAATCGAGACCCCTCTCGGTCTCACAATGGATTTCACTATCGATTTCGTTATCGATCTCACATTCGGTATCATAATCGATCTCACAACCGATTTGACATTCGATCTATAATCGATGTCACTACATCTGACTATCGATCATCAAAACAAAACATCAACATTGTCATCATCATCACCATCATAATTGATATCATCACCATAATCGGGACATCGACGGGGCACCGGCGGGACACCGCGGGCCCCGGCCGCCCAGAAGAACACCGGCGGCGCACCGCGGGGGCCCGGCCGCCCGGAAGGGCGACATTTGATCCGGCCGTTTCAGCCACTGTCTTTCGCCCGCCCACGCAACTTCGCCTCGCCCGCGCGCACGCATATCATTCTACGGGAATTTGGCACTAGTCGTGAAGGACTCTTGAAATTCCAAGAAGACAGAAGATGTAACGATTCAAGAGGTGTGATGACAGATGTGGTGTATTTTTCATATTCGAGAAGAGATGAATTGTAATAAATTATATTTTATCAAATTGCATTGCAGATACATGTGCGCAGTTGAATCCAAAGCAGTTGTTACAGGCGCACGGATAGCGTGTAAATTAAAACCAGATTTTGATGGTTGCGCATGAGAGTTTCATTACGCGTACGCGTTCACAGCTAGTGAGCTAGCGCACGGCAGCAAGAGATGGCGGCGTTTGTCAGAGCAGCTTTCCAAGAATAAAGAACGGTAAGTAGGTCTCTCTTGCTGAGGGATTTTTTTCTATCGGACCTCTGCAGCGCAGTTATCTTCACCAAGTCACATCGAAATAAAAAGTTGCACCCAGGGTTGGAAAGAGCCTGTCTCCTACGGGGCCACCGAAGCCTGCTCGGCAGGCCGGCGGGGAAGTCGCAGGAGGGCAAGGAAGAGGAAAAAGAGAAGAGAAGAGCAAGAGAAAGACAGGACAAAAGAGAGAGAGAGAGAGAGAGAGAGAGAAAGAAAGAAAGAAAGAAAGAAAGAGAGAAGAGAACAAGAGCAGAGAAAGCAGACAGCAACGAGAAGCAACGCGAAGAAAGAGAGAGGGAGGGAGAAGAGGGGAGAGGGGGGCAGAAGGGCACCAGCCCACGTGCACGGCGACCGCGCAGCGCGCGCGCCCTGCGCTCCACGCAGGCGGCCAGAGGAAGCGGAAAGAGGAAGAGAAGGAGGCAGAAGAACGACGACAGACGGCAGCAGCAGGCAACGAGCCAAGCAAGAAACGAAGACAAAAACAAGAAAAGGAGAACGAACGAAGACGAGAAGAAAAACAAGGGAAAAGACAAGGACGGGAACGAAGAAGAACAGGGACGAAAGGAAGGAAGAAGAAGAGACGCAGAAAAAATACAATGTTCGTGGCTATCTCAAGAAAAAACCGCCTGGGCACCCCGCAAGGGCCATCAGGCCGCCGGGCGCCAGTTCCGAAAGCGGCGCACTTCGTGGAAGGCGAGCGACAGACGCCACGACAACAGCTGTGGCCAGGTCGCAACCTGACCTGAGGCATAACACAAAAGCTCAGACAATAGACGTTGGAATTCTTTCACGTCCTGGGCGCCGACAACGCTCTCAGGGAGAAGATTGCACATGCGAGCGCCGCCCAACGTGGAACGAATTACATAATCTGGAGCCCGAGCAGGGCAGGGATCGGCCACATGACGGAAATGCCTGGGAGGAACGCGGAGGGGGACAGGAGACGAGTCAAGTTGGAAGAACTCTTTAAAACAAGCCGGGCCGGCCCCAAGAAGAGTCCTGCGAATGAGACCCAGGTTGGCTATGTCTCTTCGAGAACACAAAGGAGCTAACTTAAAGTGGTGGAGTGCATCTAAATGAGAAATTCCCACACTGCGGAGAAACGAGCTTTGAACTCGATCCAAAGAGGCCAAGACGGAGTTAGAGGCATGTGTGAAAGCACAAGTTCTGTATTCGATGAATGATAAAATATGCGCTTTATATAACAAGACAAGCTCGGCGTCTGCGTGAAAACGCCGCGTGCGCATTAATGATTGCAGCCTCCAGCCACACTCGCGCACACAGCTCTGCACCGCAACTGTCATTATAAGTTTACAGTCGAAGTCGACACCTAAAATTTTGAAATTGCTTCCTGCCGGCCGGCTCCGCGAGACTATGTGCAAACTTTCTTTAGAAGGCTCAAAAACAACTGCGTTTGCACGGCCCCATTCACGCAAGCAGCTCCGACACTGCTGCGCCGACGCAAACACATCAGCATCGGAAGTGGCGAGAGGAAAAGGACGAAAAGCATTCAAATCATCCGCATAAAGAATTTCTTGAAACAACATTCTGATGATGGCCTCCCGAGCGTCACTGTAAAATAAATTCCAAAAAGGTGGGCCGAACACAGTGCCCTGAAAGACCATGTCGGTCATTTCAATGGTTCTAGAACAGGCACCTGCGACAGTGACGCGAGCGGAGCGAGCCTCCAGCCAGCTGGCAAATACATTACATAAACGAGTCGGAAGACCGAAAGCACGCAACTTCGACACAAGTCGTTCGGATTTCACTCTGTCGAAGGCGCCGGCCACATCTGAACAGTACAAACCTATGCGGCAGCCGCTAGAGATGAGCAGGAGCCAAGTAAGAAGAAAATAAGATATCGCACCTCTGGCGCCATGGCCTGGATTGTACGCGAATTGAAATGGCCCGAACAGAAGCGACCGAGAGACGCGAGGGAGGAGGAAAGAGAGGAGAATACGTTCAGCACACTTAGACAGTTGTGAAGTTGAATGACTTCTTCTGTAGTTTTTCGGATCACGCATCGCCTCCTTCTTGTATAGAGGACAAATGCGATGCAATCGCCAGCAAGAAGGCCAAACTCCGAATCTGAGAATAGAACGGACGAGTAGAGCAAGGGGAAAGGCAAGAGAAGACGAGCAAGACTTTAAAACACGAACAGGAATGCCGTCTGGACCGGTGGCAGAGTCACTGCTTAAATGATTTAAAACAAACCTTGCATGCCTAACCCGCACGGGGAAGAAAAAAGTCTGCTCCACTGGGGCTCGCTGCACCACCGCAGAGAAACTATTGTCCTGCAGCGTCGGGACATGCCAGCGATCCTTAAACGACGACGCAAAAAAAGTCAGCCTTCTCGTCAGCACGAATCACCAAGCGCCATTCACACGGCGAAGGGCGGGCGACGAAGACTTGACCAATTTACCAAATAATTCATTCGACAATCGCCACCAAGCTTTCGAACCCCGAGGCAGGGAACGAAGCTTCGAACGAATGCGATCGCAATGCTGCTTGAAAGATTTCAATAAAACAGTATTGCAATGCCGAACAGCGGATGGGAATTCATCGCTGCCGGCTGCCTCCGCTTTTGCAGAGACGGCTTCCATGCATTCGCTAGATAACAAGACTTTTTTTTCTACGCACCTCGCAGTGAATGAACCAAGCCACACTAAAGTCTCAACATTGTCAGAGCGCACAAGAAAATTATCGCTTAAAGTGAAGCGGCAGGAAGAAGAAGAAGAAGAAGAAGAAGGGGAGCGAGGAGAGGAGGAAAAGGGAGGAAGAGGGAGCAGCAGCAGACGACAAACGACGAGGAAAGAGAGAGAGGAGGAGAAGGCGAGCGGGGGGGGCCAGGCCCCAAAAGCGGCGACGCGCGACGCGCGCACCATGCTCTCCAAGCACGGCGGCCAGGGGGAGGAGAAAGGAGGGAGGGGGGAGACGACGGACGACAGCGAGACGACGACGACGACGACGACGACGACGACGACGACGACGACGACGACGACGACGACAACCAGCGGGACACGACAGCAGCCAGAGAGGAAAAGGGAGGGAGGGGGGAAGGGAGGAGGGAGGGGGAAGGAGAGAGAAGACGAGGCGACTAGGCGGGAGGCTGCCAGTCCCTGCAGCGGCGCAGAGGATGATGCGCGAACGGAAGGCGACAGCTGAGCAGGTCGGCCCAAGCAGTGCCTGAGTTGGCGACGTCTCGCAGTAAAGCCTGGAGACAAGATTGAAATTCGTGCACAGATGGCGCGGCGACTACGCTGTCCGGCAGAAGGTTATAAACGTTGACTAAACCCAACACAGAACGTCGGGTAAAATCGGGAGCGCGAAGCGGGAGGGGGTCCGCCAGATGCCGGGCGCGGCGGCGAGGGGAACGAGGGGGGGGAGGAGGAGCAGGGCGGAAGAAGGAGGAGAAGTGGCCCGGGCTGAGGCCAAGGACAGAACGATGGATAACGCCAAGCATGGCGATGTCTCGTCTGACAGGGAGCGGAGCCAAGGCAAAATGCAGTAATGCATCAAGGTCTGAAACTGCCAAAGACCGGAGAAATCGGTGTTGAACGGCGCCCAAAGGGGCGAGAGCAGAAGAGGAGGCGAAATGGAATGCACATGTCCTGTATTCGATGAAAGATAAAACTTGGGCCTTATATAATAAGATAATGTCAGCGGTATTATAAAATCTGCGGCTTCGAAGACTCCGGATTTTCCATCCACAGTCGTTGACACAAGACAAAATTGCTTCATGCATAAGAAGCCTGGAATCGAAGACGACGCCAAGAAGCTTAAAAGAATCTCCAAAAGGCCGGCTGCGCGAGATAATGTGCATGCTTTCCTTTCCAGGATCGAAAACAACCCTGTTAGCTTCGCCCCAGCGGCGAAGGGAACTTTGGCATTCACCTAACATGCGATGCGCCTGGTCGTCTGTAACACTATTATCAACCGCGCGGAAAGCATTAGCGTCGTCAGCATAAACCAATTCTTCGAATCCTGCGGCGCGAACCGCCATACAAGAATCAGAAAAAATGCGTTCCAAAGCGGCGGTCCAAGCACAGTGCCTTGGTAAATCATAATTTCCATGCGGACCGGATCTGATTGCTTGCCCTGCACGATGACTCGCGCCGTGCGCTTATCCAGCCAGCTAGCGAGAACACCAAGCGCGCTTTCAGGGACAGAGAAGCCGCGCAGCTTGGCGAGCAAACGGGGCACATCGACTCGATCGAAGGCACCACTGACGTCAGAGCAATACAAGAGGACGCGGCGGCCAGAGGAAAGAGCACTGATGCATTGCAAAACAAAATAGAAGATTGCATCGCGCGCCCCTCTGCCGGGAGTGTAGGCGAACTGACGCGCGCCATAAGCGCCAAACCTGTCCAGCTGCGGGCTGAAGAGTTGTAAAAACATGCGTTCCACGACCTTCGAAAGCTGAGCGGTCAACTGGATGCCCCGGTAGTTGTCCGGACAGCTAACTGCAAGCTTCTTGTGAAGAGGGTGGACCCAGTGCTCTCTCCAAGGCATCGGCCACAGACCAGTTCTCAAAATAAGACGGGCAAGCTTAGCGACAGGCACTGCCAAACTAGAGCTGCACTGCTTCAGAACCCTCGCAGGCAAGAGGTCGGGACCCGTGCCGCTGTCCTGTCGGAGGGACGACAGCGCGGCGCGAGCAGACCGAGTACGAAGGACGCAAGATCCCCACTGCGTAGGCGGGATCAAAATAGCAGAGCGGTCAGAAAATTCGTTAACTACAGGTGCTGGAAGACGCCACTTTTGACTGAAAGCTCTGGTAAAGAGGTCGGCCTTGGCACGTGCAGAAAGAGCCCACGTACCATCTGGACGCTTCAAAGGGGAAGAAGTAGGCTTGTGGACGTGAGACAGCAGCTGATGTGAAACTTTCCGCCATTTTTTGCTGCCCCGGCCACAACCGCGCAACTTCTGACGCGTGCGGGTCGTGTAAGATTGAAAAGCCTTCAACATCACTGCGCTGCAATGAACGACTGCCGCCGGAAAAGCGGCCGTACCGGCAGCATCGCGCTTAGCACGCACTGCCAGTAGACATTCATCAGACAGCCAGGGATGTGAAACTTGCACGCTCTGCTCAATCGACGGAATATGTAAATTCATAAAACATTTCAACATCTGGGTTAAACAAGAACCGACAATATCAGGTGTGGAATTTTCTATCCAAGACCAATCCTGCTGAGAAAGACGCTGTTGTATAGATCTCCAATCTGCGCTTTGAAACAACCATAAACGTCGTTCACCGTATTCAAAAGACAACGGCGGCATACAAACAGAAGCAAGCGTAGCACTATGATCAGCTACTTCAGTTAAAACCTTCGTAGTGATTAGATCTGGAACGTCAGACAAGAAAAGATCAAGGAGGTGAGGACCCCGAGTAGGAGCGCGAATACACTCGCGAAAACCGCGCTCCACACACCAATTTTTCAAAGCAGTGCCCTCAGGGGATACATGCCAATGTTTGAACATTCATATCTCCTGTGATTATACAACCTACGCACTGCCCGGCAAAAACATTTCATTCTTCACTAAGCGACTCTATCGAATTTGTCTCTCCATGACACGGGCAACGATACCAACAACAAATTTTCACAGGCCCCGTCTCAATGCGCATTAAAATCCATACGCGCTCTGCAGACGGAGAACGAAGAGGAACAGAACAAGAGTCAACAACGGAATCTTTTGCAAATATCGCAACGCCTTCATCCCGGTCCCGACGGGCAACCAGAGAATACCCGGGAACACCAAGGTAAACTACAGACTCATCTAGCCAAGTTTCCGATAACATAAAAGGAAAGGAACCAAAGACAGAGAGGAAAGATAAGCAAAAATTCATCTTTCTGCGCTTGAAACCGCTGAATGTTGAGAGTAAAATTGAGAGGCTAGCCCAATCAAAGGATGGCTCAGGCCGGGATTCGAGGCAAAAAAACGGTGAGACACAGTAGAGAATTCGTGAACTCCATCGACCAAGGGGGGACGAGGAAGAAAGGAAGACAACGAGGCGGGAAAAGCAAGGGCGGGATAAGCGAACTCGAGAAAAATGAAGACGATTGACTGCCGAACTGACTGGGCGGAGAGGCCAAGATAAGGCAACTCGAAAATTTCAGTCCCTCAGACACAGGTAAGGCGGCACGAAAATTATCACTAAAAAATCTCGGCATTCCCGCCTCGGCAAAATTCACACTTGCCAAAGAATGCCTCGCAGCGTAACGCCGCAAAAATAAAACATCAGAGCGGGCCTCGCCGTCTCAACGACGCGAAAGGGGGCCGCACACAACGCACGAGATGATGGGCAGCAGAAGGAACAGAAGGACAAAAAGAAAAATACGTGAACAAAACTGTGCGCGAACCCGTGCTCTCTAAATCGACAAATTCGAAATTCGCTCTGAATGATCCGCTCAAATCTGCGGGGAACTGCTCGAAGACAATGACATTGTCGAATCTACCTGAATATGTCTGCTAGGAACTGCACTGGAATTCAAACTCGCGAGACATGCTTCTGTATACCGTTGAGAACAACAGAACATACGAAACTCTGCGCCGCGATCGGGATGATCAGAGAAAAGATTCCCATCATCAGCGTCTATATCAGCACTGAACGCCTCGAAACATAAAACTGCCAGCACGTGCGAAACGAAATACACACAGAAAAACGAGTCGACTTCTTTTTACTTTTTGCAACACGTAATTCTAAAATACAGCGACTACGAAACCTGAATTTGGAATTATATTGAAATTAATCTACAAATATGTCTCTAAAATTGTACGAATTTGAACATAATCATTATGTAGAGGGACACATGCCATGAAAACAAACAAATGAAAAACCCGGAAACGCGCATAAGAGAACTGAGAAAGAATCTCGACGGGAGACGATAACACCAACACTACGTCTCCTACTACTTCTAATATCGCTTCTGGACTCTCATGTTTACTATAATTATCTTGCTATTACCAATACTATTTCTAATAATAAAGAGAAAGAAAAAAAAAAGGTTAGCAACTTCCGGTAACATAGCTACATCTGCAAACTCGCACAATTCAGTGAGAATCAAATCTAAATACCGCTCCAAATAGGTCCTCGGACAACCTGTTTTAAACCATGAAACGCAAAACCGTGCAGCTTCGGTGCCCTCTGGCATATTACGGATGGAATGTCTAGCCATGACTATTGTGAACGTTAAATCGCCAATGATGAACACTCCAATAGCTTGAGGAATTCACCTTCGAACTCGATAAACACAAATTGAATAGAAAAAACCTGACCGAAACAAAAAAGGCGGTAATATTCGCGAAAAACACGGGATTACAATCGACATGAAACAATAACCAACAACATTCCACATTGGGAAACAAAAAAAAAAAAACAAAAAATGAGACAAACACATATACGAATCTAAACAAAAAAATGCTACGCCGCCACCACTACTGTTTCTGTCTTTCCTAGAAATGCAACAATGCAAACGGGGATTTGAACCACGATCGAATCTTCACTGACGAAAATAAGCCAAACAAAAAGCAAAAAAGAAATGCGAACTTCCAGCTCAGGCTCAGAAAAGACAAAAAAACCTGGATATTCAACCGCAAAATGGTCAAATTCGAAAAGGCGGAACAAAAATTTAACCTGGCTCCTCCTTCAGATAAACCTGCTTGTTTTCATTCGACTTAAATAGAACCAAATCTGTTGAACATTACTCGCATATTTGCGCTCCGAAATTATTGCGCTCGAAAATTTCGGGACCTCCGGATTAAAGCAACTCGAAACACCGAATTAAGCTGATTCGAAAACTCCTGCATTACTCGTCAAAAACGAAGTTAAGCGGTTCGGAAAATCGGATTAAGGCAACTCAGAAAATCTGAATTAAAGCGAAAGCAATTTGTGATCAGAACGGCGCGCAATTGCAACGGCAAATTCATAACCACGACGGCGGTGACAAAACCTACTCTGTAAAACAAATCGAACTCTACCATAGTAGAACCCAAAGACCGCACTTAAGCAGCTAGCCTGCGGGCGGAGTGAAATTTGTAAAGTGCAAAATCCCCCAAGTCTCTACGAAAAACGAAGGTTCTGCACGGGATCAACGAATTCGCCTTCTAAATCCCGAACGTACTGAATGAAACCGATCTTATCAAATTGAAATGATGCGGGTCTTGAAATCCGTTGACAATCTTATTTTTCGCGTTCTGATAGAACTTGATCAATTCCAATGCTTCCGAAACACCAATTCCTCTGTAAGAATACATTGAACACTAAATAGAAACAAATACTAAATTTTTCATTTATATATATATAGGAAATACCGTGTTTTGATTGAACCTACAAACATTTTTTTTTTAATAGACGGAACACGCACGGTCTACATTAAAATACTTTAAAATGTGTGGAAATATGTATTTTCCTTAATAAACTTTAATACTCGCACATAAACCCATTTCTGCGAGGTAACAGACGGGGTCTGTGTGATGCAACCAATTTTCATCGTTTTTTTTTTTTTTTTTTTTTTTTTTTTGCATGTATCTCTAAAATATCGCGACTAAGAAACTTCAATGTCGAATCATCTTGAACTTGCTCTAAAAATATATCTCTAAAATTGTATTACAATTGAACATATTATAATGTAGAGGAACACACACACCATAAAACAAACAAACAATAAACCCGGAACGCGCATAAAAAACAACTAAGAAAGAATGTCGAGGGAACTGATGACACCAAACTATTACGTGTCTTATGACTTCTAATATGCGTCTGCGACTCTTACTTTTACTTCCAATTGTCTTGCTATTACGAATACTATTACTAATAATACTATAACGCGTTGTATGCCTGTGGCTTTACAATATTTACTCCCACGCACTTACTTCTTATACGTTAGAATTCTTACTATTTGTCAAGGTAACAACACTAATTAATTTACAAATTAATACTTTTTGTTTCGTTAGACAACAAACAGAATAACCTCAGACATTCATATTCTTTTTTTTCGAAACAAAACGAATTATCAGATGGATTCGCTTATCAATGAGAAATATTACCGTGAATTATTCTTTTGTAATTCGTGTTGTCGTATATATATATACTATTACTAATAATACTATAACGCGTTGTATGCCTGTGGCTTTACAATATTTACTCCCACGCACTTACTTCTTATACGTTAGAATTCTTACTATTTGTCAAGGTAACAACACTAATTAATTTACAAATTAATACTTTTTGTTTCGTTAGACAACAAACAGAATAACCTCAGACATTCATATTCTTTTTTTTCGAAACAAAACGAATTATCAGATGGATTCGCTTATCAATGAGAAATATTACCGTGAATTATTCTTTTGTAATTCGTGTTGTCGTATATATATATATATATATATCTATATATATATATATATATGTGTG
>CAUYUJ010003992.1:42481-73940 GCA_963575745.1 Prorocentrum cordatum
TACTACTACGACGACTACTACTACAACTACTACGCCTACTACTACTACCACTACGACTACTACTACTACTACGACTACTACTACTACTACTACTACTACTACTACTACTACTACTACTACTACTACTACTACTACTACTACTACTCCTACTACTACTACTCCTACCGGAAAGCAGCGACACGCTATGCATATGAGTTTTTGTTGTACATTTGGTAAGCATTGGCATGCAGTGAATGACAGGTTTTTTGTTTTGGTTTTTTTGTTTGTTTGGTTCTTCAGGTTTCGGATGGATACAGAAGAGGGGTGCGGGGGGGAGGCCGCGGCGAATGCTGCAGCCGACTCATACGCAGTGCTTCGTTGTTTTCCAAGCCTGGACAACCAGCAAACACATGCTATACACAATGTTTCGTGGCCTAGGCCGAAGCCGAGCTGCTTGCGCGCACGGCGCGACAACTGCAGCTTTCTAAACCAAAAACAGTTTCGTTGGTTTCCATATCTGCGTCCGAAACCGAAATGCTTGCGCGCACGGTGCCCGTGACGGATGGGCCTAACAGATGAATCCGTCAGGCTGGATCGCAGGCTACTGGGTGAGTAGTGGAAAGACCGAAGCGGGCGGCTTCAGCAAAGCGAGTCTGCGGATTTGTTCATTGGGTGTTTTTTTGGGGGGGGGGTCGCGGGGGGGGAATAGGGTGGCGACCCCTTTTTGTTGTTGTTGTTGTTGTTGTTTTGGGTTTCATATTACGAACATGAGTTCCAAACAGACATGCACACACATGTATGTATATATATATATATATGTGCCTATAGGTTTAGGGGACATGTGTAAATGCACATATACGTATGTACGCATACAACACAACTGCCTATAGATATGTGGGAAGTTCCTTGCGCAGTGAGAAAATAAGAAACAAGTACAGCATTGAAACCTACAGCGCTGTATTGCCGATATCTATGTACGTCGGATGCACTTACGCACGTATGCGCGAGCACGCGCTTTCAGGGTTCCGCTTCCGCCGCAACTTCCGCGCGACTTCGGGTGCGTCATCACGTGCCGTTTGGATCCCGCGATTTTTCAGGAAACTGGAATTACGTATCTCGTGAATGCACGTCGCGGAATGATGAATCTTCTAACCCGTCTGTTCTCCCGTGCCCAATCATCCTTGGCTGGGACATAACATGCTGCACATTGTTCTGGTTACAACTCACGCATTGTTCCACGTTCGATCTGTCGATGCCTCTCTGATTTGCGCGTTGTGTCTCTTAGTCCTGGCAAACGGATGGTATAGTGCACGCGTTCAACGAGCACCGATCTAATGGAGATAGCGGCATTCCTCCACCTCGTGCCCCCCCTCTTGTCGTATTCCTTCTGCTCCTCCGGCTCCTCCTGTGCATTCTTGCCTTTCCTGGGAAACCGAGTGTTCCAGCATTCCATATATCGTAAGAGTAGCGTATATGTAGGTGATAACTGTCAATACGATGTTTGAAACATAACACCACCACGGCTACAATGGATGCCGTCCAGTCGGATCCGGTACAAGGCGAAATTATTTGATCATCGTAGGCATGCATCTGTTTCCCTATCGGTGTCCACAACCTGTACACATACCGAACTTTCCGTTACAAGTAATGCAAATTGTGTGATCTCTGTGTCGCCAAGCTGCGTCCATTCATCAACGTGTCACATTGTTCTGGCAACTGGCACTGCGATCGAGCCCGCAATCCGACATGCTCGTCGAACAGTAATGGCGCGGTGTCTCATAACAAATGAGAAGCATGAGCCCAACTCACTCGTCGAAGCTCAGATCACAAAACAAAGAAAATGCAGCGCCTGAGAACTGGTGAAAACGAATCCAACCAACCGTTCCAACCTTGTCTTAAATACGTGAACAGTTCTTCTCGCATTGTGCGAGCGTCATTTCAGGCACCCTTCCTGCCTTGCACTCCCAATTTTAGTCTGGCCCTATGTTGCATCATGCACTTGTGCAACGGTCGACGTACGTTAGGGCCACGATTACACTTTGGCTGAATGCAGGTACGGAAAGGGGCGAAACAACGATCAGGAGGAGTATCGTCGAGGCTTCTGGCATGCCATCCATCGAGTGTGGAAGGTGCAATGGATACACGCGCGCGAAGACATTGGAGCCCCCCATCCTTCTTCGATATTGCGATGTTCAAGACGTTTTCGAAGCGCGCGACTGCCTGTGATCGGATTCTTTCCGTAATCCCACCAGCCATTTGGGCGACAGGTGGTCTAACGAGGGTCTCGTTCCTCTTCCGCAGCCCCTCTTCTCTTCGGGGAGGGGAACCTTCCCCTCCCCTCCTTGAGGTTTTTTTTGAGGGATCGCGAAGTGTGGGAGGCTTCTTTTTCGGCCATTGGGAGGGCCCTTGTTTGCCACCCCTCACGAGGATCGTGGCCTCCGAGGGGGGGGACGCAAATCGAGTACCCCCCCTCTTTTGACAGACCCCCACCACTATGGCCCTCCAAGGCTCCCAAGAGGGCCCAGAGAGCGCCCCAAGAAGCCCCAAGAGGCCTCCCAAAAAACACCCGAAAGGCCATCAAGAGGCCCCCGAGCGGTCTCCGAGAGGGCTTCAGAGAGCCCAAGATGACCTTCAAGATGGCTCACGATAGCCCAAGCTAGCTCCAAATGGCTCCCAAGATGGCTCCAGATGGCCACGCTCCTCCTCCTCCTCCTCCTCCTCCTCCTTCTCCTCCTCCTTCTCCTCCTCGTCCTCTCGTTCTCGTCCATATCCTTCCTTCTCGTCCTCGTCATTTTCCTCCTCCTCCTCCTCCTCCTCCTCCTTCTCCTCCTCCTCCTCTTCCTCCTCATCCTCACTCCCTTAGTCTTCGTCCTCCTCATCCTCGTCCCCCTTCTCCTCGTCTTGCTCCTAATGCCTCCTCGCTCCTCCTCGCTCTTCCTCCTCCTCCTCCTCCTCCTCCTCCTCCTCCTCCTCTTTCTCCTCTTTCTTCTCCTCCTCCTTCGCCCCCCCCACCCCCCCACGCGGGCCCGGAGATGGCCCCAGCATGCCGTACAGGCCAGCCTCCCTCACTGTTTGACTATGCGTGTCTCTTCCTCTCTGCCCCCGCCAGCTCTCATGGGCATCGTTTCTGGATGGGCTGGTTGGAATACTTTTCCGTCGCGGTCGCAAGCGGAAGCGCAGGCGGCGTCCAAAGCCAGCCCGGGCGAACTGGTTGGGATTTTTTGTCACAACCGCAGGCGAAGGCGTTGACGGCGTCACAGGTCGGCTCGGGCTACGAGCAGAACTAATTGCCTAGCGCGCGCAGGCAACAGCTCAACCTACCGCCGGGGGAAGCTGCGCTGCGCCGAGGGCAAAGGCCGCTACCGCCGGGGGAAGCGGGGCAGCGCCGAGGGCGGAGGCTGCAAGAGTTGCTGGGGCTGCCAGGAGGCTGTGCAAGGCTGTGCAAGCGTGCGGGCATCCCAGGGACGAGACCACCAAGATGGGTGAATTGGACCTTGTCGCATCCAGACCGGCTGTGATATGTGAAGCGTCAATATTTTTCCGTGCTACAACCCCTGCAGTCTCGCTCGGCTTAGTGAAGCCACCAGAAAACCCGTACGATCAGTTCGAAGTGTTTGCGTGTGGTCCAAGCTGTTGCCGTATGTCATCGGAAAAAGACAATCATTCGAGGTATCGGGTCAAACCTGCGCAGTATGGGAAGAACGGACACAACGGACCCGACAACTTGATGCGGCATGGCAGATCCATGTACTGTCGTAGCCTGCTGCGCAAGTGCTCGTAGTGCAATTTCTTCTTCGGTGTTCAATGCCTACCCCACGAGGACTTTGGGAAAGTACTTTTAGGAGCCGCCTCAGCGCATTGGTGTGGTGGCGGGAACATCCTCCTTGGTGGTCCAAATGGCGGACTTGGGCATATGAGGAGCTCGTGCTTATGAGCCACCAACTATGCTGATGCAAATGTGCTTCTGGCTTTTGCTCGGAATCCTGAAGGAATGGAGGGTGCTGTTCATTTTCGGTGCACGGGGACGATCTCGCACCGCCCTCTCTCTGTCTGGACGCGGTCGACCAGCTCCTTGCACCTCTTGGCCTCGCCGGAGACCTCCCCGTGAGCGCGTCACAATGAATGAGTAGGAGGAGGGGGAGGAGGTGGAGGAGGAGTAGGAGGAGGAGGAGGAGGAAGAGGAGGAGGAGGAGGAGGAGGAGGAGGAGGAGGAGGAGGAGGGGGATGGAGGGAGTGAACGAGAAAGGGAGAGAGAATGGGAATGAGGAAGAGTGTGGAGGAGGAGGAGGCGGAGGAGATGGAGGAACCGGGAGGACGAACTTGGTCGCTGCCGCCCTGAATGCGTTCATGTCGAGGCGACGCCCCCCTTGCACACGAGGGACAAGGGGCACCTTCTGAGTGGGGGACGGGGGGGCTGCAAGACACCCCAGACCCAGAAGGAGGCCGAACCGCTCGGTAAAAACGAGGCCGAACCCGACCTGCGCCACGACCACGACGACCGCGTCGACGAACACGACGATGACGACGGCGGTGCCGACGACGACGGCGCCTGCCAGCCGTCTCGGGACGCCGCCACCGCAACGCCCAACGCCCCTTCAGAGCGCCTCCGCGGCCCGCCGCCCCCCTCGACGCCGCGCCGCACCGCGGCGATCCGTGATGGAGGCAGTGGAGCGTGGTGGTGAGTGAAGGGGCCCTGGGACACCCAAATAAATACACTCAAATAGCAGGATCCCCCCAGATTTCTTCCAATTTTCGGGGTTTTCGTCTTCCCCCCCACCTCCCATGTTTCCCCATATTTTCCTGGGAGTCGACGATTCATTGTGTCTGTGTGTTTTTTTCCCTCCTGAGTGAGGGTGGGTCAGCTCCAGGAGCGCAAAGGATGCTGGCATACATCCATGCTTCCCCCCCCCGGGGCCCGCCGCTCAAACATTGACCTCGTTTTGAAAAAGGACCTCCCTGTCCGTTCTCTTCTCTTCTCGCCTCCGTCTCCAGCCTTGGCCCGCCGCCTCATCAGCGCGCGTTCCACATCCATTTCCACACCGTTGCTACTCTTCTTCGTATTTCAACCCACGTGTACCCCAGCTGTTATCCACTCCAAAATTCTCAACGCAATCAATACATTCCCCTCCAGTCATTCGGAGTAGGACCCCAAGCCTTGCGAGCTGACGTGGCCCTATGCCTGCGAAGCTTCACGACTGCTGGAGCTTAAATACGAAAGCCCTGACTGTTCTGGCGGTTGAACAGAAGGGTGACGAGGGTGATGCGTTCGACCAGTCGCAGTTCACGCGTGTTGGCGGCAGGGAGGAGGCCTGGGCTTTGGTGCGCAGGTGACCCGCCTGGGGACCAACCGGCGCACCAGTTGGTTAGCACGTCCACGCGAAGCTGATGAGAGGCCCGCACGCGGGCGCAGTTTCCGCTCAGGAAAGGCATGCCATACAGACGTTGAGAGGCACAGAGGCCTAATGTTGTGTCGGGCGTGTCCTCCTACAGGCGAATCTTCGAGCAGAAAAACAAAAAAGCATGGTCAAGCATGATTCATATTTAGCCAATGAATAATCGAAACATCGTAACCCGACTATTTTGGTGTAGGAAACTATTTTTGAGTATTCCTCCTGTAGAGGGACATGTCCAACTTCAGCCTAGTGCATCCTATGTGCAGAGCTACGGACACATGCAGAAACATAATTTTGTGACATACTCTTTCCGCTGGGACCACGTGCCGCCTCGGATTTCCTGAGACGCCTCGCTGTGTTGACTGCCGCCCGGCTGGCGCAAGCATGCACAACACATATATCACAGAAGATGCTCGCCGCGCCCTGGCGTCGCACGAAAAACTCGGACCCAGGCCCACCACTGCTGGTCGCAGGGAAGGTGCATCAAAATCATGCTGGAGGGCGACTTGAGCCGAGGTGGCCATGCCGTGCATAATCCCCGCCCGAACGGCCAACACCACTAGCAACTGCAACTGTGATCCTGACAAGTGCTGGGCATGTGAAGGACTTTTTTCGTTTGGGCCAAATGCCTCCTCGGACCTCCTTCGACGTCTTGCTGTGCTAAGTGCCGCCTGGTAATCGCCGCACCACGCACCAGAGGAGGCACCCGCGCCCTGATGGCGCACGGAAAGCTCCAACTCACAGCCAGCATCTCGCCAGCGCTACATGGCCAAAAGCTCGAACAGGTATTCTGATGGCAAGCCAACGGCTAGAAGTGAAGCGCCTAGCAAGCCCGCACCAGAGTTCTGTTGTGTGTGGCTCAGCAAGCACGCTGCAGTTGGTATCCATCTAATCCTTGCCAATGATCTCTACGCGCGGCCGCTGGTCAAATCACAGAAACCTCAATTACGTACCACGACGCTGCGCAAAGAGCACGTGAACCGGCACGTGCTTGAAGGGAAACTTAGCGCGCTTGCGCCATACCACGGCCGTTTCCGCGTGTAAAAATCAGTCAGCGGAAGAGGCGCGACATTGAGACGCCCTAGCGGGCACTGCCCCTATCGTGCTACGGCGCAGTTTTGAGTGCGCGTGGGATTCGCTGCCAGCGGCGGAAATGAAACATGCAAATCGAGGTGGGGCAGACAAGATTTGCCATGGCCGCGCCGCAAAACATTTTACCTGACAGATTCCGCAAACTCACGGGGAAGCTTGGATCTCACTGCTGCGGACAGGCGGAGCTGCGAGAACGCGGCGAAGGGTGGTGCGAGCCATGCAGCCCCAACAATGCTAGATCAGAGTCTGCCCCGTATTCGCCTGGCCCAAACTGGGTTGAGCATGTCGTGGGTTGCCGCGCTGGGTATCCATCTCTCTCATCTCATACCGCATCCGCGCGGCAGTGCAGCGCCAGGCACCAGACGAGCTGCTGGAGCCCGCGAGGATGTCCAACGCTACCTGGCGACCGCGGCGACGTGCGACCCGAACTGCTTCCTCCATGTCAGCGGGTCCTGTTGCTCGCGATGGTCGTTGGAGCGCGCCTGGCGCTGGGGCCCTGCATCCGCGAGCTATCGGCCAAGGGCTGGCGGCCCAATTGTGTATATTTTTTATATTTCAATTGGATAATAAAGAGATAATTTATTCACATTCCAGCAAATTCTAGCATTAAAGATTTGCAATAGTTCATGAGGTCACGTTATTTTCTATGTGTGTGTGCGTGTATATGTATATGTATATGTATATATATATATACACATATATAATCCCACGTAGCATGGCTAGGCCGCGCCGACGCGCCTCCGCAGCGGCTGCACGCCGCCAGGGGCAGCCCGCGGCCCTCTCAGGCCCAGCAGTGCCCTCGGCGGCTGCGCGGCGGAGACGAGGCCGAGCTGGCGGGCCCGCAGCGGTGGGGCCTCGCGCCCAGACCCGCGGCCGTCGCCAGCCGGAGGCATCGGGAGGCGCCTGGGGACCTCTCGAGGCCACCGTGGACCTCGGGAGGCTCCTGGAGGACCTCGGCGGCCCGCGGCCCTCGCTGGGGCCCTGCGCCCGCCTCGGCCGAGGGCCCAGCCGCGACTCCCGGCCCGGTGGGGGCGGTGGCCAGTCGATCCCTGCAGTGCTCTTGCAGGCAGGCGGGCGCTGTCGTCGCGACAGGGACCGCCCCGGGGTGAGCCGGGACGCTGGGCCCGTCGGCTGCGATCGCGCCGTGGCCTCCGACTCTCTGGCGCGTCGGCCGAGGTTGCCCGAGCGTCGCGGGGTGGCGCGGGGTTCGACGCCGCGTCGTCGGAGTGGTGCCTGCCAGCAGGGGCGGGCCCGCCGAACAGAAGAGGCCCAGGCGAGAGGCGCCGAGGCTCCGGCGCTAGGCGCGGCGGTCGCGCTGTCCCCTGGCGTCGCCGCCCGCGGCGATTCGGCGGGGCGGGGGCGGCACCAGCGTGTCGTTGCTCTCCTGTCTCGCCCTCGTTTCGTTTCGTTTCGTTGAGTGTAGGTGGTGCCTCAGCCCAGCGCGCCCCTGTGCGCGCTCACCGCGCCTGGGTGCCTGCGGCGCGCGTGCCCTCCTCTCACACCTCCTTCAGGGCAGTCCTCCTCCTTGTCTGCGGCGAGCTGCGGAGGCCACATCTCGGAAGGGCGCGTTCGGGCGACTTGGACGCGTTGCCTCGGTGGCCCCGTTCCTCCTCCTCGCTTCTCCTCGCTTCTCCTCCTCCTCCTCCTTCTCCGCTCTCTTCCTTCCCCTCCTGAAAACTCTCCCCTTCCTCCTCCTCCTCCTCCTTCTTCTTCTCCTCCTCCTCCTCCTCCTCCTCTCCTTCTCCCCCCATCTTCTCGCTTCTCTCTTCCTCCTCCTTCCTCCTCTCCTCCTCTCCTTCTCCGTTCTCTTCCTTCCCCTCCTGATATCCCTCCCCTTCCTCCTCCTCCTCCTCCTTCTTCTCCTCCTCCTCCTCCTCCTCCTTCTCCCTATCTTCCTTCTCCTCCTCCTCCTCCGCCTCCTCCCTCCTCCTCCTTCTCCTCCTCCTCCTCCTCCTCCTCCTCCTTCTCTGGCCCTTCTCCCCGAGGCCTTACTTGATGGTCAAGCACTCCAGGGTGAACTCGAGCGTGCCGCCTGGCGGAATGCCCCACGCCGGGAAGCCGCCCTTGCCGTAGCCCTCCTCGGCGGGCCCACGCCGTCGTCGTCGTCGTTCGTCGTCGTCGTCGTCGTCGTCGTCGTCGTCGTCGTCGTCGTCGTCCTCGTCGTTCTCGTCTCGTCGTCGTCGTCACCGTCGTCGTCGTCGTCATCGTGGTCGTCCTCGTCGTCTCGTCGTCGTCGTCGTCGTCGTCGTCGTCGTCGTCGTCGTCGTAATGGTCGTCGTGGTCGTGGTCGTGGTCGTGGTGGTGTGGTGGTGGTGGTGGTCGTCGTCGTCGACGTCGCCGTCGTCGTCGGCGGCGACGGCGTCATCATCATTGCCGTCGTCGTCGACGCTGCTCCCGCCCTCCCGTCCTCCATCCCTCGGCGCGCTCTCGCCCGCTCGTCCCTCTCCCTCCCTTCCTCGGGTGGTGCAAACTGGGGGGGGGGGGGGCGATGCATGGGGGGGGGGAGACACGTGTGCACCTCTCGTGGTCTTTTGGGGCCCTTTCGGGCACAAGCGGTGCCCCTCTCTTCGTCCCCCCTCATTCAGCGCCGCTCCGCCCCATTACGCCCCACGCCCGTCTCGCTCCCCTGTCTCCCTCTCTCCACCTCGGCCTCCGCGTCGGCCTCCAGCGTCCTTGCCTCCTCCCTCCTCTTTCGCGTCCTCCTCCTCGCTGTCGTCCCCAGTCTCCGCCTGCTGCTCCTCCTCGTTGCTTTCGTATTCCTTTTCGTTCTCCTACCCGTTCGTTCCTCCTCCTTCGTGTAGCTAGCTCACCTTGCCTCTCCCCATTCGTTTCCTTGTTGCACCTCCTCTCTGTCTTCCCGCCCTCCTCTTCCTCCTTCAAGTCGAGGACAAGGAGCGATACAAGGATGTGGGGGAGGAGAAAAGAGATGGGGGAAGGATAAAGAGGATGAGACGGAGGAGGTGACGACGTAAGGAAGAAACATGAATAGGAAGAGGAGGAGGAGGAGGATGAGGAGAAGGAGGACACATATCATCCCCTTGCACAATGTGACTGGGGGGGGGCGGGGAAAACTGCGCCCATACGCGGAGAAAGCGGCCTCTCCCTCGATCGCAACACTGTGCGTAATGATCTCTGACTTCGCTTGGCCACGCAAATGCGCATTTGGAGGCGCGCGCACAGGGAACATGCTTGTGCATGTGTTCGGTCCTCCTTGGGCCTGTGGGTGCGCCCTCGTTGCCACGCCTAGACGCAACTCATGGAGTTGGCCAGGATGGCGCCCAGGTTTGGAGCAGAGTTTGGCGGTGTGGAGCACAGGGGCGGCCTGGACCAGAAGGCAGAGAGCGCCTTCGAAGCTGACAGCATCCGATCCCTTCTTCGACGCTACCTGCCACTTTGGAGGGCCGACCCCGCGGCCCCGCCTCCGCGCGGTCGCCAACGGACGAAGCACTTTGTTGCCATCTGCTTCGAATCTGGGCCGCGTCCTCTGCGGACGCGTACTGCTCTCGCACCCCCCCCGCAGTCAAAGCGCGTTCTCCAAGGCATCCTCTGCCTGCCGCCCGCCCATACTTGCAAGGTGCACCACTCCGCATCGCGCCGCTCCGCGATCTTCTTGCGCGACATGTCATCAATTTTTTCCCGAAACCTGTCCAACACTTTGCCGTCTCGCAACCGAAAACGCATCTGGTCCATTCCTATTCTGAAGCTATAGCCGTACCTTAAATGTATGACGAGTTTCCTGTGTGGCGTGCGTAGCACGAAAAAAAACGGGTCCAATCTTTGAGGCTGGCGTCTGGCATCAACGATTCTTTGCAATATCTCGTTTTGAGCCGACTGGAACCGTCAATTCTCCGCCTGAGTCGGCCGCCGCGGCTCACAACATGATAACACGCTCTTTGTTTGATACGGGGCATACCACGCTTTGGATTCAGAAGCGGCTGCATAAGGTGGAATTCGCTTCATCTGGCCATGCTGCGTGCGGATATATCCTTACTGGTGTGGCCAGACGAAGGATCTGCATGCCGAGGCTTTTAAGCCGGCTGCAGCGCTAACAACGAAGAGTTGCTGCCCATGAGTACGAACATGTTCTTCGGAAACACCTTCCAAAGTATAGCGACAGGCCTCTTGCAACGAATTCCCTCCAAATCTCGTGCTAAACGTGATTTCTGGTTCCATCGTGTTTTCGTTTTCCCTTGCTCTGTCTTTTTTCTTTCTTTGCTGCAAAACGAAATCAAGCCAAACACGGTCCACAACGTCGCCAAAACACCATTTATCTCGAGCCCTGGTTCTCTCAACTCTCTGTCATCGTATCGCCGATCATTGTCGCAGAGACTTGGATAATCGCGCCACCAGGGTCATATCATCTGCGAACATGATGTGGCTCAACCGTCGGCGTCCGCTTTCTTGCGAATCTCTAGTCGCACCCACCGCGTTCGCATCCCAACGCTCCCGCGTTTGCTTGCACGCGATGTGTGCGTGTGGCAACGTTGGGCAGCAGCGATGAGCTCTCATCACCTGGCTGCGCTCTTATGCACCTCCGTCCTCGTTGTGTGTGTGTGAGTGTGTGTGTGTGTGTGTGTCTATCCTCTCCTCTTCCCCCCGCGCGGCCGCCCCTCGTCTTCTTTCCTTCCTCTTGCACGCTGGAGCGGACTGCGTCTGCCTCGCCGCCGACGAAGAAAGTGTGTCTGTGTCTGTCTGTGTGTGTGTGTGTGTGTGTGCGTCCACCGCCCCCAGGCTGCCTCGCAGCTCACTCGTGACCTCGGCTCCCCTTGCTGCCTCGCTGTCACTGCTTTCGCCTCCAGCTCGTGCTGGGCCTGCCCCCCCTTGGGCGCTTGCCTCCGGCAACCGCCCTGCCCTGCCTACCCCCCAGCCGCCGCCTCGCTGCGGCTGGTCCCCGCTCCCGGCGCCCGCCCGGCCGCCGCCGGGCCCCGCTCTGAGCGGGCCCAGCGTCCTTCTCCCTCCTGCCCACGCCGGGCGTCCTCCCTCTCTCCCCCGTGCATGGCGGCCCAATTCGCGTTCTGTGCATCCCACTAGCGCTCCATCGCTAGCGCAGTGACTCTGCCTAGCCGCTGGCGCAAAAAAGTGCGTGTGTGTGTGTGTGTGTGTGCGTATCCGCTAGCACCAGTGTTCTGCGAGTTGCCGTGGAGTCGTCGCGGCGTTCCTGTCCTGGTCCGATGCACTTTCTGCCTCGACCCTATCGCCTCGAGCGCACGGAGGGATGGCGCACACTGTGCCAGCTTCCCGTTCCCGATCTAGCCGCGCCAGCCAGCCTTCCGCCGCCTTCCATCCACTGCCCGTTCCCTATCTAGCCGCGCTGGTCAGCCTTCCGCCGCCTTTTATCCACTGCCCGAAACGTTTCACCATCTCTGGAAACGTTTCACCATCTTTGGGCAGCTGCAGCCGTAGCGGAACTCAGCTTGTTCCAGGAGGAATACTGGGGAGGAAGGAGAGGATAGAAGAGGCGTTTTTCCCAACCATTCTGTGGTGTTGGGTCCTCGTTTTGAAGAGATGGTCCCCGCGTCCCTCTCCTTCCTTCCTTCCTCCTCCCCCTCCTCCTCCTCCCGTCACCCCCCTCACTTTGGCACACCCCTCGCACGTTTCTTGGCCCCATAGGGAGCCCCACCGAAGGCTCAAGTGTCAGCGTTCGCATGGGCCCACCGCACCCATTTTGGTACGCCCCTCGCCCGTTTCGTGGCCCCACAGCGCCAATGCTCCCTATCTAACCTAACCGCTCCATCCAGCCTTCCGCCGCCTTCTATTCACTGCCCGTTCCCTATCTAACCGCGCCATCCCGCCTTCCGCCGCCTTCTATCCACTGTCCGAAACGTTTCAACATCTTTGGAAACGTTTCACTATCTTGGGCAACTGCCGCCAAGGCATAACTCAGCTTGCTCCATGAAGAAGACGGGGGAGGAAGGAGAGGATGGAGGAGTTTTTTTTGAATCGACTGCGGGCATTGCTTGAGCGTGCCTCGAATGGCCCTTAGGGGCGGAGTAGCGCAATTAACGAACGGCCTAGCAGCAGGGCGCCCGTGACGGCCTCACCACTAGTGTATGGTTTCCCATGGAGCGGCCACAGCAGTGGTGATATGATAATGTATACACACATCTATATACAGGGAGAGTCGGAGAGAGACAGAGAGAGAGAGAGAGAGAAAGAGAAAGACATATAGAGAGAGTGAGAGAGGGAGAGGGAGGGAAGGAGAGAGAGAGAGAGAGAGAGAGAGAGAGAAAGAGAGAGAGAGAGAGAGAGCGATAGAGAGAAACACCAAAACACATAGATGGAGGAGGAACCTGACCATGCTGGAAGAGAAGAGGGGCAAGGAGAGGACAAGGAAGAGGGATGAGAAGGGAGGACGGACGGCAGGATAATGGGAGGATGTCGAGGGGGCGAATGAAGAGGACCACGGATGGCACCCTCACCCTCCTCCTCATCCTCTAGCCCCTGGACCCCCCAGAGACGCCTGGAGTGAAAGACCCGCCTAAACTATCCAAAAACCGCACTCGTCGATCCTCAAACCTCGTGTCCTCCTACTCCTGGCGCTCCTCGGCGGGGATCACCAGTTTACGCTGCTCGCCCACGTGCATTCCGAGGCAGCCCTGGTCCCAACCTGTGATCCGCCAGGGCCCCCGCCCCGGGGCCACCATGCCCTCGCCGTCGCTGGAGGGAGGTAAAGAGGAGGAAAATACACCTCTGGAAAAAGAGAAGGCCAGAATCATTTTCACTCGATGCGGAAATGGCCATGCGTGAGACCCCATGGGTCCCTGAGGGCGGAACTCGATCGCAGAGCCTACGAGTGCACCGAAGAAGACAGCCTGGCACACGTGCGCGCCACGTGCCCCGCCGACCCCTGGGGACGGCCGAGGCAACGGTGCCGGGCCGGATTGGAGAGAACAGGAAAGGCTCACGAGGAAGGGTCATACATATAGATATAGATGCAGATATATCTATATCTATACAGGTGTGCACGTACACACAAGCACATCCATACATCTACATATCTGTATGCATATGGGAAGACGCATGTCGCGGACGCCTGCTCGGAAAGCATCCCGCGACACGTCAGAGCCGGGGGGTCTCCCCACCCCTGAGGCAGGTCGGCGCGCCGGGAAAAAACGGGGGGACTCCCTTTCTCCCTCTCCCCCCTAATACCTCCCCGCTGCAGGGGGGGGGGTCACCCCCCTCTGGCCAAGCATCATCCTCATCCTCGTCATCATCATACTTCTCCTCCTCCTCATCAGCATCATCATTTTCATCCTGAGCCTGATCCTGATCCTCATTCTCATCATCCTCATCGTCCTCATTATCCTCATCCTCATCCCAATCCTCCTCATCCTGAGCCTCATCACCCCCACCATCATCATCGCCATCGTCATCATCATCACCATCATCATCACCATCATCATCATCATCATCATCATCATCATCATCATCATCACCGTCGTCATCCGCACCCTCATCCTCATCATTATCATTAACATCATCATCGCTATCATCATCCTGGTCCTCACCCTTTCCCTCATCAACGTCATCATCATTATCCTCATCCTCATCCTCATCCTAACCCTCATCTTCGTCCTCATCCTCGCCATCACAGTCAACATTCATCATCATCGTCCTCCTGCTCATCATATCCATTATTATCATCATCGTCATCTTCATCCACATCCTCATTATCGTCACCCTCATCCACATTATCATCATCGTCATCATCATCATCATCATCCGCATCCTCATCACCATCTTTGACAACGTCATGACTGTCAACATCAAAATTACCACTATCGTCATTTTCACCTTCACTGTCATCCCTCCCCACGTCTTCATTCATCGCCATCACCATTGCACTCGTCGGATCGGGCGGGCGGAACACTAAACTATGGTGCGTGATCGAGTTGGCACGCGAGAGTCCAAACGGGCCTTAACGGGCGGGTCGGGTCGGATCAACATCATCAGCATCACCACCATCATGATTATCATAATCATTCGCATCATCTATATCGTCCTTCCCAAACTCACCATCATCCTTATCCTCCTCCTCCTCATCACCGCCAGCATCATCAGCATCAGCACCATCGGCAACATCACCATCATCATCATCATCACCACCCTTACTATCACCATCATCATCACCGTCCCCACCCTAGTCGGTATCATCAGCATCAACATCAGTATCGCCATAACCCTCGCTAACATCATCATAATCAACAGCATTTTCACTACCAACATCATCAACATCATCAACCACAACATCATTATGATCACTATCATCAACATCATCATCAACATCATCATCGTCATGGACATCATCATCATCATCATCACAACCGACACCATCAGAATTATAGTCATCGTGATTGTCATCGTCATCGTCACCAGCATCATCCCCATCGCCATCATCAGCATCACCACACTCGTCCAGATCACCATTACCATCATCATCATCATCGGCATCATGGTCATCAACATGATCACCACCCTCAACATTCCCGTCATCACTATCGGCAGAAAGTCATCATCGTCATCACCACCAGCGGCATCATCACTATCCGTGTCCTCCTCTTCATCATAATCATACGCATCATCATCACCATCATCATTGTCATCGTCATCACCACCATCATCATGATGATCATCGCCAGCATCATCATGATCACCACCACCACTATCATCGTCACCAACATCATCATCATCTTCATCATCGCCACCACCATCTTCCTCATCATCTTCACCATCGTCATCATCATCATCATAACCACCACCAGCAGCATTACCATCATCATCATCATCATCATCATCACCACCAACACCACAACCATCACCATCACCGTCACCACCACAATCATCATTCTCATCATCATCACCATCACCATCATCATCATCATCACCATCACCATCACCATCACCATCACCATCACCATCACCATCATCATCATCATCATCATCATCATCATCATCATCATCATCATCATCATCATCATCATCCAACACCAACACCAACATCACCACCTCTATCGTCGTCGTCGTCTTTATCGTCGTCGTCCTTGCCACTTGTCGTCTTCGTCGTCGCCGCCGGCGCCCGCCGTCGTCGTTCGCCACTGACGAATATGGGGTGGTCCAGGGGGGGGGGCGTTCGACCCCCCGCCCTCTTGCAGTTCAGGGGGGGTGACCTCCCGGTTCGATCCTCTCCGCTCTCCCGAGCGCCCACAGAAGGCGCTCTTCGATACACATACATACATCATGTGTATGTGTACATATATACACGCATATGGGTAGACATGGGGGATCCAAAAACTAAGCCCAGTAGCCTGATTCACGCGAGTGAATCAACCGCTGCGGCGAGCGGCATCCTAGTTCCTACTGCCCGTGCGCCAGTACCGAGACGGCAGCTGTAGACTCGCTGGTTGGGTATGAAAGAGAAAGTAGTAACACGAAGAATTGATTCGGGTAACGAGCCCGATTGGGCAAGTGCGAAACTGTGGTCCAACCTACAACCCAGAAAGGTTTTTTTTGTCATTTAAAAACATAAAAAAATACAGAAGTCAACTGCCCCTCAGTAGGGGCATCCCGACCGCGCGATTCACAGACAATGAGCACAGCGAGATACGCGCATTGCAAGTCGTAGAACACATGGAACTGCGATTCAATATGCGATTCACGGGCAAGTGAGCCCGCGCCCTTACCCGTGGCCCGCATGGGCGCCCAGACGGATTCCAGGCTGCCGGGGACGGTGCTCACGAAGGCCAGCCCGGCAGGTTCAGGGTGATGGCGAGGCGCAGCGCGCTCTCGACGGCCACCGATGCGCGGCCAACGACATGCAGATGGCATCCATCAAGGCCGTGAGCAGCGCACCACCATGGGCAGATACTGCCACAAGGCCACTCGGACGCTGCGGCTGCCCGCGGACGTGGGGACCTCGAGGATCACCAGTTACCTGCTCCACCGTCGACTTTGTGACGACTGGCTGACAAGCTGACGGCATTCAGGGCCTCCCAAATGGGGCATTCGTCGAGTCGGCATCGGCGCCGTGTGCGCGGAACAGGTCGGGGCCCACATCGAGCCGCAGCGCCAATACATCCGGGATGCGGCGCGATTCACCGACCCCATGTACTCGGACCCATTGAGGTTTAGGTCGGGCATGTGCCCCCACAGGCGGATTTTGGGAAGATAGTCCAACAATCTTCAAGAAAGAATCAGAACTAGTCAAAGAATCGTCCCCGGACTATTTTGAGACTAGTTTCGCACATTCCTCCTGTAGAGGGACATGCCCGACTTGACAATTGGGGAGGCTCAGAGCATCGGGGCCGCAGCAGCACCTCCAGCATCGCCCGCAGGGCTGGGCAGCAGCAGCGCATCCAGCGACCCGCGGCGGCGCCCCCCGGCAGCCACGCGCCCGGCGGCCCCCCGCGGGGCGTGCCAGCAGGTCCAGCGGGGAGGGGGGCCGAGGCAGCGCCCCCAGCAGCGTCGCACCTCTTTTTAGCGCTCGCCGCTCCCCCTTGTCGCTGGAAGATGCGTTCTTCTTTCCAGCGCAGCCATCAGCCAAGGGAAAGGTTGGATGCCTGATGTGATCCAAATACGTGTTGGTCAAGCGAACCAGCACGTAACGTGTTGGCCAAAGGTGTGTTGGTCGCTGCAGGTTCTCCGTGGTGAGCCACACACGTAAGCAAACCTCTACCGAAACGGTCTCGCCTCGGCGTGATCCAGCGTCCGGCCAGCAGATCGTTCGGCCCCAAGGAGCTGCAGGTTAGTCGGGCGATGCGACTCGCGGGCGCTTAAAAGCCGTCGAGGCATCGCACCCAGCGGCCTCACCTCCGCAGGGTGGGGGGGGCTGGCAGGCCCCCGCGGGCCGACCACTGGCAAACGGTCCTGGTCGATTGGGGCTTCCTCCTCCTCCTCCTCTTCTCCTCCTCCTCCCTCCTCCTCCTCCTCCGTTCCTCCTCCTCCTCCTCCTCCTCCTCCTCAGGTTATCCTCCTCCTCCTCCTCCTCCTCCTCCTCCTCCTCCTCCTCCTAGGTTCGCAGGCTGGCGCAAGGCCTGGCGGCTGAGGCGAGAGGACGCCGCCAAGTCGGCATCCCAGCGGCACGGGCTCCGCCAGTGCGCCGCGCCCTGGGACAGCGCGCCCGCCTGCTTTCCGCATGCACGCCCCGCTGCTGGTGGGGGCGCGCCTGGCGCTCGGCCGCGCGCATGGCGTGGGGCTATGCGGACTGCGTGCGGAAAATGAAGAGTGACGTGACGCTGCCCGAGAAGCACCAGCCAGGTGCAAGGCCCATCATCCCGGAAAGCCTCGGCGCGGCGCAGTGCCTCTGCGGCGTCCGAGCAGCCGGCCTGCGCTTCCGTGGCGGCGGCCAGCTGCGCGTGGCGAAGCGCCACGGCGGCGCGTGCGGCGGCGCCCGCGAGCGGCGCGCGCGACAGCGAAGCCACACTCGGAGGCGGCGCGTGTGGAAGGTCGGAATCGTGTCGCCCGAGCTCGCGCGAGGGGTGGCGAGGTGACACGGGGATGGTGCAGGAAGGGGCAGGATAGGGGGAGGAGAACGAGGCGGAGGAAGTCGAGGAGCGCGGCAGAGCGGACGATGCGAGCATCCTCCTCAGCCTCCTCCTCCTCCTCCTCCTCTTCCTCCTCTTCCTCCTCGTCCCTTCATCCTCCTCTTCCGCTCTCCAAGCCCTCGTCGTCCTCTTCCACTGCCAGGGGGAGTGGGAGGGGGAGAGGGAGGATGACGAGGAAGAGAAGGAGGAGGGTAAGGAAGGAAAACAAAAAGGGAAGGGAGGACTTTCCTGGGAGTCTCCTGCTTAGCTAGGACGTAGCGTTGGGAAGGGAGGATGGAAGGAGAAAGACTCAGTCCTCGAGGCAGGACAAAGGCGGAGGATGCGGAGGCGGAAGAGGATACGTATCGACAACGCCGCCGCCGCCCTGAGCGCCAGGCCCCTGCAAGTCTCCAGAGGTCTCCAGAAGCTTCCAGAGTTCATCGGATGTCTCCCCGTTCCTCGTCCCTCGCCCCTCCTCCGTCCTCCCCCCTCCGTCCTCCCCCTTTTTTTTCCCTTCTTCTTCTTCTTCTTCTGCTTCTCCTTCTCCTTCTTCCGTCTCCCCCTCCTGGTCCTGTTGCTGCTGCTGCTGCTCCTCATCCAGCCTCCTCTTTTGCGATTCTTCCTCCTACTCCATCTCCTCCTCCTCCTCCTCCTCCTCCTCCTCCTCCTCCTCCTCCCCCCTTTTTTCTCTTCCTCCTCCTCCTCCATCTCCTTTATTTTCTCCTCGTCCTCCTCCTCCTCCTCCTCCTCCTCCTCCTCCTCCTACCCCTCCTTTTCCTCCATGGAGGTGCCCGGAGGTCCTGGAGCTCTGGAGGCCCGCGGAAGCCTCCGGAGGGGCCAGGTGGCGCCTGGGAGCCAGCGCCGCGCCGGACACGCCCCCCTGCAAGAACTCGACCCTGCACTCTTCGACCCTGCCTCGCGAGCCCCTCCCCGAACCTCGCCCCTCGAACGCTCCGTGCCCCCCCCTCCTCCTCCTCTTCCTCCTCCTCCGCCTCCTGGATCCTCGAACGCTCGATCCTCGAACGCTCGATGCTGCCCACACACCCTGGCGGGCTGCCGAAGAGGGCCGGCGGCCGCTGCCGGGAGGCTGCCCGGATCACGCCACCCACGCCGGCCGTGTACGTGAAGGGCTCCTGGCCGGGGTCCTTCGTGCTCCAGAACTTCTTGCCTGGTCGCAGCAGGGGAGGGAGAGGGTGCGAAGGGGGGAAGAGGGCGATGGGGAGATGGCGAGGAGCAGCAAGGGGGAGGGGGCGAGATGGGGGGCCGAAGGGGGAGAGGGAGGGTGAGGGGGTAGGAGGAGAAGGGGGAAGGAGAGTGGGGAGGGGGTGGTAGGGGGATGTGGAGCAGGAGGCGGAGGTCGCGGATCAGGGAGGGGGGGAGGTAGAGGAGAAGGGGGAGGAGGAGGAAATAATCCTTCCCTTCTCCCTACCCTCCCGCCCTGGCCATTTGTCCACTTCCTTTCCAGCGCCTCGTGCCTTCCTCTTCTACCTCCTGCTTCTAGTCCTTGTCCTCGTTCTCCTCCTTTCCCTATCCCTTCTCTTACTTCTCTTCTCCTGCCGCTTCATCCCCAACCTCATCCTGATCCTCCTCATCCTGCTCCCTGCTTCCCTCCCTCCTCTTCCCCCTCCGCCTCTCCTCCCTCCTCCTTCTCCTCCTCCTCGGTCGGTCGGCAACTAAGGGAATGAGTCTGGATCCCAATCGATGTGTGAGACGAGAGCGGCAGCAGAGAGAACAAAGAGAGCGGAGGCAGCGATCGCTGGAGCGGGCAAGCCTCATCACGGTGAAACACGTCATCCCCCCCCACCCATTACAAAGCCCAGTCCCAGTCCATGACGTGCATTTCAAAGCCCAGTCCTGGTGCAGGGAGTCGAGCCAGTACACGTGGTGATAGACATCGACGCTTAGGTGGATCTCAACCACGGTCGGCAGGGGAAAATGACACACCCAGGTGCTGGGGGCTAGTCGGGGTACTACCACCTGACAGCGGCGAAAAAGGGACCTTCCCCCGAATACGTGCAAGAGTTACGGTGCTGCGCACACCCTAGCCACACCCAGATGTCGGGGCAGTTGGGGTACTGCTACCTCACGGCAGCGAAAAAGATACCTCCTCCTCCTCCTCCTCCTCCTCCTCCTCCTCGTGGATCCTCCTCCTCCTCCTCCTCCTCCTCCTCCTCCTCCTCCTCCTCTTCCTCATCCTCATCTAATCATATCCGTCCTCTCCCTCCCGCCTCTCTCCACTTTATGTTGCTTCTCCTCATCCTCCCCTTTCCCTGACCTTTCTCTTCTTCCTCTTCAAACCACTCCTCCTGCTCCTCCTGCTCCTCCTGCTCCTCCTCCTCCTCCTCCTCCTCCTCCTCCCCTGCTCCTGTTCCAACCCATTCTCCTTCGTCTTATCGTTGTCGTCGTCCTCTTCCTCCCGCCCCCGCCGCGTCTGCTCCCGCATGCGTGGTCGTTTACGCCGTGTACGACCACGTGGCCGTGCACGGGGGGGCGGGGAGGATGGCTAGAACCAGTCGAGTGTCCTGGCCGTACTGCGGCCACATGTTTGGTGCTTTCACATATCGATCTATGGGCCCTTCCCCTGGTCCTCCTGCTCCTCCCGCCCTTTCCACTCCAGCTCCTCCTGCTGCTGTTCGTCGTCGTCGTCGTCGTCCTCCTCCTCCTCCTTCTTCTTCGCCCTCCTCCTTCTCCTCTTGCTCATCCTCATGCACATCCGCCACCTCCTCTTCCAATGTCTTCCAATGTACGCAACTCCTTTTTCTCCGATTGCGCCAACCACGACGGGCAAACGGGACCCTCTTCGGAGTTCCAGGCCCGCTACGACACGCGTCGGCGGGCAGAGCAAGGCGCAATGCAGTGGGAAGGGCCGAGTGGGAGGGGTAGGATGTCAGACATGGCGCGAGCGCACCTGGCTTGTTCTCCCCTCCTCTTCCAACTCCTCCTCCTCCTCCTCCTTCTCCTCCTCCTAACTCTTGTCCTCATCACCCGTGCTCTTTCCGATCTTCCCCCTCCCCTTCCACCCCCTCTTCCCTCTCCCTGCTGCTTCTTGTCCTCTCCGTCCCGGTTCCTTGCCTGCTCTGCCTCCTCCTCTGCTCGTCGTCGTCGTCGTCCTCCTCCTCCTCCTCCTCCTCTCTCCCTCACTCCCTCCCTCCGCTTCCTCCTCCTCAATCGCTTCCGGTCCCCTTGCGAATCTTCTCCCGTCATCTTCCAGCTCCTCCTCTTCGTGTACCTCCTCCTTCTCGCCTTCGAGCAATTCCCCTCGTCTTCTCTCTGCTGCTGCTACTCCCTCTCTTTCTGCCCGCCGCTGCTCCTCCTCCTCTTCCTCCTCCTCGTCTTATTCCTCTTCTTCTTCTCGTTCTTCTTTTTATTCCTCCTCCTCCATGAAGGAGGCTCGGATCGACGTCACGGTGGGCCCCCGCCTGTCTCCACGACCACGCCAGTGGCGTGCACGGTGACGACGGAATTCTTCGCGACCTTCCTCTCGCCGCCGCCAGGAGTCACGACCGTGTACGTGGTCTTGAATCCGGGGATCTGCCTGGCCGGCGCACCTTGTCGGGTTGTATTCGAGCTAACAATCGCACTGCGATCGTTTGGGCCACGAGCGACGAACCGTCGGAGAGCCATCGAATAACGATCGGCGAACAAATTATGAAAGATTGACAAATCGGTGGTCGGTTGAACGATCAGAAGACGAACGATCGAAGAAAGATCGAACGATCATTTGAAGAATCGAACCGCGACGACGACTTGACGGTCCCTTCGGAGTGTTGTGTCACCCTGGCGAAGTCACCCGCCAGGCCGTATTTCAACAACCGACGACGACAGCTGGCCTCATTCACGAACAAACCACGGACGATCGGTCGAATGAGCAACGAGCGATTGGAGAACGAACGAACCTCCAAGGGATCGAGCGACGACGAGTGAACGACGACGAACGCGCGCTCCTCCGAGCGATCGAAAGGCGACGAATGATCGACAGATCGTTCGAATTGCGACAAACAGCAAGCGTAACTCGCAGGTAAACGTTGTACGTCTCCCCTCGGCTGCACTCACGAGCAGCCCTGGGCAAGGGCGACCTCTGGTGCGCGGCTCCAGGGGAACGCGGGGGGGCCAGAACCAAGCCCGCGGGCCAGTGTTGGGGGGGCCCCTGTGGGCCTGCACCCAAGGCCACTCCAGCGACTGGTCGCTCTCCGCGCGTCGCCGAGCTTGGTCTGGTTATGCCGGGGCGGGGCACTCGAAGGGCGGAGTCATCATCGAGATCCTCCTCCTCCTCTGCCTCCTCGTCCTCCGTCTCCTCCTCCTCCTCCTCCTCCTCCTCCTTTCCCTCCTCCTTCCTTCCAGTGACCACCGATCTGTCCAGCGACTGACGAGCAACTGGCGACGACGACCGGTCGTGCGAGCAAGCGAGCAAGGAAGACGATCGTACGACGCCGATGGAATCGCGACGAGCCCTCGCCTCTGGACCCAGCGGGAGAGGGGAACGAAGAGGAGGATGCCATCTTGGGCACGGGCAGAGTGGAAAGGAGGCGGACGAGAAGGGAGGGGGACGAAAGAGGAGGAGGAGGACGTCGTGCGTTTGTTCGTGGCTCGAGGGGGTCTGGGATGGAAGGAATCAGTCCATCGGATCTCTGGGGTCTCCTCCTCCTCCTCCTCCTCCTCCTCCTGTCCTCCTCCTCCTGTCCTCCTCCTCCTCCTCCTCCTTCTCGGGCGCCTGCCGCGGCGATGGCCCCCGCGCCGCGGGCGGCGCCCAGCGCGAGGAGCAGCGTGGGCAGCAGCGCGCGCGGGGCGAGGTCTCGGTGCATCTCGGGGCCGCTCCTCCTTCGGGTGCGTGGAAGGATGTGAGTGGCGAGTCGGAGAAGGGGGGAGCAGGAGGAGGATGAGGAGGAACATGATGATGATGACGATGATGATGATGATGCTGCTGATGTTGAGGAGGACCAGTATGATTCTAATGATGACGGTGATACATCTTATGATCATGATTGTACTGCTGATTATGATGCTGTTGATGATGGTGCTGATTCTGATGATGATAATGCTAATGATGATAGTGATGATGCCGATGATGATGATGATGCTGCTGATGATGATGATGATGGATATGATGATGCTGATGATGATGCTGATGATGCTAATGATAATGCTGATGCTGATGTTGCTAATGATGATGCTAATGATGATGCTGCTGTTGATTATGATGCTGATGCTACTGATGATGCTGATGCTGCTGCTGCTGCTGCTGCTGATGATGATGATGATGATGAGGAGGAGGAGGAGGAGGAGGAGGAGGAGGAGGAGGTAGAGGAGGAAGAGCAGGAGGAGCAGGAGGAGGAGGAGGAGGAGGAGGAGGAGGAGGAGGAGGAGGAGGAGGAGGAGGGGAAAAGGAGGAGGGGGAGGAGGAGGAGAAGGGGGAGTGGAGGAGGAGGAGGAGGAGGATATCGAGGAGGAGGATGAGGATGAGGATGAGGATGAGGATGAGGGAGGAGGAGGAGGAGGAGGAGGAGGAGGAGGAGGAGGAGGAAGAGGAGGAGGAGAGGAGGAGGAGGAGTAGGAGGAGGAGGAGGAGGAGGAGGAGAAGGTGGAGGGAGAGGACAAGGAAGGGGACGATGGGGAAGAGGCGTGGAGGAAGAGGCGTGTGGGAGGAGTGTTGCCGTCCTCCCCGCCTGGTCTTCCTCGTTCTCCTGTCTATGCCAAAGCCGCCGCCGCTGCCACTCCGTTTTCTTCTCTCCTGCCTCCGCCCCCCTTCCCTCCTCCACCCTCCTTCCTCCGCTGGGGCACGCTTCATCGCAATGCCCTGCGTCGCATCACCCCCTTCCCCCGGCGGCACTCCCAAGGAACCGCGAGGTCGCCCCCCCCCCCCAAGAGCCCACGAGAGTCTGGGCGCCGGCGTGGCGGCCTGCAGCGTAAACAGCAGCGGGCCTCCAGCCCCCCAATCGGCGGCGTGGGGGGGGGGGGGAAAGGAGAAGGGGCGGGCCCTCCCACGAGGCTCGGAACTCTCGCCCGAAGACACCGAAGACCTCCCAGAAGGCCCGGGGCCTTCCGAGACGTCCCGCTGCCCCCATCCCCCCTTCCCCCCATCCCCCCATCCCCCATCCCCCCTCCCCCCCCTCCTCCCCCCTCCCCTCTTCCTCCTCCTCCTCCCTCCTCTCCTCCTCCTCCTCCTCCTCCTCCTCCTCCTCCTCCTCCTCCCTCCTCCTCCCCCTCCCCCTCCCCCAAGGCCTTCTCCTTCTCGCTTCCCCCCTCCTCGCCGCCGGCCCAGGGCCTGGGTGCGCGCGCCCCCGCCGCCCCTCGCCCGCGGGCGTCCTGCTCGGCCCTGGCAGCACGCGCGCGTCCGCCCCCGCCCTGGGGTGCTGCGGAAGGCTGCCCCCCCCCCCGTCCCTGGCAGGGCCGAGAGAGGGGGGGGAGGAGGAGGGGGAGGAGGGGGAGGAGGAGGAGGAGGAGGAGGAGGAGGAGGAGGAGGAGGAGGAGGAGGAGGAGGAGGAGGAGGAGGAGGAGGAGGAGGAGGAGGGGCCACCACGAGGGAGGCCGCCGCCCCCCTCGAGGAGGAGGGCCCCCCCGCGCGCAGGTCACACTGCGAGCAGAACGGCCACTTTACAACGAGACGGGGCACCTTACGGCCAGCATGGGTTTTCCTAGAATGGCACTCTACAGCCAGGAAGGCGACATGACAACCAGGCATCCAAACGCATATAAGCGACGCGTGCTCTTCAATCTCCTACTGAAGCGTGTTGGTTGTAAAGAGACTCGTCTGAAACAATAATCTTTTAACTGGTGGATTCCTAATGGGATCCAACAGGAATCCTATTGGAATCCTATTGGCACTCTTCCCACTGGGAACCTAGTCGCACCAGATGAATCCCATGGGGATCCAACAGTATTCCTCGCTATGGGGCATACGGGTGTCTTATTGGCATCCGAGAGGAATGCTTCCTATTGAAACTCCTTCGGGCCTTTCCTACTGGAAGCCGATCGGAAACCCAATTGGATTACAAACGAGGAACCTTCTCATTGGAATGCTGCGGAAAACGCATTGGGCAACTAAATGTGAACCCGGTTGGAATCCTTTTGGATTCTTATTCGAAAGCAGTTGGAACCGCTTCTCTTGGAATCCCATCAGAACCACATTGGCGAATACGACGGGTATCGCACTGGACATCCAATCGGAGTCCTTCCTTTTCGGTCCATACGGGCATACTACTGACATCCCACTCATACCCAACTGTAACCCAATAAGAACCTATCCTCTTTGAGTCAGACTGTAACCGGGTTTGGCATCCTAGTGTTGCCCTTGTGCTATCCCAAAGGAGCTAATGGAACCCGCTGGAGATCCAATAAAGATCATCCCGCTACAGGCTGGTGACGAGCGTGGGCGGCTTAAGCCTTTTTTTTGAACCACTGCTGTGAATCGGCATCGCATTTTTTTGAACTGTCAGAAAATCTTGCTTCTTCTGACACTGGAAGAACAATAAGCGTTCGCCGCCAAAGACGCAAAGGAACACGCGGGCTCCCAGGAGAGCGGACATGTGGCCAACGAGTAGTCAGTAACTTTCTAGACAACATGTGAGAAATTATTTTTCCATCATAGACATGTTTTGTCTTCGCGCCTCATCATTTGGCAACGACACGACCGTAAATTTTCGGATGTGCGAAAGCATGCGTACCTAGGAATACGGGAATGTGGCGAATAATTCGTTGGTACATTCAGATTGTAAGCTTTTTGCATCACAGGCCATGTTTGTCCTCGCGCCTCATCGTCTGGTAATCGCAGAACCTTCTGTTTTCGCAACTTCGGAAGCATGCGTACCCAGGAGGGCGGACATGTTGCCAAGAAATGAATGGTACAGTTCTAGCCACTCCATGTGTACTTCAAGCTGTGTGTTTGGCCTCACAGACAACTTTGTCCTCGCGCCTCATCGCCTGGCAGTAACAGAAACGTATGTTTTCGCATTCGCGGAAGAATGCGTACCCAGGGGGCGGAAATGTGGCCAAGAAATCGTTGGTAACAGTTTAGCCAAAACATGTGGATTTCAATGTGTGGGTGCTTTATCGTAGAAGATGTTTGTCCTCATCGTCTGGCAATAGCAAAGGCGCTCATACTCTTCTGCAGAACGCCAAGGCGCTCAGATACCTCTGCAGAACGCTCAGGCGCTCAGAAGCCACTGCAGAGAGCTCAGGCGCTCAGATGCTTCTGTAGAACGTTCAGGCAGGGCGCTCAAGCGCTCTGAAGCCTGAGAAGCCTCTGCAGAGCGCCCGCCCGCTGCTCAAGGCTGCTTGTAAACTGGCGATTCTGGTTGTGAAGAGCCCCGTCTGGGTTGTAAAGTGGGCCGTTGTGGTTGTAAAGTGGGCTGTTATGATTGTAGAGTGGTCGTTGTCAGAGGAAAACCATTACATTCGATCCTTAGTTGGTTGTGAACTGACAGTTGTAAAGTGTCGCTCGGGTTGTAAAGAAAGCGAATCTCGAGGGCGCCCCGACGCAGAGCCAGGCCCGCCGAACAAAAATGTACCCCAAACGTCCCAAGGCACCCTCGGCCCCTGATCCTCGAGCCTCGCCCTTCTGAAAGAGCTAGCGGCCCCGCCCACTGGTGACCCCCCTTGGGATGGTCTGATCCTCTGCGCTGCCGCGCTGCGATGGCCGCCGGGTCCCGCCCGCCGCCGCCCCCCGCCCGCCCGCTGGTGCCCGCTGCTGCGGCCACCGCGCCGCTGCGGCCACCGCGCCACCGCTCCTGAGTCTCGCGCCACGGCGTCGGTTGTGCGCGCGCGCGGCGCGCCGCCGGGCTCCGTGGTCCCGCCCCTGCCGCCGGCGTGGCTTCCTTGGGCGCCAGCGGGCGCGTCCGCAGTCCGAGGCGGTTGGCTGGCACGGGGCGCGCGCTGGCGAGCCAGGCCCCGAGGCAGCCGCGGCCTGGCGCTGGGAGCCCCTTCGCCCGGGGCCCACGAACCGTTCGCGCTGCCGCAGGGCGCTCCTGCGGCGCCGAGGACCTCCGAAGGTCTCCGGGGGCCGCCGAGGGCGGCGGAGGGGCCGTGGAGAGTAGAGACGCCGCCGAGGGCCACCGAAGGCCTCCGAGGGTCGCCGAGGAACCGTCGAGGGGCCGCCGAAGGGCTGCCCAGGGGCCGCCGAGGGCGAGGAGCCGCCGAGGGACTGTCCAGGGGCTGGCGACGGCTGCCGAGGGGCCGTCGAGGGGTCGCCGAGGGCCGCCCAGGGCGTCCGAAAAAGCGTTCCCACGAGCCGAAAGCCTCTGACGCGGCAGGCGAGCGAGCTGGGGCGCCGCCCCGCACGCTGCGCCACGCGAGCCGCCGCGGCCGGCAGCCGCCCCGCCGCCCGGCGGCCCCTGCGGAGGGCACCAGATCACGGCGCCGGCTCAGACGAGCTGCCGCTGCCCGCCACTGGCGACCCTTGTCGAGGGCCCCCCCCCCAAAGCGGCGCAGCAGAGCACGGCGCCCCCGGTTGCCCCTGCGGAGGGCCCCTCAGCACGGCGCCACGCGTCACGGCGCTCCAGGGCATGGCGCCCCAGCAGAGCACGGCGCGGCGCCACGGAGCAGGGCGCCCCTCCCCCCTCCGCCTTCTTCCCCAGCGCGGCGCCCCAGAGCACGGCGCGGGCTCAGAGCTCAGACGAGCTGCTGCTGCCCCTCACCTGCGGCGGCCGTGCTGGGCGGACCTGGTATCATGTTCCCAACTCTCTGGCCAGTGAGCCCCGCGTCTTCAACCGAACGCCCGTTGGCCCTCCTGCGTCCCGCCCTGCCCCCCTCCTCTCCCCCTCTTTCGGGTTCTCTTCCGCCTCCATATCATCCTCATCTAGGCCTCCCTGGGGGCAAACTCGGCGTCCCTTGGAGCGGCCAGGCGAAACGATGTCGCCACTTTGCCGCGCCGCATGGGGGGCCAGTGGAGCGATGCCCTACAAGGGATAACATGACAACTTCGCCGCGCACCTGAAGGGTCCAGCGAGGCGACGCCCTGCAGCAATGGAAATGAGACCCCAACGTGTTATTATGGGAGCTGCCAGGCGCGCAACTGCCGCCAGTCTGCCATGCGCCTGGAGGGCTTCCAGCGCAGCGACGCCCCACAGAAATCGGCATGAAACCTCGACGTCTCTGAGAGCTGCCAGGCGCGCAACTGTCGCTTCTTTAATGCGCTGCTGGGGGTGTCTCGCGCAGCGAAGCCCTACGTGGATCCAAACAAGTTATCGGCGTCCCTGGCAGCTGCCAGGCGCGCAACTGTCGCCACTTTGCTGCTGCGCAGATCCCAACGAACCTCGCCCTCCCCAGTGCTAGCCAGGGTCGTTCGCAGATCTCTCCTCTTTCATCCTCGCCCCTCTTTTCGTCGGCGTCGGCATCGGCGTCGTCGTCGTCCATATTTCCGTCCCTCGCCACCTAGCTTTCCCTGCGGTTGCTCCAAACGGGTCACACAAAGCGTGCAGCCTTATGCCCTTCTACAAGTGGGCCACAGCTTTCGCAGTGTATCGTATGCCCGATGCCCCTTTCTATAATCATTCGTTCTGGCCCAGCCTGTTGGTACCGCCATTTGCTGCGCATGTTTTGGGCACATCCATGCTCAATTTTGTTTTCGTTCCCTCGTTGCTGCCGACATTCCGCGGCCCCCCCCCCTCCCCCCCCCTCCTGCCCTGCCTGATGACGAGGGAAGGACTCGGCTATAGGCGCCTGGCCGAGTTTGCTTGCTGCCTGAACCCCATCTCGGCGCGGCGATCTGAGGAGGAGGAGGAGGAGGAGGAGGAGGAGGACGAGGAGCCAAGCGTGGGGCAGGAGGAGGAGGAGGAGGAGGAGGAGGAGGAGGAGGAGGAGGAGCCCAGCGTGGGGCAGGATGATAATGCTGCTGCTGCTGATGCTGTTGTTGTTGATGATGATGATGATGATGATGCGGATGCTGATGATGATGATGATGATGATGATGATGACGATGCTGATGCTGATGCTGCTGCTGCTGATGATGATGAAGATGCTGATGATGCTGATGCTGATGATGCTGACGATGGCGATGATGGTGATGCTGCTGATGATGATGCTGATGATGCTGATGCTGATGATGATGCTAATGCTGATGACGATGGCGAGGAGGAGGAAGAGGAGGAGGAGGAGGAGGAGGAGGAGGAGGAGGAGGAGGAGGAGGAGGAGGAGGAGGAGGAGGAGGAGGCGGAGGAGAGGAGGCGGAGGAGGAGGAGGAGGAGGAGGAGAGGAGGGGAGGAGGAGGAGAGGAAGGAGGAGGAGGAGGAGGAGGAGGAGGAGGAGGAGCCAAGCGTGGGGCAGGATCATGATGATGCTGCTGATGATGATGATGATGATGATGATGATGATGATGATGATGATGATGATGATGATGATGATGATGATGATGATGATGATGATGATGATGATGATGATGATGATGATGATGATCCGGACACCTCCAGGTGGCCGAGGTCAAGCTGCTTTCAGCATGTGTCGCCGGGGGCGCGCGGGGCTAGCAGCCGAGGGCGGCGATTGTGGCGTCCGCCGCCCACAGCACCACCACGGTGCAGAGCCGCTCGGCGAGCCGCCGCGCCGTGGTGCCACGGCGGCCGTCGCGCTGCAGGCGGCCGTGCGCCTGCGAGGCGGCCGCCAGCTCCGCGAGCGCCGCGGCGGCGCCGGCGCTGAGGCGGCCGCCCGCCTCGACGGCGATGCTGTGCACCTGGTCGCCGTAGCGCGTCTCCTTGGCCCGGTCGCCAGATGCAGCGGCGGCGGCGAGCGAGGGATTGAAAGGCGACCGGACGGTGACGTCCAGCCACCAGCGCTCGGCGCTTGCAGGGAAGGCGACGACGAGGTCCATGACCGCCTCCCTGATCGTGCCGTCCTCCAGCGTCTGGTACAGCTCAGGCACCCGCCGCTCCAGGTCGACGACCGCGCCGGCGGAGCGGAGCTCTTCCTCAAGGCCGCGCGCTGCACCTGTGTGCGCCCGCAGCCGCGTGGCGCTCCTGGGGCACGCCAAGGCGTGCGCAGCGCGCCGGCCGAGCACCTCGCCGCACTCCCGCACTTCCTCGCCTGCGTCCTCGACGGCGGCGGCGCGCCGCAGCCTGCAGGTAACCCCAGGGGGAGCGAACGCGGCGCCCAGCCGCCTCAGGAAAGCCGCCTGCCAGAGCGTTGAGCCTGCCTGCATCCACCGCGCGTGCGGGATGGCAAGCCAGAAAGTGCCATTGCCCCGGCCAGCGTGCGAGAGCAGATTCCGCTGGCGCTCGTCGTCGTCGGCGATGCTGCGCCAGAGCCTCGTGGCCCGCAGGGCGTCGAGGCCGCGGAAGAGACGTCCCAGCAGCCGCCGGCGGGACCCCTCCAGATCGCGCTGGAGTAGCAGGGAGCCACCGTCAACGCCGCGCGGCGCCGGCAGGGCGGCGGCGGCCTCCGCCGCGGGGGGCCGTGGTCGGGAGCCCGCGGCTGGGGTGGTACCGGCGGCGCCTGCACTGCTGGCGGCCCTGTGGGCTCTGGCGGCCTCCACAGCGTCGCGCTCAGCAGCGGCGGCGGCGGCAGGCGCGGGCTGGCCCCTCCTGCGCGACGCGGCCCCGACTGCGTAGGCGGCAGCGTCGGCGGCGGAATCCAAACCAGAACTTTCGGCCAAAGTTCTGGTTTCAGCCGGCGGCCTGGCGTCAAGCAGAGCCGGCGGCGGGTTCAGCCGCGGCGCGGCGCTGCCTGCGTCCGCGCGCGGGGCCGGGGAAGAGTCGTCGACGTCCCCGACAAAGCTGAAGACGTCCGAAACGGGGGTGTCGGCGACGAACGGCCCGCTGGCGTACTCCGACTGCGCCTCCGTGGTGAAGGCCATGCCGCGCCCCGGCGTGAAGTCCACTCCAAACGCCCGCAGCCGCGAAGCAGCCTCGGCAGCGAGCTCGGCGTCGGGGTCGCGGTGCAGCGGGCGCCCGAGGGCCGCCGCGAGGCGCCGGACATCTTGCACGTGGGCGGACCAACATGCGAGGTAACTTGCGTCGGCCTCTGGCTCCGCAGGGAGGCGAAGCCCGAACCCGCCGAGGCACGGCGGAAGCCGCGCCGTATCGACGTCGGCCACGTCCAGCGGAGAACCCTTGAGGACCTCAAGCACCTGGACCACTGCTGCCTGCAACCGCGCCCTCGCTACGCCAAGTACGCCACTGGCGCATAAACGCAGCTGATGATGATTATGATGATGATGATGATGATGATGATGATGATGATGATGATGATGATGATGATGATGATGCTGCTGATGATGATGATGAGGAGATAGGAGTGAGGGAGGAAGGAGGAGAGGAAGGGGAGGAGGAGGAAGGAGGAGGAGGAGGAGCAGGTAGGGCAGGACGGGAGGAGGAGGAGGAGGAGGAGGAGGAGCCAAGCGTGGGTAAGGAGGAGGCGGATGATGATGCTGATGATGATGATGATGATGATGATGATGATGATGATGATGATGATGATGATGATGATGATGATGATGCTGATGACGATGATGATGGTGGTGGTGGTGATGATGATGATGATGATGATGAGGAGGAG
>CAUYUJ010003993.1:0-37500 GCA_963575745.1 Prorocentrum cordatum
GCGTCTGCCGGTGTCGACGTCGCCATGATATTGTGCCCGCCCAGGCTACTGACTCGCAATGGTGTGACCGCGCGTCAGCGCGGCCTGCGAGACGTGCTGTGAAGTCCCCAGCGGTCAGCGCCGCCGCGGCCGCGTCTGTCGCGCCAGACTAGCTGGCCGCTCTGGTCGCGAGCCTGCGCGCTGGCGCGGCCGCAGCGATGCGCTAACCATCGCCAAGCAGTCATCGCAATCGCCGCCGCGGGGGTTTTGCAAACCAATTTTGCGGGCGGGTGGGTGGGGTGATTGCGCAAGCAGTTGGATCGACAATTCAGTGCGGGCCAAATATATTATCTTTTTTTGAAATAGTACCAGGATCTAAATGCCCCCCGAGGTGATCTCATTTTTTGATTGGGAATTCATATGACGCTGACCCTCGTCCATCCTAAATATGAGTCCGTAGCATCCCAGCCAGGCCGGTATCGACCCCCCCCCTCATTTCCCGCCGCAAGAATTATGCGCGCGCGTTCGTTTAGCAGAAATGGCAAGTTTCCAAGAAACCTCTGCAACATATGAGACGAAGTGCGCACGCGCGCGTCGGCGCGTGCGCATGCCGAAGTCCTTCAAACACTTGCTGGGTTGCGTGTAGATTTCAAAACTATGTGTCGCGAAAGCATATAAACCACTGTGGTGTCGCAACCGTAGTTTTCGAGCAAATGTTTGCGCTCGCGCTCTTGCGTCGTTGGTTTTCGTATATACCTATATATACACACAAAAAAGTAAGCAACATTGTTCATTGACGTCAAATTCTGCCAAGCGGGTCACTCGCGCCGCATGTCGGAATCATTCGAACGCCCTTGCGCGCGTGCGGGGGGGTGCACGGTCCGCGTCAAATTATACCATGCGGGCCACTTTCGCGCGTCGGCCGCGCTCGCACGTCGAAGTCCTTCCAAAATCTTCATCACCAACGCGTGGACGCCGTCATCGTCGTCGGCGTGATCAGCATCGGCGCCGTCACTGGCCGTGCCGTAATGTTATCATCATCGCCACCAGCACCGCTACTATCATCATCGTGTCTATTGTAGTCAACGTTGCCATGATACCGCGCCTGTCCACGTCGCCGACTCGCACTGAAGTGCCTGTTGGGAAGTGCCCAGAAGGCAGCGCCACCGCGGCCACGTCGGTCGCGCCAAACTGGCTGGCCGCTGCGCGCGCGCGAGCATGCGCGGGCTAGCACGGCCGCAGAGATGCACAAACCAACACCAAACACTCATCACAATCGCCGCCGCATGGGTTTCGCAAGCCAAGTTGCGGGTGGGTGGGTGGGATGATTACGCGAGCAGTGGAATGGAGAACTTCAAGTTGAGCATTTGTGAAGTTGCACCACATAGATTGCACCACGCAGGTTGCACCACATAGATCGCACCAGTCACGTTACACTACATAGATTGCACAAATCATATATCAGAACAAAAACGGCACCACATAGGTTTAACGACGCACATTGCACCATGCATAAGTAGAAACCTGTACTTGAAGTATTTCGCGAAACATCAGATGCACAACGTAGAATGAACAACCTATTTTTCTAGAAATGCACTGTTTGGGACCCACGTTGGCTAACATTGTTTGTTCCTCGACCCTTGCCGGCTGGTCGTGTTGGCCGTGAGCCGCGTTCCACCTCGCGCCGGCCAGTCCGTCACACCCGGTGCGGGGGGGGGTGGGGGGCATTCGGGCTGAAGGGGGAGGGGGCGCGACACGGCGCCATCTCGTCACAGGGAGCGCGCGGCTGGCAGGGCGAGCTCGCGAAGGCTTTTGCGTCACCGCAGCTGCGCGCACCACAGGCCGAAGATGGCCGAAATCGTTTTTTGTACCACTTGGTCGAGCAGTTTGACTCTTCCGAATCTGTCTCTCTCATATCGCCAGCTTTTCGATCGGCTTTGCTACCTCTGCCGCTCGCGGGCCGCCTGGTAGTCTGCGCAGTTCTGCTTAAATCAGTGCCACGATCAGGTGCCATTAAGCGATGCAGGAAGGCTGCTGAACTTACGTATTCGCGGCGGAACTCGCACGTGGAACGGGCCACGAGCCATGCGGGTGATAATGATGACGATGATGACGATGATGATTATGATGATGATGGTGATGATGATGATGACGATCATGATGAGGAGGAGGTGGATGAGGATCAGGCTGAGGATGAGGATCAGGATGAGGAGGATGAGGAGGATGATCATGCTGATGCTGATGCTGATGCTGATGCTGCTGATGCTGCTCGTGACGATGCTGATGATGATGATGTTGATGATAATGATGATGCGGATGCTGCTGATGATGAGGATGTGGATCAGGATGAGGGTGAGGATCAGGATGAAGATGAACATCATGATGATGATGGTGGTGGTGATGATGATGCTGAGGATGGGGCTGCGGATGAGGCAGAGGATTAGGATTATGATGAGGATGGTGATGATGATGACGATGATGACGACAATGATGATGATGATGATGATGATGATGATGATGATGATGATGATGATGATGATGATGATGGTGATGATGGTGGTGGTGGTTATGATGATGCTGCTGGCCATGATGATGTTACCGATGACGATGCTGATGCTAATGCTGATGATGGTGCTGGTGATGATGGCGCTGCTGCTCCAGCTGATTATGGTGGTGATGATGATGCTGTGTACGCTGATGCTGCGGATGATGCGGATGACGCTGATGTTGCTGGTTAGGATGATGACAATGATGGTGAACATGATGTTGTTTATGATGACGATAGTGTTGATGCTGACGATGATGATGGTGATGATGGTGGTGCTGGTGGTGCTTGTGATGTTGGTGTTGGGTGTGGTGGCGGTGGTGGGGATGATGATGATGATGATGACGATGACGATGATGATGATGCTGCTGATGATGATTATGATGCTGATGCTGATGATGCTGATGCTGATGCTGATGCTGCTGCCGCCGCTGATGATGATGATGATGATGATGATGATGATGATGATGATGATGATGATGATGATGATGACGAGCGTGAGGACGAGGACGACGATGAGGACGAGGATCGTGGCAGTGGTGGTACGATGAGAGAAGAAGCTCGGGGGGTCCTGTTCGACTGGAGCCGCCTGCGAGGCCTCAGGCATGGACCCTGCGGGGGAGACTGCGCCTCCGCTTCGCACCGCACCCGTTACGGGACTCCCTCGCCCCAGCAGGGGGGCGGGGAAGGGTTGGTCCAGATGGCGCCCTGGAGGCACGCAGCCCTGCACGGTGCCAGCCCGCGAGCATGAGAGCTCTGGGGGATGAACGATTCTTGGAGCTCCGCCTCCTCCTCCTCCTCCTCCACCCCCTCCTCCTCCTCCTCCTCCTCCTCCTCCTCCTCCTCCTCCTCCACTCCCTTCTCCTTCGCCTCCTGCTGACCCTCCTCCTCCTCTTCCTCCTCCTCCTTCTCCTCCTCTTCCTTCTCCTCCTCCCCCTTCTCCTTCTCCTCCTGCTGACCCTCCTCCTCTTCCTCCTCCTCCTCGTCGTCCTCCTCCTTCGATCCTTTTCTTGGGCTTCGAGGAGCGAGGGCGAGGAGGGCGAGGAGGAGGCCTCGGCCGAGCGAGAATGAAGACGGGGATCGAGGGAAGGAAAGGGTGGCCATGCTGGGGAAGCGCCAGAGCGGTCGCTTTCGCCACGGCCTCCGCCGAGAGTAAACCTCTCTGCGTTAAGCGGGCAGTCTCTCTCCTCAATAGCGAGCATGGAGCACGGAGGGTCGAGAAGGGGCAAGCCGGAAGGAGAGGGAGCGGGGCGTGTGCTGCTGGCTACTGCTGCTGGCTAACGTTGACAACGCAGGCTGATTCGCTTCTACTGTCTGAACTTACTGGTTTACTGCTGTGACCAAGGTCGACGACGCTGGCTGACTCACATGATGGCTACCTGGGAGGACGACCAAGTCGCGCCCCGTGATGTTGTCTATGTTGCCTTGGCGTCCAAAATGTGCAGGATCTCCCGCTTGAGCAGCCCCTCGGAGCGTTCCCGACGAGGGGGGGGGGAAAGGGAGGGCGGGTCAGTTGAACGTGCAGTGGACACCCATGCCAAGAAACACCCTGCTTGCCTCCAGGGTTCCCTGGGTTTCTTGGGTTTCGATGGTTTTGCTACGGGAAGCGTGACGTTCCCACACCAAAAATCCATGGATGTCCTGGAGTCTCAGGGTTGGGTTTCTTGTGGAAGGTTTCTTGTGGTCGAGCTCCTGCTGTGAGGGGAGTGGTCACGGGGTCCTGGGCCTGGGCGCCGAGAGGGTGCTTCGTGTCCTTCGTGAAACTGGACGGCTGCAGCCTGCTGGGACTGACTGTCCTCCTCCTCCTCCGCGTGCGCGCCGAGTCGAAAGGCACGGATCACCATGCAACCTTCGGGGGCGGCCAAGAGCGGGGTGATGATTAGGGGGGTGGATATCATGGCGGGGGCCATGATGTCTCCCCAGATTTCATGGTGCCTCTTCCTATTTCAATGCGTCCCTGGCCTCCCCCCCCCCCGGGCCGCGCACATGCCGCCGGCCATGTTTTGCGCCCACCCCTCTTGGACACCCCCCTCTTGGCCGCCCCCGAAACTTTTGACTTGCTTCAGGTTCGAGAACGCGCGGTCATGTGCTCTTGCAAACACTTGTGGCGGCCGGTCTCTGCCACGGACTCGCTCACGCCCGCGACCACGAACGCCTGTCTACATGCGGAGATGCGGATGTCTTCGCCCCTTGGAGCCCACGGTCTCCACGCTCTTCTACTGCACCTTGGTCTTCTCAGGAGCTCGTCGCAGAGGCGGCCCGCTCGTTCGCGCAGGCCTTCACCGGCGGGCCGTCGGCCCCAGGCTCCCTGGAGTGTGTGAGGACCAGCTTCACCACGGCCTTGACCTTCGCGTCCGTGTCCTTGGCGTCCTTGCCCTTGCCGCCGCCGCGTGGCTCCTCCGTGGCGCGCGCTTCGCCTGCGCCGTCCGGGCACCGTTCTGGGACACAGCACCATGCTGGAAGGACCAGGTCCATGTCTGCTGGTGAAGACCCCGTTGCCCCCGACATCGGTGTTTTTGAGCGAGCGCCACAAACATAGAAGATCGTCTCCAGGACCGCTGCACCGCCAAAGACCATATTCCACCAAGTGTGCATAATGATTGCGATGCTGCTGGAGTCCGCGTAACCACTTCACTGTCCGCTGTTTCGCTCATGTTCACATGTGTCCAATGTACCTGGCCTCCTCCACTGCTCGTCCCATTGCCTGCATTCCCTGCTCATGGAAAGGGAGCGAAACCAAAAACAAGTTGTGCTTCGAGCGGACAAAGAGTCGACCCGTGAAAAGAAATTGCCCATTGTATTTCTGGGTGAGTGATCTTGATCATCTGGCCGATTGATAGTTCGACTGCTGCAATGGGCTTAGGCATCGGTCGATGTTTGCATGCAGCTTGCAGATGAGCGGGCGCGCGTAGTCGGCGCCATTCGCCACCTTTCGCCCGGCCTTTCCATGAACAGCCAATGCTGTAATGGCTTTCGCTCCCTTGAGAGGAGAGGCTATTATGGTGTTCTTGCACGCGCCAGCTTGAGAGCCGAATCAGCGAAAGGTGGAAAGTCGTTCTTCCATATGTGTGTGGCGTTACGACTACGAAGGCCGATTAGCCCTGATTGGCCGAGCAATCCTGTGAGGAGGTCGCGCGGGCAGGTGCCGATGTGGCGTCGCGCCGGCGTGCCGTGCGCTGCACGTGTTTGCGCGTCGTTTGGTTGTTCCTTTTTTGCTGTTGTTGGACTTCTCGTTGGTGATAGTGCGTGCGGGGGAATGAGGCTGTGACAAGTCCAAAGTATATGGCTTGCCAGTTAAAGCCGTATCAGTTTGCGAAATTGAATCCAAACCCCGGTTTGCGACGATTTGTGTGCCCGGCGGACTCCACGTAGGCGTAAGTCATGGTGATGGCGATGGTGAAGGTGTTGATGATGATGATGATGATGATGATGATGATGGTGATGGTGATGGTGACGGTGATGGCGACGACGACGACGATGATGATGCTGATGCTGATGACGCTGACGATGATGATGCTGATGCTGAAGATATCTGTAACGATGGATCATGATGTTGATGATGGTGATGATGACGATGATGATGACTATGGTGATAGCGACGGCGATGACGATGACGATGATGATGATGATGATGATGATGATGATGATGAAGGGAATGGTGGTGATTCTGATGATGATTACGATGATGATCGTGATGATGTTGATGATGATTCTGATGATGATGCTGCTGATGATGATGGTGGTGCTGATGCTGATGACGATGATGATGATGATGATGATGATGATGATGATGATGATGATGATGATGATGATGATGATGCTGCTGCTGATGATGATGATGTGCAGGAGGATGATTATGAGGCTCAGGAGGAGAGCTACAATGAGGTATGCGCCATAAGAGGATGCCAGGGCCCAGACCCCCTAGGCCAGTGCCCTTGCAGGCTACCGGCGGTGTTTACCCACTGTCGAAGATTTAATGTCAGCTCCAGAGCAGGGCCAACACGGTCCAAGACAGCGCAAAGATGGCTTGCGAGTGCGCCGAGACCTCCCATGTTGTTTCCTGTGCACAGCCCCTCGCATATCAAGTTGGATCATCTCGACGCACCCGCCTCGTTGCCAGCAGCCCGGTTCTTGCCAGGGATTGCTCGATAGAGCATCTTGGCCTCGGGTCGAGAATGCTTTGAACTGGCGAAAGGCGTCGCGCCCCGACGCGTTGCTAGTTTCTTGGTCTGTGCCTCCCACTCCCCCCTTCCATGATGCTCCCCCCTCCGACGCCCGCTCCTTCCCTATGCTCCCTATAGGTTTCTCGTGGGAGATGCCCCCCTCAAGCGCTAGAATGCTTGGACACACGACTTTTTGGAGAGAGGGGCAGACATTCTCCACGCCAGTCACCAAACGGTCGGCGACCTTGTGCCTCTGCCGGCGCCAAGTTTCGTTCTCTTGATCGCGCCTGGGCGCAAGTCGGAAGCGACTCAGCATTTGGCCCTCGAGCGGACTGCGATCGCTTAACCATACATGGAATTTGTTGTGTCCATATGCATGTGCCCTGGCTATTCCTCAGCGAATCCTTTAGCATCGGCAATTCTGTGCCTGCCTAGATCTGTCCCTGCGGCGATCGGAGCTGGTGCGCCTCTTCGTACGGAGTTCGCATGTACTTCATATATACCTCTATATCTATGCATGTACTGTGGCCAGCTATCGGCCCATCCCGACACCGTGCTTGGGTTGTGGATCAAAGTAATAGTGAATGCCTCTTGTGGTCTGGGCATGCGCAGCGCACCGACAGGCACATAACGAGGCCAACACACCACCCATTGTTAGTTATACCCTAGCCTGCACAGGCAAACCATATGTATATATACACATATTGCATTGATTATGTGTTCTTTCGTCTACACTGCACTGGCCATCACTGGACAAAGTGGGGTCCCAAGTCTTATTCTCAAAACAGTGCTTGCACTTAGGGGTTCTCTAGTCTGTCTTTACAAGAGCCAGGTACGGATGCCGGGATAGTTTTGGTGCCATGTACTCCTGCTCATTCGATTTCAAAGGGTCCCGCCATACTGCCAACGGATCGCACAACACAGATTGGATTGGACCACGTATGTTCCTTGATCCCCATCGGGAATCAGAGTCCACCCCCACCCCGAGGCCAGGGTTCTCAGGTACCCCCCCGCGCATTGATTTTCAGATGTGTTACTCGCAAGCGTTCATCCTACGCCAAGGAGCATCACCCCCTAGCCAGCCGCCAGCCCCGGATCGGCTTCCCCCCGCTCTCGTGCAGAAAAGTACGATGCGGTGATCGCGCGCTAATGCCAAACGAAGGCATACGGGCCACACGCGCGCGCGCCCCCCCGCGCGCGCATGCCAAAAGTATTCAGCAGCGTGTGTTTGTGTTATATATAGATAGATATATAAGCTACTACCCCCCCCAAATATGTATATATATAATGTTAATGCGTAATGTCTAGATGCATACATGTGCCTCTTTCGATATACACATTGTCAGAGACACTTCTGGAATGTTCGACGTAGGTTTGCCAGACTTCTGCGCGCACATTTGCTGAATTCATGAGACCATGCGGGCCACTTTCGCGCGCATGTCGAAACCATTCGGCGACAATCGCGAGCTCGCCAACTCTGTCAAATCATATTTCGCAGGCCACACGCGCGTGCCTCCTCGCGCACACTGGGAAACCACTGCATCTGAAAAAATACGTGTTCAAACACATATGAGAACCCATGTTTTTCGATCACCCTTTTGCCAGAGGTTCCGAATGTATATTCGCGCGCGCTTCATCATCATCCTTACCAGCACCATCGCCATCATCGTCGGTAGCATCATCATTGCCACCGCCATCACCCCCATCAGCTTCATCCCAATCCCCTATCGTCGGCGTAATCGTCCCCATCGTCGTCATCGTCGTTGTCGACGTCCTCGTAATCAGCGCCATCACCATCATCATCATCTGCATGGTAAGGGTCCTCGAGTCAATGGCAACTCACGGGTGCAATTTCCATGAGTGGACTCCTAGACCTCAAAGATAGCATGCATCTTCCTTTCGAGGCTGGACTTGTAGGTACCCTCCGCGTTTTTTGTTACGCGATCGATCGTCTTCCACTTCAAACATGAGCATGCCAGCCAGGCTCGGCATCGCCACACAATCCCCCTTCCATCTTTGCCAGCTGATGCAGTGCTGTGCATATGTCTTGATAGAAGAGGCGATTCCTCGAATGATCCCTTGTAGAAATAGCATGTGTGGCACATGCGCGCTCCACCGCGCACGCATGTCGAAATCACACACAAGCAGCGGTTCCCCACCGTGTCAAGACATGATTGTTCCCTACCTAGGCTCTGCCTAGAGGGTTCTTACTCGCTGGGCTTAAAGGGGCCGGGCAGTGGGCTTCGCCCCGGGCGGTTCCCCCGGTCCCCGCCCCGCGGTTCCCCCAGTTGCGCCCCCTTATCTGAGTTTTGCGTATCTCATCTTAGCAGCTTAGCATAGCAGATCATAGCATAGCCCAGCATAGCATAGCATAGCGCAGCATAGCATAGCATAGCATAGCATAGCATAGCATAGCATAGCATAACGCAGCATAGCACAGCATAACATAGCATAGCGCAGCATAGCATAGCATACCACAGCCTAGCATAACATAGCGCAGCCTAGCGTAGCATAGCATAGCGCAGCATAGCGCAGCATAGCATAGCATAGCGTAGCATAGCATAGTGCAGCATAGCATAGCATAGCATAGCATAGCATAGCATAGCAGCAAAGCAAAGGCAAAACAGCAGCAGCAACAGCAAAGCAAAGCACAAGCAACGCACAGCAAAGCAAAGCAAAAGCAACAGCAAAGCAAAGGAAAGGCAAAGCATGGTCTAGTGGCGCCATAGTTGCAAAGCAAAAGCAAATTCAAAACCAAGCAAAGGCAAAGCAAAAGCAAAAGGCTTAGCTTAGCTTAGCTTAGCTTAACTAAGCTACAGCAACAGCAACAGCAACAGCAAAGCAAAGCACTAGCAACGCAAAGCAAAGCAAAGCAACAGCAAAAGCAAAGCAAAGGAACGGCAAAGCACAAGCAATGTGCAACAGTACGATCAGAGAGCCCACCCGGTGAGCGAATACAAACACATGCGTGTGTGTGCGAAGGCAAAGCAAAACCAAAACCAAGCAAAATCAACAACAAGCAAAAGCAAAGGCAACTACGACGATGAGGAGAAGGAGGAGGACGGCGTTTACCGTTACTACTAATGCTGCTTTTCTAGGGGCTCCAACTCCTAGGTAGGGTCGCACTGGGGTAGTTTCACAATTATCAACACATATCTGTGTTGTTCTGGAGCGAGGTTCCAGATCTCTGCTGCGCACTCGTTGCAATCATACTGAAGCCATGCGTTCCGACCCATTCTGCCAGACGGGACCATGCGGGCCACATGCGCGCATGCCAATACCGTTGAACAATTATCGCGCGCATCTACGCGCGCACCGTTGGTCCTCTAAGTATGTCAACACATATGTGTTCAAACATACGCGAAGCCACATTCTCAACGCAGTGCCTGCACGTATGGGGTTCTTACTTCTAGGCCTGCGCGGCGGTCTAGCGGCTATGCGGCCGCTGTCGCCGCCCCGTCGCCGCCTCGTCGCCGCCCGTCGTCTGGGCCTGCGCGGCGGTCTGGCGGCTATGTGGCCGCCGTCGCCGCCCCGTCGCCGCCTCGTCGCCGCCCGTCGTCTGGGCCTGCGCGGCGGTCTGGCGGCTAGGTTGCCGCCGTCGCCGCCCCGTCGCCGCGTCGTCTCCGCCCGCGGCTTAGTCGCCGCATCGGTTTGCATTGCTTTGCGTTGCTCTGCAGCGTTTTTTTGTGACGTTGCGTTGCGTTGCGCTACGTTGCATTGCAGTGCGCTGGTTTGTATTGTTTTTTTTGCGCTGTTTTGTGATGCGTTGCATTGGTCTGTATTGCTTAGCATGGTAGTTTCGTTGAGTTGGTGTTCGTTGCAACGCATTGCTTTGTACTTGTTGTCATTGCTTCGCGCTGCATTGCGTTACTTTGTATTGCGCAGCACTGTTTGGCATTGTGTGGCAACGCTCTGCAATGCAGTCGATTGCGCTCGATTGCAATGCAACCACTTCCGCCACATATGTTGCACCGCATAGCTTAAACCCAGCAGGTTGCACCACATATGTCACACCCCACATTGTACGCCACATCGACAATACCACCTCTATTGCACCACCTAGATTGCTCCGCCTAGATTGCACATCATATGTTGCACGCGCACCATATTGCACCACCTAAATTGCACCACATCGGTTGTGCACCACATAGATTGCACCACATTGGTTGCACAACATACATTGTACGCATCGATTACACCGCACAAAGTGCACCACCTAGTTCTCTCCACCTAGGTTGTACATACTATATTGCACAACATAGATTGCACAGCTTAGATTGCGCCATATCTATTGCACCACGTATATTGCCCCACAGGGATTGCAGCCAGATGGTGTACCACATTGATTGCACCACATAGGGTGTCCAACGTAGATTGCAAACCATCGATTGCACAGTATAGATTGCTCCATTTAGAGTGCACCACATAGACTGCGTCACATATATACATACACACATACATACATATATATATATATATATTGCACAGCCTACATTGCTAGACACACACTGTTTGTGGTCCACTCTGGCCAGCATCGTATAGTGGCATATCAGAACTTGGGATTTCCTGCGAGCCTGCACTTCCTCACCGTCCTCATCAGCACCATTGGTATCAGCATTGCCAGCGGCATCACTGCGCTCGTCATCGTCATTATCATCGCCATCATCGTCGTCATCAGCATCATCACCGCCGTCATCATCGTCATCGTCGATGTCGCCACCCCCGTCAAATTTCTGCGCGCGCACTTCCTCATCATCATCACCAAAATCATCGTCATCGTCATCGCCAGCGTCATTATTGCCACCGTCATTATCATCAACATCAGTTTAATCCCCATCGCCGTCGTCGACATCGCCCCCACCGTCGCCATGAGCATTATCATCGTCATCGTCATAGTGTTTGCCGCCGCCCAGTTGAGTTTTGTCAACAAGTCGCGGGTGGGTGGGCCCGATGCTTGCACTAGCATTTGAGGTGGTCACGCGCGGATGCGATCAACATTATTTGCACCTGATAGGTTCCACAGCACATAGTTCGCCGCATATAGATGGCACCATACATGTCGTACACTACACACATATATCGCACCCCGTTCGTTGCACTGATTCATTGCTCGATGAGCGCGCTGGCATCATATCAATTCCTCCCGCTGTCCGAGGTGCCTTCTCAGGAGCATCCGAGCCCTTCCAAGGAGCCCCCTGCCTTCTGAGAAGGTCGCCCCCTCGCGCCACCGAAGATGACGAGTCCGATCTGATGGGCCCATTTTCCACCACCACGACCGTAGGTAGTCAGGAGAGGAGGGAGGAGGAGGAGGAGGAATAAGAGGAGGAGGAAGAGGAGAAGGAGGAGGATGATCTCCCCATCCTTCCTTCTCCCCAGTCCTACCTATGGTAGTGGTGGTGGAAAAATTGCCCATCACAATCTCCCTCATTGTCGGTATGCTGGAGCTGGCGTTTCGGGGGAACGCGCGGGCTTCGGCCAGACCTGGCCAAACCCTCGCTTTCCCCGCGATCGCCTTCCCCAACGCTAGTGACGTTGAACATCTGTTCCCGCGCACCTGCGTAGGACAGGGAGGTGGCTGAGAAGGTGGAGGAGGAGCAGCAGCAGCAGCTTCAGGGAGAGCCGAAGCGAGAGACGGTCGGGAACTTGGGGTTAGCGCGTCGCTCCGCCGGTTCTGGCCCACCACGCTTCGGCGCGACACGCTATCCACTGTCTGGTCCCTCAGCGTCAACGTCCTGAGCCTTTCCCAGCCTCCTACCCCGCGGAGTGGAGCGACACGGTATCCGCTTGCAGGCCATAGCGTGTCGCTGGGGCCGCCGCGGGGACACGCTAGTTGACGCTACGCAGCAGTTCCTGACCGTAGAGTGAATTGGGACGAACTGTCGATCAGAAATGCAAAGTTGTGACAAGGGCGGGAAACTCAGGGCACGGCATACCGATACCTTGGCCGCCCAGCCACGTCAGGGAAGCGGAGACAGGGTAACAGTGAACGGCCGGTTCGAGGCAACAAACGCGCACTTTGTTGCAGTGCAGTTTTTGTAGGCTTTCGCGTTCAATGCAGCACCTGCCACACGTTGTCTGAGTTGGAGATTTTCGGCTGCTGCACTGTAACCTTTTGTTCGGGGCCCTCTGTTACCCGTTCATGGGGGCTTGTTTTCAGGTTTTCTGTAACTAGTTCCAGAAAAAAACAGTGCAGTTTTCTCGCGTTGCAGAATAACTGCCGTGCAGCTTTTTGTTCCAGCCGTTGCAGTCTTCCCGTCTAGATCCCATGGTGGGTCTGTTACCCTATCTTGGTGTTATCCGGTGCAGTCTTCCCTGACCACCGGCGCTGAACGCAAGCAGGCCTTTCTCGTCCGAGCTGGGATGCCCACAGATAGCGAGAAATGAACGAGTAGGCTTCCTACTAGCCACGAAAGTGCGCAGCACGCGAGACTCGTGGAGGGGAGAGGAGGATGAGGAGGATGAGGAGGACAAGCTAGGTGCGCTCGCTATCTGACGTCATACCCCTCCTATCCATTACCATTGAGTAGAGTCCCTTTCTGTTAGCACACTAGGGTGTTTAAGAGGACAACGATCCCCAAAGGGTGCGCGATGCATACCATGGCAAAGCATTGCGTAGCCAAACATTGCATATTATATCATAGCATTGCGGCGAAAGGCATGGCATCGCACAGCTGTAAATCATATATTGTTGCATGGCATGTCAGCGAACAACCCAGCATTGCATATCACAGCGTTGCAGAGCAAGGCATGTAATCGCTGCATAGCGGTACGTAACATAGCATTGACTTGCATACCATGGTTGCATCAACGGTGCAGCCGGACAACCATGCTGGAGGACCGCGAAGTATGCGAAAGCACCATTTGGAAGGACCGGAAATCCGGAAATGGAGCTGAAACTGCAACAGGAGCACAATTCGGAAGGACCGAAAACGCTGAACCTAGACCAGGGCTGCAGCGGGAGCTCCATTCGGAAGGACCAGTAACGCGGGAATGAGACCAGCGTTGCAGCGGGAACACGGTTCTGGAGGACCAGAAGCGCCGAAATGAGGCCAGCGGTGCAGCGGGAACACCATTTTGAAGTATTGGAAAGCGACCATATTGGACAATCACATAAGGAAGACAAATCTCGCACACATCAGGTATGCGAAAACAATACGCGGAGAGGGTGATGATGATGGTGATGTTGATGATGATGTTGATGATGATGTTGATTGTAATGATGATGAGGATGAGGATGAGGATGAGGATGATCCTGATGATGATGATGATGATGGTGATGGTGATGGTGATGGTGATGGCGATGATGAGGGTGATAATGATTATGCTGATGCTGTGGTGATGATGATGGTTATGATGCTGATTATGACGATGATGTGTTGATGATGATGACAGTGATGGCCATGATGATGGCGATGCTGATGATGGCGATGATGATGATGCTGATGATGTTGATGATGCTGCTGATGATGATGATGATGATGCTGATGCTGATGCTGTTGCTGATGAGGATGATAATGAGGATGATGATGATGATGATGATGATGATGATGATGCTGATAACAATGATGATGCTGATGGTGCTGATGCTGATGCTGATGCTGACGCTGATGATACTCATGCTGATACTGATGCTGCTGATGATCATGCTGATGAGGAGGATGAGGAGGATAAGGATGAGGATGAGGATGAGGATGAAGATGCGGATGAGGATGAGGTGGACGAGGAGGATGACGAGGAGGAGGAGGAGGAGGAGGAGGAGGCCGAGGTCAAGGAGCTGGAGGAGGAGGAGGAGGAGGAGGAGGAGGAGGAGGAACCACGCTAAGCATCCACCAGTGTGTCAGAGTTTGTGCAACGTTATAAAGGGAGGAGGCGGATGGGGGAGGGAGAGGAGGAGGGGGATGGCTGGCCCGCGGCCAAGGTATGTCTTGGAGCCCATGGGGCTGCAGCTGCGTGTCGACCACAGGGCCAGCCGAGCTGCTTCTGGGGGGAGGGGGAGGGGGAGGAGGAGGAGGATGAGGAGGAGGAGGAGGAGGAGGAAAAGGAAAGGGGTGGAGGGGGGAGGGGAAGTTTTGCTCCCGCCCCAGATCCTGACCCCTGGAGGTCCTCAGAGGTCCCCAGAGGTCCCTGGAGGTCCCAGGTGGCCCGAAAAGGGGCGAAACGTCCAATAACCGTCCGAACATGTTCGGAATTCTTCCTCGATCCTTTAGGAGGGCCGAGGGCAAAATTTAGGAAGGGGGAGAGCAGGAGGAGCAGGTGGAGGAGGAGGAAGAGGATGAGGAGGAGAAGAGATGGAGGAAGAGTTTTCTTTGTTTGTGTTTCAGCTTGTCGCTTTGCCTGTCTTGTCTCGTCGTTCTGTCGCCTCCCCTCTCTCTTACTTAGCTGCCCTGATACGCCCGTGCTGATACACAGCACGTGCCGTGTTCAAACTTTCCGTGCGAACGCGCTGCGTGTTGGCTCGGCATGTGTTGGCCCACGTCTTGGCGAACGCATCGCGCCAGATCTACGTTGTCAGTCTCCGTGATGAGCTCCGTGTCAACATGCTACGCGTTGCGTGGTGCGTGATGGGGCAGCTAAGCTCGTTTCCTGTCCTCCCGCCTTGTCGCTTCTGCGGTTCGGGGCTGTTGCCTCCCCCTCGGTCTGGTCCTCCTGCTGCTGCTCCTCCTCCTCCTCCTTCCCTCCCTCGTTCCCTCGTCGCCCTCACGAAATACAGAACTTCCATCGTAACGGCGCTCGGCGGGGGAAGGGGGGGACATAAGGACATAACAACATGTAAACGTCTAACAAGTCAGTCGGACAAAACCAGCAACGCATTCACCCGAGTCCGAAGCCGTGCCACTGCACAGCGTTCACACATTCCATGCCGAGCCACTGCATGGCAAACGTTCCAGATAGCAGATATGCGACGCGAGCAATCACGAGGCAGCCGCCAACCTGAGCAGGAGAGGCCTCAGTACCACTGGCAAGCAATAACTGCTCACGCACTGGAAAACAAGCCTCCCGCAACTTTCGGCAGGAGGCAACAGACAGAAGCCAGCCAGGTCGCAGTCCGGCCAAGGCGTGGTCCAGGCCGTATCCGCTCGCGGGCCCTTGGGCCGCCGTGGCCGAGGTGACATAGTCTTGCAGGAATCCGATGAGTCCGAGCCTCCTCCCTCCTCCCTCCTCCCTCCTCCCTCCTCCCTCCTCCTCCTCCTCCTCCTCCTCCTCCTCCTCCGCCCTATCCACCGCCTGGAGGGTCAGTTTTCGGAGCCTCGGCAGGCGGTGGATATGGACATATTCGGGCCCCCGGGGGCCGAAATACCTCCACATCCACCGCCCGCTGGGGCACCACGGCGTCGGTTCCCGGGCGGTGGGTATGGATAAATCCCCGCCTCGCAACGAGTGAGGCTTCCGCGGTGAGAGCTCCAACAGGACCTCTCCGAGGTCGATCGCCACCCGTTCCGGTTAAGAGGCCGTCGCACACATTGCGCATGAAGGCGGGCGCAGCATCGCCACGCCGCTGCGCGGGGCTGGTCAAAGAGGGTCCGCCGCCGGTCTGCGGCCACGAGCCTAGACTCCCGCGCGCTGGGGAAAAAATGCACGACGGGAGGTCTTTCGCGATTTTCGACCTCCAGGGGCCCTCACCGGGCCCCGGGACCGGCAAACATCGATTCGGGATGAAAAACCGGACCAGGGGAATGGGTCGAGACCTCTGAGGGTCGGCTTCATGACAAAGATCACGACGTCGGGGGTTTGAGAGCGGGGGTCGGCCAGAGCGTCGGATCTTTTGCAGGAGCATGCAGAGCCAGGGTTGCATTGACCCCGGCTAGCCTGCAGGATCCTGCAGGATCCTGCAGGATCTACGGGCGGAGCAAGGACGAGGATCAGTCCGTTCCAGAGGGTTCTGGAACGCTCTCAGAGCGTTCCGGAAAGCTCTGAGCGTTCAGGAACGCCCTGAGAAGGCCGCGGCGCCCGAGGCATCCTCCAGAGCCGCCAGACCTCAGAGATTCCCGATTTATCTTCCGAATCCTCGTCCTGGCTTTGTCTTAGAGCTTGCAGGATCCCGCAAAACCCGACTGGCCCTGGCTCGCACGTCCTCCAGACTTCTGAGAAGTTTTTTACGTTTTCCCCGAAGACACAGAAACTTCTCAGAAGGCGCGAGGGCTTCCGAGAAGTCCCGCCGCCTTCTGACAAGGCCTTCTCGTTCTCACTTCCCCCCCTCGCTCGCCGCCGATTTCAAGATCCTGCAGAGCCCGACTGGCCTGGGCTCGGATGGGCCTAGGTCGGTAGTGGAGGGTTTCTCCGAAGGGCTTAGGCGACCCGCCCTCCTCCTCCTCCTCCTCCTCCTCCTCCTCCTCCTCCTCCTCCTCCTCCCTCCTCCCTCCTCCCTCCTCCCTCCTCCTCCGCCTCCTCCTACTCCTCCTCCTCCTCCGCCTCCTCCTCCTCCTCCTCCTGGGAAACTCAGATCCGTAACCATTTTGGCTCAAGATGGTTTTGTCCTCTGGGCAAGAAGCGGATGCCTCTAGTTCGAGGCTAGCTCCCGTTTCAGGCAAACCCTGTCGAACTGCGCGCTGCTGGGGCCAAGAGTCTACTGGTGGTGCACTCGCACCGCCATCCATATCACGATGGGGCGCCCTCAGCCGTTCTCGGTGTGCCAGTCGTGCGGCAACTGGGCGTACAACTTCCGCATCATTGCGAACGACTGCAAGTGCGCGAAGTGTGCCTCCGCCATCGGTCTGTTCAAGCCGTCGCTCAGGGCGGCCCTCAAGGCGAAGTCCAAGGCGCCCTGGACCACCACCGTGCCATGGGCCAAACAGACCCAGCAGGCGGACCCCGTCGAGCTGCTCCAGATGCTGGCATCCATCCCTGCATTCGCGGGCTCCCGTGAGGTCATCCAGGAGATGGAGAGCACCTCGCGGCCTCTTCGGTCAAGAAACGTACGCCCCAGCAGGAGGCGAACTTCGCCGCGCAGAATCTACAGAAGAAAGAAGCAGCACTCCGCCGTGCAGCAGATGCCGTGGTCGCTGCCGATGCGGCCCTCGTGGCGGCAAAGGGCGACATGTCAGTGGCCAGCGTGGAGGCAGCCACCGCCAAGCAGGCCCACGACCAGGCGATCGACGCCCTCTCGCGATCCCTCGGCAAGAGCACGGCTCCACCTCCTGAGGGCTACAGTGCCGACGGGAAGAAGATTCCGTTCGCGATCAAGGAGACCGACATCGACAACATGGACGAATTCGATGAGAACCAGCAGAAGTCGCTCCGCGACCTCAAGAGCCAGATGGATCAGCACGTCAAGCAGGTCGAGGCGCTACAGGAGACGCTCCAGAACACGCTCAAATCCATCCTGGAGATCCGCGAGGCCCCTGCCAAGCGTATGCGAGGCGTGGACGGCGCAGGACGTATTGGGCCATGGGGATGAGCCTCGACAGGGGGGCTTGTCGTCCTCCACGTAGCGCCGCTGTCGCTCGGGAGTCGCCCAAATGTTCCATTCGATCGCTCGTTTCGTATTTGTTTTCGAGGTACCGCAGCTGTATGGAAGACAGAAGTGAGCGCGATTGTATGTATGTTTTTGGCGTTGGGCGTGTTTTCCACATGGCAAAAACAGCCAAATACGAATTTAGAACCAACGGTTTTTCTGTTTTCAGTATTTGCAAACTACACATGTATGCTCTATGTAGCGCCGAGCCGCGTCACGGTTGACTAAAGTAACTCTAAATAAATGAAACACGCACGTTTCCAACATTTGAAAACAGCGTTTTTCCTCTCTCATGTTTTGCCTCAAGCCCCAGTTGGAAGGCATCGTTCGTGCGCACCCGTAGCTGAAACCGATGGTGCGTGCGCTTTGAGACGAGTCTGAACGTGAGTGCAGTCGTCCCCTCTCATACCAGACGAGTCTCCCCGTGAGCGACACCGAAGTACTAGATAATTGCAGTCGTCCCCTCTCATACCCCAACGGTGCCCGCTGGCGCGTCGCCGACTTGTTCTTTGTTTGAAGTTCTGGGCGTTGTGTGATCCGTTGCAGCCGCTCTGGCTCAAGCGTTTCGGTCAATGAACCACATCGAAAGGCGATTGACGTGCACAGCCAGTTTGCTGTGCGATATCGATTTGGATCGTTCCCCGGCCCCGTTCATTACCCGCCAATCCTTGCTGACGCTACTCGCCCGCCTCGGGGATATCTTCGACACTAAATGGCTCACTCGTGCTGGTGGCAAGACGTTGGACACGTTGCCCGTGCTTGCAGAGACGTGTTTGGCAGTGGGCATGTATTCTTTAGATGTCATACCAGGTGTTTTCGAATATTGCGGTCTGACACCCGACGCCATCTCGTGGCCGAGAGTTCGAGAGCGATTGTGCAGGGAGCTCCGTCGGCCGCCTGAAGACCTCGTTGCGCTTTCACAAGGCTACGCTCCGCCTCCCCCTCTTGCTCTTCCTGCGCCTGCGGCTGTCGACGCCGACGCGGCGGTGGGAGCTGCGCCGGCGGCGCCGCCCGCGGGCGCTGGGCTGGAGCTGGTGCCGCTGGTGGACGGTCAGACCGGTCAGGGTTTTCTAAACGGTTGGGGGGCCTTGGGGGCCCATTGGCAAAGCGTCTGATATCATCAGACCCCGCCGAAGGGCCATGGGGTCGGAGGAGGAGGAGGACGAGAAGGAGGAGTCGGAGGGGGGGAGGAGTAAAGGGGGAAGAAGAGGGCAGAGGAGGAAGGCAAGGTAGAGGACTCTGGGAGTCTGGGAGTCTGGGTGTGGAGGAGGAGGAGGCTCCTCCTCCTCCTCCTCCTCCTCCTCCTTCTTCCTCCCCTCCTCCTCCTCCTCCCCCTCCTCCTCCTCCTCCTCCTCCTCCTCCTCCTCCTCCTCCTCCTCCTCCTCCCCCCCTCCTCCTCCTTCGTCTGCCTCCTCCTCGGGAGGGGGCAGACGAGGGCGAGGAGGAAAAGGAGGAAGGAGGAGGAGGGCGATGACGACGGGGGGTCTCAGGTGACCTCGGCATCGGCGTCGGCGTCTGCGCCCTCGTCGAAGTGGGAGACGGAGACGACGACATGGACGAGTTCGACAGGATGACCCCCGATGAGCTTAGGAACTACTGCAGGGCCCTGAAACAGAAAGACGATCAGAGAGCAGTCGATCTTCGGAATGCGAAAAAAAGAGCGAGGTACTGGATGACTCAGGCCCAACATAGGTCCAAGCACGCGCGGGGCCTCGAGCAGGCCCAGAAGGAAAAGAGCATGAAGAAAAACGGGAAGGATGGCCGCTACTTCACTCCTCAGGGCGGTTACGAGCTAGCCTTGAGGCGTTGTTGTTCAAATGGTGCAGCGTATGCTCTTGGCCTCACGTTGCAACTCGACGTCCATCGGTGTACCGTTTTGCGCTGGGAGGCGCGGCCTCCTCTCCCCCACCTCTTCGCTTGTCCCTGCTCCCTCCTCCTCCCACTCCTCCTCCATCCTCCTCATTATCGCCTCCCCCTACGTTTCCTCCTCCCTCCTCTTCGTATTTTTCCTACTCGCCCCCCCCTCACCCCGCTGGGAAGGTCTGGCTCCGCGCGGCTCTTTTATCCGCGGCGCGGAAATGGCACGGCCAGATGCGCGCCCAGCTGCTACTGGGCGCGATCGCCGGCTCTCACGGCGGCGGCCGACCCCGTCTGAAGTTCCAGCTCCACGTCCTGAGAGGGGACGCAACCAATGCACATGTGTGGCAACGAAGCAAGTTGAGGGCGTCAGAGGCTGATTCGTACTACCTGCTGGATGATATCGAAGACAACGAAAGCTGGTCGTCCATCAAAGCTAAGATCAATCATAAGAAAATTCTAGGAGACCTCCAGGTCGTCAAACATGGGGACAAGAGCGGCATGTACAGCATGGTACAAAAGCAAATGACATCAGTGGGGTGCCCTGTTTGGTCGAGTCTACGCCCAGAACGAGCTGCGCTCATGGATCTCGGAGGCCCCGGGCCCCCGTCAAACGTCGTTTGGATTCCGACTCCCGGCCCGCGTGCGGCTGGGGGGCAAGGAAGTCCTCCTTCTCTTCCTCCACCTCCTCCACCTCCTCCTCGCCCCCCCCCTCCCCCTCCTCCACCTCCTCCTCTTCTTTCTGTCCTCCTCCAGGGGACTCCAGGCGGGGGTGAGGCAGCGGCAGGAGAGAGGAGGAAAGCCCCCTCCACCGCAGGCGGTCCTGCGGCTGCGGCAGCTCCCGCCGCCGCCGCGGCGCCTCCGGCGCCGCCAGCGCCGCTGCCGCTGCCCGCGGCAGTGCTGGCGCCGCCCCTGGCGGACGCGGAGGAGGCGGGGGAGGCGCCGCCGGCGCCGCCGACGCCGCCAGCGCTGCCGCCAGCTCCGGCCCGCGGGGATTAACCCCATTCCCCATCCTTCTTCGGGGCAGGGGCATCGGAGGAAGGAGTCAGAGGGGGCGGAGGTTTTGGAGGTATCAAGGGCCAAGGGCTTGTGGTTTCGTTTGCGCACCATCGCTAGGGTATTGGGCGTGATCGTCGGCTGGCCTCGAATCGAGCCGGCAAGATCGCTGAGGGTCGGACCCCAGGGGGTGACCCCAGTGACCCCAGCCGACCTTCGAGGGCCTCGAAGGTCGGCTGGGGTCACTGGGGTCCGACCCTCAGCGATCTTGCCAGCTCCTCCTGCCCTTTTGATGCCCCCCTCCCGCGTTCCACGCAGGTCGACGCGGTCGACGTCGACGCCCTGGCCCCGTTCGAGCCAGAGCCGTTCGATGGCGGGAGGTTAGACCCGTTCGACGCAGCATCCTATGTAATGAGTGCGTTCGCTTTCTGCACAGACGCAGGGGGCGATGAGAAGGGCGCGAGAGAGATGGCCATTGCATCGTCGCAGAGAGACGCATCATGCTTGATTTTCGACGTGGACTGCCTCTGCCACCAGTACCAGTTGATCATCTTACAGAGCCTGAGGTTGGCGGACCAGTTCGTTGAGGATCGTTCTGGCATGAGGTATTTTGCAACGCTTGCCAAAATCATGAGAGCTTGGCGATTTCACGCTCGTAAGGTGTACGAGAAGTGGCTGGCTAAGTATAATGCCCCTGCAGCGCGAGCCAACGCTTCAGCCGCGCCCCCGAGATGCATCTCAGGGCGGCGGGGCGCCATTGGGGCATGCGAAGCGCATGTCCTCAAGCCTCCCCAGAATCAGCTCGCCACCGTTCTGACCGAGGTCTTGGCGCCGCCTGAGTCTGCTGCAGCTGCAGGGCGCGGGCGCGGCAGGGGCAGAGGGGGTCGAGCTGCTGCTGCTGGTCGCCGCGGCCGTGGCCGCGCGGGGCCCGCTGGGGTGGACGAGTTGAGGGAGGAGGATGCCAGAGAGTTCAGCGCCAAGCTCAGTGCGTGGGCAGCCGGCGCAGTCAAGGGGGTGCAGGACACGGGCGAGGGAGGATAAGTAACTAAGTATTTGATAAGTACAGAGGGAGGGAACTCGGAGTTTCTTCCTCCTCGCCACTCTTCCCCCCCTCCCCCTCTGGGGCTGTCAGTCGGGCCTCATTCGCCTTGTCCCTGGCCCCTTCCATTGTACTAGGTATAACGATATATCCTCGCTCCTCCTCCTGATCCCCCCCCTCTTCTTCCTCCCTCCTACTCCTTCTCCTCCTGTTCAATGCTCCCCCCCGGCCGGCCCCCCCCCCCGCTCCTCCACCTCCTCATGCCGCCTGCCTCATCCTCCCCCTCCCTCCCGCCGCCCTGGAGGATGCGTGCTTCATGATCACTGTGCGGGTGATGACGAAGGGCCGCCAGCCGCTGGATCATTTCCTGTTCTTCCTCATGAAGAAGCGCGAGGCGCTTGGACCTGCCAACCTAGCGTTGTTGGTTTGGGGCAAGGCCGATGCGATCGTCGGGGAGTTGGAGTCTCTGTGCGACGTCCGAGCAGGCGCGCAACTCGCAGCCTTGCAGCCGGGGCCCCGGGCCCCCTGCTTTGCTGCCGTCGGTGCTGTTGCTGTTGGCGTGCCAGCCGACGCATCTTGGGCCCCGTGGGCTCCCGGGACTCTTGGGCTGTGGCCCTCCTCCTCCTCCTCCCTCCTCCTCCCCCCCTCCTCCTCCTCCTCCTCCTCCTCCTCCTCCTCCTCCTCCTCCTCCTCTTCGTCCTCTTCCTCTTCCTCCTACTGCCTGCTGCTACTGTGCTACTGCTCTACAAAACAGCTCGGGGCGAAAAAAAGCCAGCCCAGGGCCCAGGGGAAAGGGTGCAGGCCTCCGGGGGAGAGAAGGGTGCACGGAGGAGGAGGAGGAGGAGGAGGAGGAGGAGGAGGAGGAGGAGGAGGAGGAGGGGTCGCCTGTCCCCCCCATCCCTGGCCCCTGGCCGCTGGCGGCTGCGAGTTGCGCAGGCCATGGCAGTGGATCCCCCTGGGGAGACATTCTCGAGTCGGCGCCCCTCGATCTTGTCGGGCACTTGAAACAGTTTATTATTTCGCTCACAGTGCTGCATCTGTCAGAGTTTCAGAGACGAGTCATCAGCGCCCTACGCAGCTACCCTGCAAAGATCCTGCTCTTCGCCAAGGCCCGCCCTGAGGTTGCTTGCGAAGAGAGGCTCCGGGCGTGCAGTGACCTCATGGAGGCGTCTGCAAAGTGCCTGCATATCGCTGCGTTGAAATTCAGAATGGTTTTCCGGGAGGAACTCGAGCAGCGCCAATCTTCGGGGGGAAAGCTCAGTTCCGATGTATGGGCATTGCTCATGACACTTGCCTCGGCATGGAGGGGTGACACACAAGAAATGGAAGGTATAAATAACATATTACAATGCATATGCGCCCGTTGCCCTCGGATAAGCCTGGGCCTGCTCGACGCGCGCATCGCCGTGCGCAAGCAGCTTGGCCTGGGCAGCAGGGGGGCGCGCGATGCCAAGTGGTCCCAGGTCCGTCCCACCCTTCCAACCCTCGCCCCCAGCCCGCCACCTGGCTCGTCCATCCAGGACTGCACTGCCGCTCGCCACCTTCCTCTCCCCCATCTTCCTCCAACCGCTCTATCCGTCGCAGCCCCGCTTCGTCGCCTCTCGAATCATGAATCCCTCTTCTTCTCCCTTCGTAGGTTCCCCGACTCTCTCTCTCTCTCTCTCTCTCTCTCTCTCTCTCTCTCTCTCTCTCTCTCTCTCTCTCTCTCTCTCTCTTTCCGCGGCCTGGCGGCCTTGGGGGCCCGATAGGGGCCCTAGGGGGCCCTCGCCCTCAGAGGTCAAGCCCAAGGCCGAGAGCATCCTGGAGGAAGCGATGCGTGGGCACGCGGGGGCAACTGGCGTCCTCGAGATCGCAGATCGCTTCGCGACCCCAGCGAAGGCGGATGCTATCATGTATCATGTGAGCGACATCAAAGGCATTCTGGACAACGGTGGGGGCGCGGCCCACAGGTGGGCCTCTGGTTTCCAGCTCATGATGAAGAGAGTTGTTCGTGGACTCCCCTTGCTCGAACAACTGCGCTGTCGCATTCAGATTAAGGAGGATATCTATATGGTCGGTACAATGTTTAACGAGACACCCTATTTCAAAAAATGTCACGTCTGCCCGTCTTCTGGCCGTCTCTGCGTCAACAAAGCCGACGGCGGCGATTCCGATTTGATTTCGACCCACGATTTGTTTGTCCAGTATTTCAAGGAATGCTTCGCTGCGGATGCGTCTGTGGCCGCGCACTGGCTGGAAGTCGACTTTGCGTTCAAGCCGTTGCCGATCGCTCCGGATGCTCGGCCAGCTCTGTCGTTGGAAAAGGTTTGCCCGTTGGAAGAGGAAATCAAACGACAGAAAGCTGCAGCTGCAGCTAGGAGGGCGGCCGCGTTGGCGGCGGCGACAGCGGCGGCCTCGATGGCGCTGGCGCTCCGGGGCATAACTAACGCGCGTGTGCCCCGACTCCAAGGCTCTCCAAGGACTCCGAGGGCCCCTTGGAGGCCGCCCCAAGACGCCCGAGGCCGCCCAAACAAGGCCACCAAGGAAACTGGGAGGTCACAGGCGGGCCGAAGCTTCGATGAAGGCCCCATGGGGCCCATGGGGGTTCCCAATGGGCCCCGGATCCCGACCCCGAGGGCCGAGGATGCTAGCTGCTAGCTCCAGGACTGAATATCATGTTTTCTCCTCCTTCCTCCTTCCTCCTCCTATTCGTTCTTCGTCCTCTCCCTCCACCTCCACCTCCTCCTCCTCCTCCTTGTCCTGCTGCTCCTCCTCCTCCTCCTGAGGACTGTTCCTTCTCCAGCCTCCCAGGCTCCCAGGTCCAGGTGGGGGGTTCCGAGCCCCGAGTCTCTTGGGGCCCTACTGGGCCCTCCCATGTTCACCGAGACTACAGCGGCAGGCATCATGCCAAACTCCGCCAAACGGAGTTTGGCCAAGAGCCCCCCCCATCCAGATTTTTCGGCCCAAGGAGGGCCGCGCGGCCAACGAGGTAACGAGACCCTGGGGGGGCCGCAGGCCGGGCCCGGGCCCCAATTCAGAGACATCTGAATCATCTGAATCAGCTTCCCCCCCCCTCCGCGCAGCCTTCAGGCTGACGTCGAGCACCCAGGCGCTGAACTTGCGCCTGACGACGAGGTTGATCTCGAAGCAGAGCTGGAGGCGGTGATGGAGGAGGGGCTGCTGGACCCCGCGGCGCCGCCGCCGGAGGAGGGGGGGCCGCTCGACGAGGATGGCGATGGAGACGCTGATGGCTCTTTTCAACAGGACACGAACAAATCTGCAGCGGTTGTAGCAGACCCGAAAGTGAAAGACAAGCTAGCTGATATAATCAAAGCTATGTTCCCAGCAAGTGCCGACGACGCCGACGTGGCGGTCGGCGCGCATATCGCAGTCGACCTAGCAGATGCAGTGGCGGGAGATGGACCGCCAGCTCCGTTTGAGCTTAACGTGGATGGCGCTGATGCGTGGGTCCGCGCAGTTCGGGAGTCCATCGCAGCGTTCCAACACAGGAGTGCTGCGTTTCAGGCCGCCAACCCATTGGGCCATCGCCAATCCACGGCCATTGTACAGACGCAAGCTGGCGACGTCACCTTCGTTCATTGGGATGGCGTCGATAGCAAGTGGGGGCGCCGCGTTTACCTAGATGGGCATGGCCGTTTTAAGTATTCTGTCGCCCATAAGTTGTCAGCAGGCCCCTGCCCGGCCACCAGAGTTCCCTATGAGGATTTCCAGCGCGCAACAGTTCTTCACCCAGAAGTCGGCGAGATAATGATTCGCCAGAACCCTGGCCCGCCCGTGCCAGCGCCAGCATTGCGATTCTATAATGTTTGGAAGTTCGCTGCGTCTGCTGAGTTGAACCTCGGCGGTCTGGCGCAATGTTTCGTTTGCCAAGACTCCGGGGCTGGGGGGCCCGAGGAGGCAGCAGCGCTAACGTTGGCCACGTGTTGTTTCTGCGTGCTAGATTTCCATCGCCCCGCCTGCCAAGAGAATCTTGGTAAGGTCGCTCGCGTGCCCGAGGTTGTAGGAGGTCTGGACAGGGGAGGGCTGTTCCCTGATGTCGTCCGTACGTCGGCGAAACTATGTGCCCTGTGTAGGGCGTTTCTCGCATAGGCGCCTCCTTGCCGAGCAGCGGAGGGGGCAGCGTGCTGCGGGTCGCTGGGGTCGCGGCCCAATCAAAAAAAAAACGTCGCCCACCGCAGAGCGCAATGCAGCAGCGGCGGGGCGGGCGGGAGGGAGACGAATGAGGAGGAGGGAGGGGAAGGAGCAGGAGGAGAGGGAGGAGGGGGGACGAGGAGGAGGAGTCGGAGGAGGAGAGGGCACGTCGTCGGCCTTGATTGCTGAGAGACCCCGAGCTCAGACTCAGACCCATTCGGAGCCGAAGCAGCTCCCGCGCTGTCCCCTCTCAGACCCTCTCTCCCCCCTTGCGCTTCCTGCGCCCTTTCCACTCTGCCCCACCCCCCACCCCCCCCTCCTGCCAGGCCGACCCAGTGTCAGCATCGTCGCGTTCTAAGATCCGTGCTCATTTTTGCGCAAGCATTTCTGCGTCCAATTTTGTTGGCCACGTCGCCACTCGCCGCCGTCTTTTCTGACTCAGCCTCATTCTTCGCTCAGCTCATCGCCGCGATGGCCCTTGTCCCGGCCCGGCAGCGCTCTCGCTCTCGATCGCGCTCTCGGTCTCTTTCCCGTGACAGCACCTTGTGGTCTGGCTCGCTCGTGGGTTGCCCACGTGCTCGCGAGGTGCATCTCTCGCGCGTGCTCAGAACCTTCAAGTGTGTCATGTTCTGCGTCAACTGCGGTGGCTGGACGAAGCACGGAATGCCTCAGAAGTTGTTGGTGGTGTGCCCAGGGGAGTGCAAGACTCAGTACGCGCGTGCGTGCTTGTCCCGCTCGAGCGTTGGCCTGTACCCCATTCCTGGCCACAATGACCCGATCTATTTCGAGATGGTAGACGGTCGCATCGCCGGTCGCTCTCGCGCGCCGCCGCAGCCGCCAATGCAGGGGGGCGTTGCGCCGGCGCCGCCGCTCCCGATTCAGGGCCAGGAGCATCAGGGGCCGCAGAGCACAGCAGCGTGAACTGGGCTGAGCAGATACGCCCAGAGGCCGATGCGGAAGCGGCGGAAGCCGCGGCGGAAGTGTAGTGAACAAGTGGCGTGGTGGTTTCTCGCGCGCAGCTTGTTGTAAAGTTGGTTGCTTCTCGCGCAGGCGAGTTGTTTGCCGAGCTTCTGTTTCGCGAGTTCACGAGTTGGTGGCCTAGGCATCTCCTATTTTACAAGTTGGTGGCTTCTCGTGCTGCGCAACTGCTCTGTGAATGCAGTGCTGCGTGAGGGTTTGCAGCGCGCATGTTATAGTTGAGCATTCAGTCGAACGCGTAGGCCACATATTTACATCGCAGACATTTGCAAGCAAACTCCAGTAGAGAGCATCATCATCATCATCATCATCATCACCATCATCACCATCACCACTCAGGGGCCCAGTGGGCATCGATTGAGAGCCTTCTTGCCTTAATTTCCGCTCTCTTGCTCCTTCCCTGAGCCGCCCCCCTCGTTGGTTTCGCCCTCGCCGCCCCCCTTCTCCTTATCTTTCTCCCTGGCGCCCTTCACTCCGTCCCTCTTCCTCCGACTCGTTCTCCTCCTCTTACTCCTTCTCCCCCTCCTCTTCCCCGCGCTCCTTTCCTGATGCAGGTGGCAGCGGCCATCCAGCACGAAATTGTCAGTGTCACGAAATCTCTCCTGCACATTCCCGATATGTTCTCCTTTCCTCTCCTCTGCTGAATCTACCTGGTGCTGCAGCTGCTGCCGCTCTCCTTCGCGCTCCATCTCTTGCGCTGGTTTCGGCCTCACATCCGCGTCCGAGTCATCGGGATCTGCGTCCGAGCATGCTAAACTCTTCGGGAGGAGCTCCCAATTAACGCTATCACATCGAGAGGTAGTCCCGATCGATCAATAGGAGCTCGAGACTCGATCCCGATCGATCTGAGCTATCGGGAATCTCTCCCGATCGCAATCGGCACATCGGGATGAGCTCCCGATCCATGCGATCACATCGGGATATGGTCCTGATCGACCTACGCTAGCTCGAGACCCGATCTCGATCGATCTGTGCGATCGGGAGGTGCTCCCGATCGCAATCAGCACATCGGGATGCGCTCCCGATCGATCAGATCACATCGAGATGCGATCCCGAGCGGTCTTCGTACCATCGGGACTCGCTCCCGATCGATCTGAGACATCGGGAGTCGCTCCCGAGCGCGCTATGCTCATCGGGATGAGCTCCCGATCGGTACGACCGCATCGGGAGGTGATACCGATCTACCCACGCTAGCTCGAGACTCGTTCCCGATCGATCTTCGCAGTCGGGAGTCGCTCCCGATCGCGCTGGGGACATCGGGAATATCTCCCGATCGATATGATCACGTCGGGAGGCGGTCCCGATCGATATTCGCTAGCTCGAGACTCGGTCCCGATCGATATGAATCATCGGGGGTCGTTCCCGATCGTACTCACCACATCGAGATCTTCTCCCGATCGATCCGGTCGCATCGGGAAGTGATCCCGAGCGGTATTCACATCATCGGGACTCGCTCCCGATTGAGACATCCTGGAGCAGTCTTGGGGCCCGCTTGGGGTCCTCTTGGATGCATCCGAGGAGCTCGAGAGTGCGCCTTAGGGAACAGCTTGGCTCTTGATGTCATCTTGGTGCGCCAGGAGATATATATATATATATACATATATATATATATATATATATATATAATTTGCATGGGGTTGCGTTATATACGTTCTAGGGCTCTGAGGGTGGATGGGGGCAAGTTTACTTTATCTTCTAGAGCTCCCTACAAAGAGCGATGCCACGCCAATGGATATCTACACACGTTTTCTCGTGTCCTTAAGCGTACGTTTTCTATGTTTTGGTCGCATGGTAAGCAAACCACAAGAGATGTACCTGGATGGCTTTCGCAAACCCAAGAAGGTTCCAAGAGGCCCCCTAATGGTTCCAAGTGCATCCGCCCCCTCCACTCCCCCTGGCGCGAGCGGCGGTCCTCGCCCTGGATGTTGCTGGAGCCGTAGCCGAGGAGGTTCCCGATCGCCTCGCGGGGGCGCGTCATCCGTATTCAATCTTAGCTCAAGCAATCATGGCTCGCCTTCCTCAACCATGCCCTGTCGTGCATAGTTTGCGCGACGCCAACAAATGGTGCGAACATCAGCTATTCAAGTCTCTTGAATATCTTAGCGGGAATACTGGCATGAATATAGATGTTGAGCTGTCACGATTATCCAGGAGATTGAGAAGCATTTCGATCAGCACGTCTTTCAGCGGCATCGGGGCTCCTGAATTTGCCCTCGCAGTGATATCGAATGCGGTGGCTTATTTTTCAGGCGAGGTGCTCGCGCACCAGTGCTTTTTCGCCATAGAATACGATGCTCAATGTTGTTACGACCTTTCTCTTGGCGGTCATGCGCCGCGCCACATATTTGGAGATATCACTGGTGGCATACACGATAGCGTGAGGACTTTGCTCGCGCGCAACAGCGCGAGGATGTCAACAGATGCTCTGCGTAAAATATTCGTGTGCCGAACTGCCGTGAAGGAGTCAATGCCATGCTTGACGCATCCAGGGCAATGTTGCGCCTTGATGCAGGCCGACATTCACGTTGCCGGGACCCCTTGCGTTGATTGGAGCTCGATGGGACTACATTCTGGCGACGATGGCAAGTCGAAGCTTGCATTCTGGACTTGGGTCGGGCAACGCAGATTGCTGCAGGAAGGTATGATCTTGCACGAGAACGTGGAGGCCTTTCCCCTGACAGTCCTCGCAGACTTGCTAGGGGATCTCTACGCCGTCCACCCGGACTTCTCGGTCGTCATCACGCCGTCCAGCCACGGTCAGCCTTACGAGCGGACCAGGCGTTTGACGCGGCTGCTCCACAAAAGGTTGATCAGGCGACGCGGGGGCTGGGGCAGCAGGCAGCAGCTAGGGGGTGCACGGTGCAGCTGGGTCCGGGTCCTCAGAGGTCTCCGGATGTCACTGCAGCTGAATTGGTTTTTCCGGCGAAGTGGCTGAACAAAAATCAACCATTTTGCCGGGGTCTTCTTGGGGAGATGCTTGGCCTTCTGAAAATCCGGACGGCCCAGGCACGTGCAAAAATCGCCCCTTCGATGGATGCCCAAACAAGAGTGTGTCCAAGTTTTTTCGGGATACATGCGGCCACATCATCAAAGTTGGCGAGTAGTTTGGGGGGAGTGAAAACCATCCCTTGGTTCTCAGGATGGGATCGAAAGTTGATGGGTTCTGAGCCAAACAAGTTGGTGGGTGGGTGGGTGGGTTATGAACCGTTGCTTGCCGCCCCAGCCCAGCAGGGGCCCCAGCCGAGTGCCTCGCGGTCCAAGTTGGGCTGAGATCGAGGTTTTGTTCAGGAGAACCTACGTTGTCGATTGGTCAATCTATTTCAATGCTGACGAGGCCGAGATCAAATCAGAGTTGCTCTGGGCCAAGAGCCGCGACTTAGCTCCCCGTCCCGGGCAGGGGCCTCTGCCAGAGCCGCTGAGCGAGCACGAGGCAGCGCTGATTTTTTTTGAATGCGAGAACATGCATGCGGCCAAACATGTCTGCCCGTCTGGAGTGGTCGATCTTGGTCAGCGCGTGCTCGAGAATCGGGGGCACCACAGCGGGGGCAACTCCGCTTTGCAGTGTATCATCCGCAACAACCTCCTGATGTGGTCCATGAGGCATGGTAGATGGCTGACTCCGCGCGAGCTGCTAACTGTTCACGGCTACCCCCTCCACCCGGACGTTCAGGCATGCGTTTTCGGAGCCACTTGTTGTTTTGATTTCCCCCGCGAGCTGGCAGGCTTGCCAAAGCGATCTCGCAATAGCATGCTGCACCAGGCTGGCAATGGAATGAGTGTGTGTTGCATCGGAGCCGCGCTCTTCTGGGCTGCGCTGTGGCCGATCGCCTCTGCGCCCTCGCCCGATCCCAGCCCTGGCGGCCCTGGCGTTGCCGGCCTAGGCGTCTGCTTGGGCACATTCTCGAGAATCACTGCGGCCAGCGATCGTCGGCGCCGCCGAGATCCCCCTCAGGGGGGCGACAGCTGCGGCGGCGACGGCGACGGCGGTGGCAGCAAGGTTAGGAAACACGATGCTGCCATCATCGGGGGCAAGTGCGTTGCATCTGTGTTTCAGTGCTGATTCGGGGACAATCGGCCAGACATGCACGAAACCATCCATCCATGGGGGGGAGGAGAGGGAGAAAAGGAGCAGGAGGAGGAGGAGGATAAGAGGAGGGGGGAGCGGCCTGGCAGAACGGGAGCCAGCCAGCAGAAATCCATTGTCCCTGGCGGGGTATTTGTTTGAAATGCGGGGTGCGGGGGTGCGCGCGGGGGTTGTTTGGGAATTTGGGGCTTCGGGGGTCTCTGAATTCGACGATCCTTGTCATCGCCCGACGTCACCGATAATCAAGCCACCCGTTTCCTCTCGCCTGAAAATGCCCAGTGGCCAGTGGGGCCCAGTGCGAGCTGTGCGGTTGTTGTCAGGTTTTGGTGTTGATCGCTTAGCTTAAGCAGCTTGCGCTGAGGTTTATTGAATTGTTTTTTACATTCGGAATTTGGAATATGCAACGATCCTTAGCCAAAGAGCAATGTCCAGATTTCGCGCGTGGAACTTTGGGACCACGTGCGACGTGCGATACTACTTGCAGTCGACGGGCTGATATCTAAATGCTGCGTCTACGGGGGGTTCTAAGGTCCTAAAGCCCACCTCCAGCTCCCTCCTCTTCTGCCCCATCCAACCCCTCCTGCTCCACCCCCCTTCCTCCTCCGCCGCCGGTCTCTCCTTCCTCCCTGATCCGCCCTCGCCCTCCTCGGGCGCGGGCCTCTCGAGAGGGCCTCTCGAGCGTTGAGCTGGGATTGCAGAGGGGCCCCGCATTGGAAGCAAAGAAACTGATGACAAGTCAGAAGTCAGAGCCAGAGCCACCCCTCTCGCCCCCCCCCAGCATCTTGCTCAAACCCGAGCAGCCCGAGCTTTAGTTAGCCTTCAGGGGCCCGCTACTTCGACCAGGAATCTTACTTCAGACCAGCCCGCGCTCACGCGCCCTGCCATACGCAATGGTGAAGGCGTTGAAGGGTCACCCGTCGTCCCCGAAGCCGCCCAAGGGGATCCCGGGGGGGAAGGCATCGCCTAAGGCTGGACCCGCGGCGGCGCCGCCAGGGAAGGCGAAATCCAAGGCCGCGAAGGGGGAGGCGAAGCCGAAGCCGGCGCCGCCGCCGCCGCCCGAGCCGCTAGCGACCGCTCCAGCTCCAGTCGTCAAAGCCTCGCCAGCCTCGCTCGTGGCTTGCGCGGCCAGCACTGGTGACGGGGCGCCGCCGGCGTGGGTCGCCGCGTCGGCTGCCGCGGCGCCGCCAGCCTCCAGCTGCGGCTCGCAGCAGCAGCTGTCGCAGCCGCAGAAGGGGGCCGCGGCCAGTTCCGGGGCCGCTGGGGGATCGCAAGGACAGCCGGGGGAAGTAAAGCTATTGGAAGCAGCTTCCAAGATAACCGAACCGAGGCCCCGAGAGAGGTCTCCAATCAGGCACCAACAACAACAACAACAGGGCCCCCAGGGCCCCCAGGAAGGGTTTGCGAAGGCATCAAAGATCCAAGAGGGCCAGGGCCAGCAAAATCACAAGTAATGTTACGCCTTGGGCCCAGAAGGCCCTCTGGGGATTCACCTGGGCTCAATTGCGCGGGCTTGGGCTGGCGGCCTTCCTCTCAGGGCCCCCCCGAAAGCACCTTGGCCACTTGCGTCTTCCACGGGCCTTTCCAAGATTTTCACGGCGGCCTCTATCAGGTCCTGGTCGGGACAAGTCTTTTGATTTTTTGATGAACACCTCGCAGGGAAGGACTCGCAGGAGAGCGCTGGCGCTGCCTCAGGCTCTGCCTCTGCCTCTGGCGCCGCGGCCGCTGGAGTCACGAAGAGCTCCACGGAGGTCAGCGCTGAGATGGCAGGCCAGAAATACCAGGCTTACGGCACTGTCGAGGATCGGTTCCCAAACACCCGCGGGGCCCTTCGGTTTAAGGCCATCATCAAGCTCTTCGCTTTGAATGGCGGGCGGCTTGCTTACAAACTCTGCCATTCCCTTGGAGCCCCCTGGCCCAGGGCCCTGCCCTAGCCTCGCCCCCAGGAGGAGGGGGGCCGGCCCGGGGGAGGTGAAGGAGAAGGAGTTGGAGGAGAAAAGAGAAGGAGAGCCCCCTCCTCCCTGCCCCCCCCCCCCCCGCCGAGGCGGCAAGCCTGTGAACCTCAAGCTCTTGGACAAGAGCGGCAGGAAGATGCTGGTGCGCTCCGAGATGAACAACCGCAGGCAGGACACCGTCGTCGCGCCCTACGCGAAGCAGATCTTGACAGATGGGCTGCTGACGAACATGCGTGGCAACATCATCGCTATTTCCTCCTGCCCGACGTGCCCCCCTCCCACCGATGAGGAGGTCACGTACTACCTGATCGCGGGGGCTACCTTGACAGAGGAATCGATCCTCCTCCCTCAGCCTCTCCTCTTCCTCCTCCTCCTCCTTCTCCTCCTCCTCCTCCTCCTCCTCCTCCTCCCCCTCTTCCTCCTCCTCCTCCTCCTCCTCTTTCTACCCGCCCTGTCCTCCGCCTCTTCCTCCTCCTCTCCCCCGTCGTCACCGTCGTCTGACCCCCTGTCCTTTCCTCGTCTCCCACGCTCCCACGTCCTTCGCCTCGCCCTCCCCCGCTCTCGCCCCCCGATGCCCCCTCCTCTGCGTCTGCGCCCTCGTCGAGCGACTGCCCTCAGAGGTCCGAAATCAGGGGGGTTGAGGAGGGTTGAGGCTCAACCCTCCTCAACCCCTTGGATTTCGGACAGTTGAGCTCAACCGTTGAGCTCAACCGTTGAGCTCTCAAGATCTCGGTCGGGGGCCCGGGGTCGGGGGCCCCTGAGGCCCCTGGGCCCATGCCAGCGCCAACCCCCTGGAGGGTCGGGGGCCCGGGGGCTTGCGCCCGCTGGGTCTGGGTCGACGGCGACGATGACGGCGACAACGACGATGACAGAGGCGATCTACGTGGCGCGCGAGATGGACTCCGCGCGGTCGAACGAGCTAGTGAATGACATCTTCAATTCTGGCATCGACAACGTGATTGTGCTGGAGCCGCTGATCCCGATCGACTGCGTGAAATGGGTCAAGGACAAGCACAACAACTTCCACGCGGGGGCCAGGACTAACTTCCTGGAGTGCCTTGAGGCCCGGGCTGGGTTGGCCGCCCGGGGGCCCGCGAGCTTCGGCGGGGGCTTGGCCAACCTGGCCAATCAATGCTCCGTGCGAGCGCTTGGCGCTTGGCGCCGCCAAGCGCTCGCACGGAGCCACGGAGCCAAGTTGGCGGTAGCCCTCGCCGAGGCAGCGAGCCTTTGGCAGGTTAACCCCAGCCCCAGAGGCCACGAACGACGCAACAACTTCTTGGGAAGCCCACCGCGAAGCACATGGCATTTCCACGAGTACGACGCCTCGGTCTGGCCCGTTCTCTTATGACAAGCTTTGGGCTGCCCACGCGCTCGAGAAGTATCCATTGATCTTCAAGTCGTTCATTATGTACAAGCAGTGCTCCGTGGTTGCGACGCGCTTGGCCGATCTCGGCATCATGGGGTCGTTCAAGAACTACTGCGAGACCAAAGTCGAGTTCCTGAACGCCAAGCTGCACAGCGAAGTCGTCATCGAACTCTGCGCCACGGCAATCAAGATGATGGACGATCACTTCTCCCAGACCATGGGGGCGGAGCAGAAGGCCGCGATGCTCGCGGAGATCCTCGAGTTCACAGTGCCCACCACAGAGCAGCAGTCCGAGAACAACAGCCTCAGCCGCGGGTGCCCGTGGCTATTGGATTCCCGCGAGTCGAAGGCCAAGATTGATTGGCTGGCGACTCCGATGGGCGGCAGCGTTGTCTATAAGACCGACGGCAATAAGAAGAAGAGGAAGGTGGAGGCGGCCCCGAAAGGAAGGAAGAAAGCTAACCCGAAGCAGACTGCGGCGCCCGTGCCCGAGGAGGTTCTCAGCGCGAGGGTCGCGGATCAGTCGAGGGAGAAGTATTTCCTGGACGACCTCTTGAGCGCCACCATGGCCCCGCTCGCCCAGGTTGCCGCCGCGGACATCAACGGGAACGTCTTGAACTTCTGCCACCGCGTCGGCATCCACTTCTGCTTGAATGGGGAGGTCAGTTTTCAGAGACGCTCAGACTCACAGCAGGAAGAGGATGATGAGGACGCGGAGGAGGAAGAGGAGGAGGAGCAGGAGGGCCGCAGGAAGACCAGCAGGAGGCTTGGAGGAGGGGGGGGAGGAGGAGCTGAGGAGAGGAGAACATGGAGGAGGAGGAGGAGGAGGAGGAGAAGGAGGAGGAGGAGAGGAGGCCCCCCTCCCTCCCCCCCAGAAACAAAGAGAGATCGGGTCCTGAACCCTGGCATCGCTTTGAGACGCGCGCGGCGCGGCCCGGCCGCGTCGCCGGGGCCCCGGGGCCAGGGGCCAGGCTGGGGCCAAGCTGCGGCCCGATCAGTCGTCGTCTACCTTCCTCCGAAACTTATCCCACCCCCCTTCCTCCTCCATCCACACGCCCGCCCCATTTTTCATGCCAGGTCACGATCAATTGCAAGACCTTCAACTCCTGGTCGAAGCTCCGCCGCGAGATCAGGGGGGAATCGATCAAGGGCCACGCCCACATCTTGAGGAAGATAATGGGGGTCGGTGACTTTGGCGAGGACCTCGGGGCCCAGGGCGGGGGGCAAGGGGGGCAGCGCGATTGGCTGGCGGCCGCGTCGGCTTGGCCGACTCCGACGCACTCCGACCCAGGGCAGACTCCAGTGCCAAGGGTTGGTGGGTCGTCGGGGTCGGGCGAGCCATCGGCAGCCCTCGTCGTCGCCTGCCCTCGTTGCGGCCAGCCTTGTTCGAGGAGTCCTCCGAGGATGTGTTCAATGAAGTCATGCGCCGATTGGACGAGGCTCAGCCTGGCGAAGTATCAGGCTCTGGCACGCGCACCGACCCAGCGACGGCCCCATTCTTCAACGACCGCGACTTCGTCTTCCACGTGACAGGGTTGCACAATGCGAATCCGTTCACGACTCCCGTCACCATGCACCCAGCATTTCTGCTAGCATCCCATCATATCTCGTCAGAGCTCAAGACGCTTGGGAGGCCGGCGCAGCTGCGGACGGTTGTGACCATCGTCTGCAGGGAGATGTTCAACGTATTCCATGCGAAGTGGGCCACGTTTGGTCGGAAGCTCCTGGAGATGCTGAACGCTGACAGCAGCGTGGACGCGGCCTCGATCTCCCTGGGCATCTTTGAGAGCGCAGGCGAGATCCAGCGCTCATTCGGCTTGCGCGCCAACTACGTCGTCAACCTGCTGCAGAGCTGCTGCTGCGGCCCCGCCTCCATCGTGAAGGACGACGTTTCCGTTGGTCTCGAGGCCTTGAAGAGCAACCTGCACCACGTCGCCCCCTTCGACCTCTGCGCGGCCGACTTGGAGCAGTCGGTCTCCTGGTGGATCGAGGCGCTTCATCACTTCTACGAGAGCGAGCCTCAGGACGCCATCGAGAAGTTGGCGGCGTCCGCGAACCTGGGCGATGCCAAGCTCCAGAGCGCCCTGGAGTTGTCGGCGGCGGCGGCGGCGGACGCGGCTGCCGAGGCTCAGGCGGCGGCCGCAGCCGGGCCCCCCTCGGCCGCCAAGGGCGAGAACTCCGTCCCCGAGGAATTCGCATCGTACAAGTTCAAGACATTGGGCTTCATGCGCAGGCAGTGGACGGAGGATGGCTCAGTCGAGGCTGGGCCAGTGGCGAGCCAGTTCATGCTCGAGCTGGAGGCGTTCATCCACCGTGTCGCCATCGTTTCGAGCGAGGCGGTCGTGACCACCACTGCCGAGCCCAATGTCCTGCAGCCAGAGCATGGCACGGATGAGCTCGCGATCGGCACCAACGCGGCGGACGCCAAGGATGCGGTCGTCGTGGCCCCCGTTCTGAAGGACACCTTGGCCATGAACTTTGCTGGCAAGGTGGTTCGCACGCATTTGAAGGCATCGGCCCTGCAATGGCGACCCTGCAACTCGCCAGCGCTTCGCCGCTGTCTGCTGGCGCTCGGAAGGATGATGAGCCCATCCAGCGATGGGCATCTGTCATCTGTCTGGGCGGTCGCGTGATGAGCGGGGGGTGCGGGCAGGTGCAGTTTCGTCGTGGCGGTGCTGGTGCCGTAGGGAGCCTTGAGGGTCTGCTCTGCGTTTGGGTGCACCTTCTACGTGGTCGCTGGCGGGGGCAGCATCACTACCACTGATGCTTGCGTGACTGCTTGGGCGATCAACTCGACGGCCAAGGAGAACGACGCGGACGTCAACCTCAACCTCAGTGCCCGCGAGGTCACGTTCACCTACACGTTCAAATCAATGGACCAGGACACGGTGCTCGACGTTCCCGTCACGATCTGGAGCCTGACCCCGATTCCGAAGTTCGTCGGATGCAAGTGGGTGT